>OX246746.1:27416436-27917436 GCA_945910005.1 Isoperla grammatica
GTAGGCCTACACTTGAACATGAAGGATTTATAGTATCTCTGGACAAAATACATCAATAATTACACTCGCTAGGAGATATTTTACATTACACTGCTAGGTTATTGTTCGTTAAGTTTGGAGGCGTCAAACACTCAATGACGGTAAGTCCAACATGATTGTGTGACGAAGGCCTGTACTTGACCATCATGGATTTATAATATCTCTGGACCAACTACATCAATAATTACACTCGCTAGGAGATATTTTACATTAAACTGCTAGGTTCTTAGTTCGTTAAGTTAGCTACTGGTAGGCCTACGGTAGGCTGAACCCCGGACATTAGTTTTTGTGTAGGGCAGAGTTTAATGTTACTAAAATGATCTGTTAATCATGCTAATCATTATTTCATAAGGTTCTTTAGTTTGAAAACACTCTTTATGAAATGGATAAGAAATTTTAATAACAAATTGTGATCTTTCTTGTTTGATGTTACGAGCTGTCATTTTAGTTTTGTACTGATAATGTCAACCTTCGACCTTAAAGGCAGAATTAATCTATTTACTGTTGATCAGGTACTGTCCATTATAGTTTATTTAAGTACAAAAACAAACTCCTCATAAGATGTACGAAAAATGTTATTATTTATGTGAGTTTTTGTCTGTTATAAGCCGCCATTTTATTTATGTACGTACTCACTTTTTATATATATATTATTTGTTTACATTCCATGCACAAAAGGTACATAAAAACGTGAATATCCTTCTTTGTTGGATATAACTTTGAAAAATTTAATAAATATCATCTTGTGCTTTCATTTCTCCAACAAATAAGCATTACAAACTATTCACCTACTCACAGTCATGTTATGATTGAATAGAATGTCGCGATGACCTTTAATATGTCAACAAAGAACACAAGCCGCTTCAATCACTGCATTATCTTGCGATCGTAGATAATGAAAGTAACTAGAAAAACACTCGGCGTTGCCAGATGAGCGATTGTTTTTAGTAAATCAAACAAATCATTTGCATATCATATTACTCTTACAAAAAAAATAGAATACCTTTTTAATAAATATATGATTTTTCACAAGATATGGCGGTTCAAGCTACAACTTTAGAATTTGTATATATTATTTCTCGATATGTTACTAATAATTGCACGAAATATTATTTAAAGCCGTCAAGAAGTTTTCTTTAAATAAATTAAAACCTACAAGTTGATTGTTCAATGGATGTCCACATAATTTCATTCAACCGTGCTCTTCTCAATAGGCTCTAATTCACAAACTATTTAACTTATCTGTTTATATAAAGTTGCATAATGTAGATACAGGCTAGACCAAAAACTTGATATTGTTAAATCATACAATAATCGCATTTAAACCATAATAAAATCTATTTAAATCGTCGAAAAAGTTCGTTGTTAACTTTTGCATGGTTGCCGTAAAAGTCATCAAACATGCCACGTCATTGTAGCCATTCTATTACAGTTATCGGATTTCCAAAAGTAGGTTAAGAAAATTTTCTTTGTACACGCCCTTATTCATGCAAGTATGTGCATCTAACTTCAATGGTCCTCAAATTAGAATCATTTAAGTGACACACTGTAACGAAACCAATGTAAATTCCTGTAAAAAAAAAAACTAAATGTTTTTTTACAAAATGGCGGTTAAAGTTACAATTCCAAAAATGTTATCCAGTGTCGACATAGTTAGTGTGGATATAAATGTAAACAATTCTTTAGATCTGTCCATAAGTTCTAATAAAAAAGAAAAAAAAGAGATTTTGTTCACTAATTCATTTTTTGTAGGTTGGCATCTTGACGGATTTTGCTAACTATGTTAACAGCATCTATAATTTAGTGATCACGAGTGTGTTAATGTATACGTATCTTGAACGGTCTTGAAGATGGAAGTAAAAACAAGGATCAGTTACAAGTTACTCAAATAATACCCAATGGTATTGTGTGTTTGTACTCATCCTTCAGGTCCTGCAACGCGTCAACAATGGTTCCAGTGGGGTAGGCGGCGATATGTGGTGGCATGTTGGCGATCTCGTATGGGGGGGGGGGGCTTGATGCAAACGTATGTGGCGATGATTAGCGATGATGATGGGTAGATAACTAAAGCTAATTGATGATATTCTGGATTAACTCACTCGGTTAATGCGAGACGTACAGTGAAGCCTACTGGGATCTTGGATCACACTAGTTACACTTCGATCACACTGACAACACTGATAACACTGATTACACTTCAATTAAACTGATCACGCTGAATACACTGTGTTACGAATTACCGACCGATCTAATGAAATCGTATTATACACTGACTATAACAATATATAAATCACACACTTGACCGTCCTTCTCTAGTCTAGTCGCAATAAGTCGACGCGATTAGTGCTTCGATACATCTTGTCAACGAACTAAAGCTGACACTGTTCACTCTACGAGCTCAAGACCATGGGTACTGCGCTGTCAATACCGCTTCTCTGTTATCTCGGCAGTAGGGGTGAGGTAGGGGTAGGGGGGGTAAGGATACGGTAGACGTACAGAGTTCAAATGGTTGCCACAACCAGTCGCATACAACTAAAATAAACTAATAGTGTGTTTATTATTTCTTTCATTGTAAATACGGAGTGTAGGGCACAATGCCCTCTTTAGCCTGATGAGTGATGATTGATGAATGATGATGAGGAAGAGAGGAGGGGAAGCCTGGTACCGGCACGTAGCCTACTCCTGTCGAAAAGTACCAAGGGGACCATCGGCTTCATTTGTGTTTCACTTGTTAACAGCATATTGTCCAAAATACATTGGTATTACATATTAAAAATAAGATCGGCCTAACACATTCATTATTAACGCGGTATAAAATATTTAGTATTTAATTTATTTAATATTGAGTTATTTTTATTTTATTTATTTTAATTTGTTTAATTTTTTTTGTAACTAATACAACAAATTATTTTAAATTTCCCCCAAGCATGTTTGTAACTCAGGTGTCCTATTACACGACTTTCCTCTAGGTTAAAAATACGAACATTTGTTAATTTTATAGGCCTACTTCATATATCATCAGTACACCCCCCCCCCTCTCCCCCCCCCCCCCCCCCCTTACCTTCAATAAACTCAACATTATCACGTTCAAGTAGCTAGTTTAAATCAGTTTCCTAATATTCCACAATTAAATCTTGCATAGTGGTCGTGGTCGGTTAGGCGTCAATTCCTCCGCTCCAGGTTCGAACCCTGGTTCAGGAATGAAAGTCAAAAATGTTTTTCATCTGTATAATATATCATAGAATGATCATAGAATTAATATCATTGTTGACGGAATACAAGATGTAAAATATCATAATACCTAATAAATAGAAATATACTGTTGAAATCTAAATATAGCAATCATAATAATAATCATAACACATCGTTAATACGTCAGTCATAAAGTTGGTCACCTAGTTGGTAAACCTGCTAGCGTTTAAAATGTTTCTATATTCAAGTAGTTGGTATACCTGTCAAGTTAATTGGTTTGCGCGCTATTCTAAAGACTGAGCCGATAAAGCAGTTCTCTCCATGGTAAATTAAAACACCGCCTTCTCAACGCACATGGCGCAAAACCCGCTCACTACCACTATCGCATTACAGTAGCATTGACGTCATCTAAACAGGTCGTTGCAGACCACGTGAGGTGATTAGACCAATCAGAGCAACTCCCGCGCAATTACACGTTTTTTTTTTAGCTGAGCGCCATATTGTCTCCTTGCTTCTCATTCTGGAAGGTTGTACATTGCACAACGTCGTTTCAAGTTAACTTGTGATGAATTTGTTTGGTGCAATAATAGTGTTATAGAATCGTATCAAGGACAGTAAACCATAAATTCTGATTCATGAAAAGAGTTCTACTTCAAAGTGACGAAAACTGATTCACAATAATCGCAGTGGTGTAAAACTTGGAGGCGTCAAACACTCAATGATGGTAAGTCCAACATGATTGTGTGTGATGTAGGCCTATACTTGAACATGAAGGATTTATAGTATCTCTGGACAAAATACATCAATAATTACACTCGCTAGGAGATATTTTACATTACACTGCTAGGTTATTGTTCGTTAAGTTTTGGAGGCGTCAAACACTCAATGTTGTGTGATGTAGGCCTATACTTGAACATGAAGGATTTATAGTATCTCTGGACAAAATACATCAATAATTACACTCGCTAGGAGATATTTTACATTACACTGCTAGGTTATTGTTCATTAAGTTCTGGAGGCGTCAAACACTCAATGACGGTAAGTCCAACATGATTGTGTGACGTAGGCCTATACTTGACCATCATGGATTTATAATATCTCTGGACCAACTACATCAATAATTACACTCGCTAGGAGATATTTTACATTCAACTGCTAGGTTCTTAGTTCGTTAAGTTAGCTACTGGTAGGCCTACGGTAGGCTGAACCCCGGACATAAGTTTTTGTGTAGGGCAGAGTTTAATGTTACTAAAATGATCTGTTAATCATGCTTATCATTATTTCATTTAGTTCGAAAACATTCTTTATGAAATGGATGAGAAATTTTAATATCAAATTGTGATCTTTCTTGTTTGACGTCACGAGCCGTCATTTCAGTTTTGTACTGATAGTCTTATAAGGTCAACCATCGACGCAGAATTAAATTTAAATTAGAAATCTATATACTGTTAATCAGGTACTGTCCATTATAGTTTATTTAAGTACAAAACAAACTCCTCATAAGATGTATGAAAAATGTTATTATTTATGTGAGGTTTTGTCTGTTATAAGCCGCCATTTTATTTATGTACGTACACAGTTTTTATATATATTATTTGTTTACATTCCATGCACAAAAGATACATAAAAACGTTAAGAACCTTCTTTGTTTGATATAACTTTGAAAAATTAAATTAATATCATCTTGTGCTTCAATTTCTCTAACAAATAAGCATTACAAACCATTCACCTACTCACAGTCATGTAATGATTGAATAGAATGTCGCGATGACCTACCATATGTCAACAAGGAACAAAAGCCGCTTCAAACGCTCGTCTCGTCACCCTCTGCTTAACATGTCCACACATAAGTATATCACTGCATTATCTTGCGATCGTAGATAATGAAAGTAACTAGAAAAACACTCCGCGTTGCCAGATGAGCGATTTTTTTTAGTAAATCAAACAAATCATATGCATATCATATTACTCTAACAAAAAAATACCTTTTTAATAAACATATGATTTGTTTACAAGATGGCGGTTCAAGCTACAACTTTAGAATTTGTGTAAATTATTTCTCGATATGTTGCTAATAATGGCACGAAATATTATTTAAATCCGACAAAAAGTTTTCTTTAAATAAATTAAAACCTTCACGTTAATTGTTCAATGTATTTCCACATAATTTCATTCAACCGTGCTCTTCTCAATAGGCTCTAATTCACAAACTAAAAAACTTATCTGTGAATAGAAAGTTGCATACTGTAGATACAGGCTAGATCTAAAACGTGATTATGTTAAATCATACAATAACCAAAATGAAACCATAATAAAAGCTATTTGTATCGTCGTACAAAGTTCGTTGTTAACTCTTGCCTAGTTGCCCTAAAATTCATCAAACATGCCACGTCATTGTTGCCATTCTATTACAGTTATCGGATTTCCAAAAGTAGGTTAAGAAAAGTTTTTTCGTAGATGCCCTTATTCATGCAAGTATGTGCATCGTACTTCAATGGTCCTCAAATGAGAATCATTAAAGTGGAGCACTGTAAAGAAACCAATGTAAATTCCCGTAAATAGAAACTAAATATTTGTTTACAAATTGTCGGTTAGAGTTACAATTTCTAAACTTTTGTCCAGTGTCGACATAGTTAATGTGGATAATGTAAACAATTATTTAAATCTGTCAATAAGTTTTAATTTTAAAAAATAATAAACGATATTTTTTCACTAATTAAGTTTTTGTAGGTTGGCATCTTGACGGATTTTGCTATGTTCACAGCATCTAAAATTTAGTGATCACGAGTGTGTTTATGTACACGTATCTTGAACGGTCCGGTCTTGAAGATGGAAGTAAAAACAAGGATCAGTTATAAGTTACTCAAATAATATCCAATGGTATTGTGTGTTTGTAGTTTGTACTCATCCTCCGGGTCCTGCAACGCGTCAACAATGGTTCCAGGGGGGTAGGCGGCGATGGGTGGTGGCGATGAAGGCGATCTCGTAGCGGGGGGGGGGCTTGTTGCAACGTATGGGTGATGATTGACGATGATGATGGGTAGATAACTGAAGCTAATTGATGATATTCTGGATTAACTCACTCGGTTAATGCGAGACGTAGGGGCCTACAGTGAAGCCTACTGGGATCTTAGATCACACTGATTACACTGATTACTCTGATCACACTGATTACACCGATTACACTGACTACACTGATTACACTGATCACACTGATTGCACTTCGATTACGCCAACTACACTGATTACACTGACTACACTGTCACACTGATTACACTTTCATTAAACTGATCAGGCTGAATACACTTCGATTACACTGTGTTACGAATTACCGACCGATCTAATGAAATCGTATTATACACTGACTATAACAATATACAAAACACACACTTTACCGTCCTTCTCTAGTCTAGGCGCAATAAGTCGTCGCGATTAGTGCTTCGACACATCTTGCCGACGAACCTATGCGGATACTGTTGACTCTACGAGCTCAAGACCATGCATACTGCTCTGTCAGTAAAACTCGTCTGTTGTTCGGCAGTAGGGGTGAGGTAGGGTAGGAGGGGGGGGGGGGGGGGGGGGGGAATACGGTAGACGTACAGAGCTCAAATGGTTGTCACAACCAGTCGCATACAAATAAAATAAACAAATAGTGTGATTATTATTTATTTCATTGAAAATATGGCCAGTGGAGGGCACAATGCCCTCTTTAGTCTGATCGTACCGGCTGGTACCATGGTACCGGATGGTACCGGCTGATGGTCTGATGGTCTGATGGTACGGGTACCTGGTACCGGCACGTAGCCTACTCCTGTCGAAAAGTACCAAGAGGTTCTATTGTCAAAAATACATAAGTATCACATATTAATAATAAGTAGGGCCTAACACATTCATTATTAACGCAGTATAAAGTGTTAAGTCTGTAATTCCTTTAATATTTAATATTTGATTATTTTAATTTAATTTATTAAAAATTTTTTGTTATAAATAAAACAAATTATAATAAATTTCCCCCAAGCATGTTTGTAACTCTAGTGTCCTGTTACAGCAAGTTTCTGAGCGCGGGGTTGGGCTGCCAGACAATGGAGCCCCATCACACGAGACCTTCGAGTTCAAGAGTTCTAGCCACCCCTCTCACTCCGACTCGGCCGCCACCCTATGTAGCAAGGTGAAGAAGTGTCAACTTCCCCTTGGAGATATCAGCACATGACGCCGGGTAGGTGTTGAACTAACAGTAATAAGGGTGTATCATTGCTCTCTCACGTGTGTCCAATGTACTTAACAGTTGGTGGGTCTGTCTTTGCTCTCTCACGTGTGTCCGTTGTACTTAACAGTCTCACGTGTGTCCGTTGTACTTAACAGCCGTGTGGGTCTGTCTTTGCTCTCTCACGTGTGTCCGTTGTACTTAACAGCCGTGTGGGTCTGTCTTTGCTCTCTCACGTGTGTCCGTTGTACTTAACAGCCGTGTGGGTCTGTCTTTGCTCTCTCACGTGTGTCCGTTGTACTTAACAGCCGTGTGGGTCTGTCTTTGCTCTCTCACGTGTGTCCGTTGTACTTAACAGCCGTGTGGGTCTGTCTTTGCTCTCTCACGTGTGTCCGTTGTACTTAACAGCCGTGTGGGTCTGTCTTTGCTCTCTCACGTGTGTCCGTTGTACTTAACAGCCGTGTGGGTCTGTCTTTGCTCTCTCACGTGTGTCCGTTGTACTTAACAGCCGTGTGGGTCTGTCTTTGCTCTCTCACGTGTGTCCGTTGTACTTAACAGCCGTGTGGGTCTGTGTTTGCTCTCTCACGTGTGTCCGTTGTACTTAACAGCCGTGTGGGTCTGTCTTTGCTCTCTCACGTGTGTCCGTTGTACTTAACAGCCGTGTGGGTCTGTCTTTGCTCTCTCACGTGTGTCCGTTGTACTTAACAGCCGTGTGGGTCTGTCTTTGCTCTCTCACGTGTGTCCGTTGTACTTAACAGCCGTGTGGGTCTGTCTTTGCTCTCTCACGTGTGTCCGTTGTACTTAACAGCCGTGTGGGTCTGTCTTTGCTCTCTCACGTGTGTCCGTTGTACTTAACAGCCGTGTGGGTCTGTCTTTGCTCTCTCACGTGTGTCCGTTGTACTTAACAGCCGTGTGGGTCTGTCTTTGCTCTCTCACGTGTGTCCGTTGTACTTAACAGCCGTGTGGGTCTGTCTTTGCTCTCTCACGTGTGTCCGTTGTACTTAACAGCCGTGTGGGTCTTTCTTTGCTCTCTCACGTGTGTCCGTTGTACTTAACAGCCGTGTGGGTCTGTCTTTGCTCTCTCACGTGTGTCCGTTGTACTTAACAGCCGTGTGGGTCTGTATTTGCTCTCTCACGTGTGTCCGTTGTACTTAACAGCCGTGTGGGTCTGTCTTTGCTCTCTCACGTGTGTCCGTTGTACTTAACAGCCGTGTGGGTCTGTCTTTGCTCTCTCACGTGTGTCCGTTGTACTTAACAGCCGTGTGGGTCTGTCTTTGCTCTCTCACGTGTGTCCGTTGTACTTAACAGCCGTGTGGGTCTGTCTTTGCTCTCTCACGTGTGTCCGTTGTACTAAACAGCCGTGTGGGTCTGTCTTTGCTCTCTCACGTGTGTCCGTTGTACTAAACAGCCGTGTGGGTCTGTCTTTGCTCTCTCACGTGTGTCCGTTGTACTTAACAGCCGTGTGGGTCTGTCTTTGCTCTCTCACGTGTGTCCGTTGTACTAAACAGCCGTGTGGGTCTGTCTTTGCTCTCTCACGTGTGTCCGTTGTACTTAACAGCCGTGTGGGTCTGTCTTTGCTCTCTCACGTGTGTCCGTTGTACTTAACAGCCGTGTGGGTCTGTCTTTGCTCTCTCACGTGTGTCCGTTGTACTTAACAGCCGTGTGGGTCTGTCTTTGCTCTCTCACGTGTGTCCGTTGTACTTAACAGCCGTGTGGGTCTGTCTTTGCTCTCTCACGTGTGTCCGTTGTACTTAACAGCCGTGTGGGTCTGTCTTTGCTCTCTCACGTGTGTCCGTTGTACTTAACAGCCGTGTGGGTCTGTCTTTGCTCTCTCACGTGTGTCCGTTGTACTTAACAGCCGTGTGGGTCTGTCATTGCTCTCTCACGTGTGTCCGTTGTACTTAACAGCCGTGTGGGTCTGTCTTTGCTCTCTCACGTGTGTCCGTTGTACTTAACAGCCGTGTGGGTCTGTCTTTGCTCTCTCACGTGTGTCCGTTGTACTTAACAGCCGTGTGGGTCTGTCTTTGCTCTCTCACGTGTGTCCGTTGTACTTAACAGCCGTGTGGGTCTGTCTTTGCTCTCTCACGTGTGTCCGTTGTACTTAACAGCCGTGTGGGTCTGTCTTTGCTCTCTCACGTGTGTCCGTTGTACTTAACAGCCGTGTGGGTCTGTCTTTGCTCTCTCACGTGTGTCCGTTGTACTTAACAGCCGTGTGGGTCTGTCTTTGCTCTCTCACGTGTGTCCGTTGTACTTAACAGCCGTGTGGGCCTGTCTTTGCTCTCTCACGTGTGTCCGTTGTACTTAACAGCCGTGTGGGTCTGTCTTTGCTCTCTCACGTGTGTCCGTTGTACTTAACAGCCGTGTGGGTCTGTCTTTGCTCTCTCACGTGTGTCCGTTGTACTTAACAGCCGTGTGGGTCTGTCTTTGCTCTCTCACGTGTGTCCGTTGTACTTAACAGCCGTGTGGGTCTGTCTTTGCTCTCTCACGTGTGTCCGTTGTACTTAACAGCCGTGTGGGTCTGTCTTTGCTCTCTCACGTGTGTCCGTTGTACTTAACAGCCGTGTGGGTCTGTCTTTGCTCTCTCACGTGTGTCCGTTGTACTTAACAGCCGTGTGGGTCTGTCATTGCTCTCTCACGTGTGTCCGTTGTACTTAACAGCCGTGTGGGTCTGTCTTTGCTCTCTCACGTGTGTCCGTTGTACTTAACAGCCGTGTGGGTTTGTCTTTGCTCTCTCACGTGTGTCCGTTGTACTTAACAGCCGTGTGGGTCTGTCTTTGCTCTCTCACGTGTGTCCGTTGTACTTAACAGCCGTGTGGGTCTGTCTTTGCTCTCTCACGTGTGTCCGTTGTACTTAACAGCCGTGTGGGTCTGTCTTTGCTCTCTCACGTGTGTCCGTTGTACTTAACAGCCGTGTGGGTCTGTCTTTGCTCTCTCACGTGTGTCCGTTGTACTTAACAGCCGTGTGGGTCTGTCTTTGCTCTCTCACGTGTGTCCGTTGTACTTAACAGCCGTGTGGGTCTGTCTTTGCTCTCTCACGTGTGTCCGTTGTACTTAACAGCCGTGTGGGTCTGTCTTTGCTCTCTCACGTGTGTCCGTTGTACTTAACAGCCGTGTGGGTCTGTCTTTGCTCTCTTACGTGTGTCCGTTGTACTTAACAGCCGTGTGGGTCTGTCTTTGCTCTCTCACGTGTGTCCGTTGTACTTAACAGCCGTGTGGGTCTGTCTTTGCTCTCTCACGTGTGTCCGTTGTACTTAACAGCCGTGTGGGTCTGTCTTTGCTCTCTCACGTGTGCCCGTTGTACTTTAGAGCGAAGGATACCTCTACGTCAAAAACCGCAGTAATTTTTAATTATATCTTAATATGAAAACATAAAATCGAAAATCGCAGAAACCATAGCGCTGTGGTTTATCAGATTTTTGATTTTGTGTTAATCGTGAGGAAAATGTTCTGTTTTGCATGACGAAGATGTATCCTTCGCTCTTAACAGGTGTGTGGGGGTGTCATTGCTCTCCCGCGAGTGTCCGTTTTACTAACAGCCGTTTGGGTGTGTCATAATTCTCTCTCACATGTGTCCGTTGAACTAACAGCCGTGTGGGTTTATGGGGGGTGGGGCACTTCTTTTTGTGCTTGTTGTTTCTGCTTTTGCTTCGTATTGCAGTTGCAGACGACGCCGTTGGATATCTTCGAGACTTCCTGCAAGTCTGACTACCCACGAGGCAGATCTTCGCAGAGAAAGCGCGCATGTACATTGCGTCTAGTTCGCCGTGACGTCAGCATGGGACAAGACAGCGTGGAGTGAGTGTGTTGCAAAATACAAGCGCTGTTGTTACGGCGATTAAACTATTCCTACATTAATATCATGTGTATTGAGCTAGGAACAACATCATGTTATTTAGTAGATTTGATCATGTTTGTCATTTCTTTAAGGTGGCACAGCACGAGTACCGCTTTAATTCCAACACAGCTTGTCTGTAAATTTTTCGATAAAGAAATAGTTGGAAACAATCCTGGTAAATATCATTAATTTATGTCGGCTTTCTTTCTAAAACGTCTGCAAATTTTTTTATTATTTTCAATTTTTCTTATCATGATGCAATTAAGTTTCTAAATACTACTCTACGATGCAAAACTATTATTCGACATATTTAATCCAAAAAGTTAGTCTAGAACAGTGGTTAAAGTGGGGTGGTATGAGCCGGTATGCATACCGTTACTAAAAATATTAACGGTATGCCATACTGGCACTAATTTGTATCGATTGTAAACATATTGACGAATTATGTTGAACCTTTTGTTTTACTTGGTTTGGTATTTACATTTGCTCATCCAATGTTTTTTTATAAAGAAATTGTTTAAATTTTTATTTTTTTCACCACCAATGTACGTAAAAACAAGCGTTGACTCCTCTTCAAAGTAATTTCAACATGTTCGTGACAAGACACCCTAAAATAATCTCTGCGGGGTTAATCTGGCTGGCCGCGCCCCCTTCCTCCCCCCCCCCCCACATACACACTTTTGTCTGATTTACACAGCATTAGTGCATACCATCACTTCTCCATGGCCACTTTAACCACTGGTCTAGAATCTAGTTTTTTAACTATACAGTTAACATTTATGTCGGGAACAGTGGCGTATCCAGAAATTGATAATGGGGGGGGGGTTGAACATCCCAAGCAGGCAGGGGTCTGGGGCGAAAGCCCCAGCCGCCGGAGGCCAATTCGCCGAAGTCGAATTTTTTCTTCTTCATTTATGACGTTTTAAACGCCTGGAAACACGTTCCAGAATAAGAAAATGTCATAAAATACGTTTAAGAGAATACAAGAATGACTACAAAGAAAATTAAAAACCCAGTCACAGAACAACAAAATTACTGCAAAAATAAATATCTTTCCTATATTTTTTATTTTAATTGTTGGCAAGTCTCCTCGTAACTGGTAGTGCTGTATTTTGTGGTAATATCTATACATTTAACACGTTTCTGACGAATGTTTTAGCACTGATTTGCGTTAATTTCTGTTTGTAGCCAGCTTATAAATATGCAAAAACCTATTGGTTAATGTTTTTGACAACGATTTTTTTACCATTAAGTTC
The DNA here is from genome assembly GCA_945910005.1 of Isoperla grammatica. Classification (NCBI taxonomy): domain Eukaryota; kingdom Metazoa; phylum Arthropoda; class Insecta; order Plecoptera; family Perlodidae; genus Isoperla; species Isoperla grammatica. Next base: position 27,428,963 of record OX246746.1, read on the forward strand.
TGTTAGAAGACAACAGGTCCTATAGGCAGCTCTTCCTGACAACCAAGAGCCCAAAGTGGTATGATTTAACGGTTAAGTATGTTATTAAACAATAATCAAAATAGTAGTTTCCTCTTATCTCCTCCTTTTCTTCCTTCTCTCCGCATGTATTTTTTTTTTTTGGCATGGGGGGGTTTGAACCCCATAACACCCCCTTGGATACGCCACTGGTTGAGAATATATAAAGAACGGTACAATCTGTTTAAAAACTGAATTATATCATGAGTGTGGCTCCCAATTTATCCAAAATATCAACAGTCAGTAATATACTTTCCCAAACAGATCCTAACCCTAGTTCTAACGGAATCACGTAGATGTTGTTAATATTTACTTCCTTTATTAATGTACATTCCAAATTAATTTCACAACTTAAACAATTTCGACTACCTATATAAAGTACAAGTTTTGGTTCGGATGTTTGCTTACAGTCGACAAAGCAATATACTCATTTTGCAGATAATTAGGTCCAGTCTTACAATGTCCCAATAACTATAAATTCGTCGAATAGCTTGTTTTCTCCATGGCAACCACCAATCAAAACTATTGAAATCCTACAAATAGCTTAATTGCTACAAACAACTTTCTTATTAGGAGATTGTAAGACCGGCCCTTAAAGTGATTGTTTAGTTATTAACGTTACTCATGTGTCCTTCTGTTACATGAAATAGAACTACGAGGGAGCGACTTGTTGGGCTGCCTCAAGACGATGCGCCATAAACGACCTTCGAGTTGCAGTAATCCCACACCAGGAGAGAGGTAAAGGAAAAACGTAATATTATATTTACTTCAATGTTATTGATTTCTTACATCATTTACGTAATTTATGTGTTCTTCTGTTCCATTAAATAGATCTACAAGCGACGCGTTGGGCTGCCTAAAGACGATGCGCAGTAACTATGGTGTAACTTTGTAACTTTTCAAACGATTTTGCCTCAAAAGTATACACCTTCAATCCACATCGAGGCTTATAAATGGTCCAAATTTCAAGTTGATCGGACTTTCCGTTCGACCGCTATTAACAGACATAAAAAAAAAAACAGAACGAGGTGCCATAAGAGTCTAGTGGAGACGCTCGCTTTGCTCGCTTAACAATGTTATTGATTTCTTACTGCATTTACGTAACTCATGTGTCCTTCTGTTACATGAAATAGATCTACAAGCGACGCGTTGGGCTGCCTAAAGACGATGCGCCATCAGGACCTTCGAGTTGCAGTAATCCCACACCAGGAGAGAGGTAAAGAAACATCCTTATATACTTTTAACTAGGAAAACGCTCTGTTTGACGCGTTGATAAGCGAGCGCGTCCATATCTACGAACGTTCTGGCGAAAAGATCTCAAAGCTAATAAAAACAACAATTAACAACAATTCAAGAATGCGCATTGCAAAATTTTTCCTAATTTCCATAGCTATTATACTTCCCGATATTGTTGGATGCAGAGCAATCTGCGTTGCAAAGAATTTTCGTCGTCATGTTTTTAACATGGTCCGCCACCGTTACTAACAGTTATTGACAGCAAAAGAAATGTAATTTATGCCTCAAATACGTATCAGATCGCTTTAAAATTAGTATATTCGTGACCGGACGAAAATATACTATAAGATAGCGACCTCACATTTTGATGTTACTGTGTTTCAGAAATATATTTTCGAGTAACTTTTGTGTAACTTTGCCAATATTTATCAAGCGCCATAAAATGAACATATTCGTAACCGGACAAAGCTTTTAAAAAATATGGCTATCTCACATTTTGCCACCATTTTGTTTCAGAAAAATATTTTGCAGTAACTATGGTGTAACGTTTTTACTTTTCGAACGATTTTGCCTTAAAACTATACACCTTCAATCTACATCGAGACTTGTGGATGGACCAAATTTCAAGTTGATCGGACTCTCCGTTCGACCGCTATCAACAGACATAAAAAAAAAAAAACAGAACGAAGTGACATAAGAGTCTAGTGGAGACGATCGCTTCGCTCGCTTAACAATGTTATTGATTTTTTACAGCATTTACGTAACTCATGTGTCCTTCTGTAACATGAAATAGATCTACAAGCGACGCGTTGGGCTGCCTAAAGACGATGCGCCATCAGGACCTTCGAGTTGCAGTAATCCCACACCAGGAGAGAGGTAAACAATTACAACCTAATAAATTTTAACTAGGAAAACGCTCTGTTGACGCGTTTATAAGCGAGTGCGTCCATATTTACGAACGTTCTGGTGAAAAGATCTCAAAGCTAATAAAAACAACAATTATCAACTATTCAAGAATGCGCATTACAAAAGTTTTTCTAATTTCCATATCTATTATACTTCCCGATATTGTTGAATGCAGTGCAATGTGCGTTGCTAAGATTTTTCGTTGCCATTCTGTCTAGTGTTTTCACCGCGGTCCGCCACCGTTACTAACAGTTATTGACAGCAATAGAAATGTAATTTCCTGCCTCTAATACGTGTCGGATTGTGTTTACATTAGTATAGTCGTTACCGGACGAAAATTTACTACAAGATAGCGACCTCACATTTTGCTGTTACTATGTTTCAGAAATATATTTTCGAGTAACTTTTGTGTAACTTTGCCAATATTTATCAGATCTCCATAAAATGAACATATTCGTAACCAGACAAAGCTTTACAAAAATATGGCTATCTCACATTTTGCCAACATTTTGTTTCAGAAAAATATTTTGCAGTAACTATAGTGTAACTTTTAACTTTTCGAACGATTTTAACTCAAAACTATACACCTTCAATTCATATCAAGGCTTGTAAATGGTCCAAATTTCAAGTTTATCGGACTTTCCGTTCGACCGCTATCAACAGACATAAAAAAACAAAAACAGAACGAAGTGCCATAAGAGTCTAGTGGAGACGATCGCTTCGCTCGCTTAACAATGTTATTGTTTTTTACAGCATTTACGTAACTCATGTGTCCTTCTGTTACATGAAATAGATCTACAAGCGACGCGTTGGGCTGCCTAAAGACGATGCGCCATCAGGACCTTCGAGTTGCAGTAATCCCACACCAGGAGAGAGGTAAAGAAACAACCTTATATACTTTTAACTAGGAAAACGCTCTGTTTGACGCGTTAATAAGCGAGCGCGTCCATATCTACGACCGTTCTGGCGAAAAGATCTCAAAGATAATAAAAACAACAATTAACAACAATTCAAGAATGCGCATTGCAAAATTTTTCCTAATTTCCATAGCTATTATACTTCCCGACATTGTTGGATGCAGAGAAATCTGCGTTGCTAAGAATTTTCGTCTTCATGTTTTTAACACGGTCCGCCACCGTTACTAACAGTTATTGGCAGCAAAAGAAATGTAATTTATACCTCAAATACGTATCAGATCGCTTTTGAATAAGTATATTCGTGACCGGACGAAAATATACTATAAGATAGCGACCTCACATTTTGATGTTACTGTGTTTCAGAAATATATTTTCGAGTAACTTTTGTGTAACTTTGCCAATATTTATCAAACGCCATAAAATGAACATATTCGTAACCGGAAAAAGCTTTTAAAAAATATGGCTATCTTACATTTTGCCACCATTTTGTTTCAGAAAAATATTTTGCAGTAACTATGGTGTAACGTTTTTACTTTTCAAACGATTTTGCCTTAAAACTATACACCTTCAATCTACATCGAGACTTGTGGATGGACCAAATTTCAAGTTGATCGGACTCTCCGTTCGACCGCTATCAACAGACATAAAAAAAAAAAACAGAACGAAGTGACATAAGAGTCTAGTGGAGACGATCGCTTCGCTCGCTTAACAATGTTATTGATTTTTTACAGCATTTACGTAACTCATGTGTCCTTCTGTTACATGAAATAGATCTACAAGCGACGCGTTGGGCTGCCTAAAGACGATGCGCCATCAGGACCTTCGAGTTGCAGTAATCCCACACCAGGAGAGAGGTAAACAATTACAACCTAATAAATTTTAACTAGGAAAACGCTCTGTTGACGCGTTGATAAGCGAGTGCGTCCATATTTACGAACGTTCTGGTGAAAAGATCTCAAAGCTAATAAAAACAACAATTAACAACTATTCAAGAATGCGCATTACAAAAGTTTTTCTAATTTCCATATCTATTATACTTCCCGATATTGTTGAATGCAGTGCAATGTGCGTTGCTAAGATTTTTCGTTGCCATTCTGTCTAGTGTTTTCACCGCGGTCCGCCACCGTTACTAACAGTTATTGACAGCAATAGAAATGTAATTTCCTGCCTCTAATACGTGTCGGATTGTGTTTACATTAGTATAGTCGTGACCGGACGAAAATTTACTACAAGATAGCGACCTCACATTTTGCTGTTACTGTGTTTCAGAAATATATTTTCGCGTAACTTTTGTGTAACTTTGCCAATATTTATCAGATCTCCATAAAATGAACATATTCGTAACCAGACAAAGCTTTACAAAAATATGGCTATCTCACATTTTGCCAACATTTTGTTTCAGAAAAATATTTTGCAGTAACTATAGTGTAACTTTTAACTTTTCGAACGATTTTAACTCAAAACTATACACCTTCAATTCATATCAAGGCTTGTAAATGGTCCAAATTTCAAGTTTATCGGACTTTCCGTTCGACCGCTATCAACAGACATAAAAAAACAAAAACAGAACGAAGTGCCATAAGAGTCTAGTGGAGACGATCGCTTCGCTCGCTTAACAATGTTATTGTTTTTTACAGCATTTACGTAACTCATGTGTCCTTCTGTTACATGAAATAGATCTACAAGCGACGCGTTGGGCTGCCTAAAGACGATGCGCCATCAGGACCTTCGAGTTGCAGTAATCCCACACCAGGAGAGAGGTAAAGAAACAACCTTACATACTTTTAACTAGGAAAACGCTCTGTTTGACGCGTTGATAAGCGAGCGCGTCCATATCTACGACCGTTCTGGCGAAAAGATCTCAAAGCTAATAAAAACAACAATTAACAACAATTCAAGAATGCGCATTGCAAAATTTTTCCTAATTTCCATAGCTATTATACTTCCCGACATTGTTGGATGCAGAGCAATCTGCGTTGCTAAGAATTTTCGTCGTCATGTTTTTAACACGGTCCGCCACCGTTACTAACAGTTATTGGCAGCAAAAGAAATGTAATTTATACCTCAAATACGTATCAGATCGCTTTTGAATTAGTATATTCGTGACCGGACGAAAATATACTATAAGATAGCGACCTCACATTTTGATGTTACTGTGTTTCAGAAATATATTTTCGAGTAACTTTTGTGTAACTTTGCCAATATTTATCAAACGCCATAAAATGAACATATTCGTAACCGGAAAAAGCTTTTAAAAAATATGGCTATCTTACATTTTGCCACCATTTTGTTTCAGAAAAATATTTTGCAGTAACTATGGTGTAACGTTTTTACTTTTCAAACGATTTTGCCTTAAAACTATACACCTTCAATCTACATCGAGACTTGTGGATGGACCAAATTTCAAGTTGATCGGACTCTCCGTTCGACCGCTATCAACAGACATAAAAAAAAAAAACAGAACGAAGTGACATAAGAGTCTAGTGGAGACGATCGCTTCGCTCGCTTAACAATGTTATTGATTTTTTACAGCATTTACGTAACTCATGTGTCCTTCTGTTACATGAAATAGATCTACAAGCGACGCGTTGGGCTGCCTAAAGACGATGCGCCATCAGGACCTTCGAGTTGCAGTAATCCCACACCAGGAGAGAGGTAAACAATTACAACCTAATAAATTTTAACTAGGAAAACGCTCTGTTGACGCGTTGATAAGCGAGTGCGTCCATATTTACGAACGTTCTGGTGAAAAGATCTCAAAGCTAATAAAAACAACAATTAACAACTATTCAAGAATGCGCATTACAAAAGTTTTTCTAATTTCCATAGCTATTATACTTCCCGATATTGTTGAATGCAGTGCAATGTGCGTTGCTAAGAATTTTTGTTGCCATTCTGTCTAGTGTTTTCACCGCGGTCCGCCACCGTTACTAACAGTTATTGACAGCAATAGAAATGTAATTTCCTGCCTCTTATACGTGTCGGATTGTGTTTACATTAGTATAGTCGTGACCGGACGAAAATTTACTACAAGATAGCGACCTCACATTTTGCTGTTACTGTGTTTCAGAAATATATTTTCGCGTAACTTTTGTGTAACTTTGCCAATATTTATCAGATCTCCATAAAATGAACATATTCGTAACCAGACAAAGCTTTACAAAAATATGGCTATCTCACATTTTGCCAACATTTTGTTTCAGAAAAATATTTTGCAGTAACTATAGTGTAACTTTGTAACTTTTCAAACGATTTTAACTCAAAACTATACACCTTCAATTCATATCAAGGCTTGTAAATGGTCCAAATTTCAAGTTGATCGGACTTTCCGTTCGACCGCTATCAACAACATAAAAAAACAAAAACAGAACGAAGTGCCATAAGAGTCTAGTGGAGACGATCGCTTCGCTCGCTTAACAATGTTATTGTTTTTTACAGCATTTACGTAACTCATGTGTTCTTCTGTTACATGAAATAGATCTACAAGCGACGCGTTGGGCTGCCTAAAGACGATGCGCCATCAGGACCTTCGAGTTGCAGTAATCCCACACCAGGAGAGAGGTAAAGAAACAACCTTATATACTTTTAACTAGGAAAACGCTCTGTTTGACGCGTTGATAAGCGAGCGCGTCCATATCTACGACCGTTCTGGCGAAAAGATCTCAAAGCTAATAAAAACAACAATTAACAACAATTCAAGAATGCGCATTGCAAAATTTTTCCTTATTTCCATAGCTATTATACTTCCCGACATTGTTGGATGCAGAGCAATCTGCGTTGCTAAGAATTTTCGTCGTCATGTTTTTAACACGGTCCGCCACCGTTACTAACAGTTATTGGCAGCAAAAGAAATGTAATTTATGCCTCAAATACGTATCAGATCGCTTTTAAATAAGTATATTCGTGACCGGACGAAAATATACTATAAGATAGCGACCTCACATTTTGCTGTTACTGTGTTTCAGAAATATATTTTCGCGTAACTTTTGTGTAACTTTGCCAATATTTATTAGATCGCCATAAAATAAACATATTCGTAACCAGACAAAGCTTTACAAAAATATGGCTATCTCACATTTGGCCAACATTTTGTTTCAGAAAAATATTTTGCAGTAACTATAGTGTAACTTTGTAACAATACGAACGATTTTAACTCAAAACTATACACCTTCAATTCATATCGAGGCTTGTAAATGGTCCAAATTTCAAGTTGATCGGACTTTCCGGTCGACCGCTATCAACAGACATAAAAAAACAAAAACAGAACGAAGTGCCATAAGAGTCTAGTGGAGACGATCGCTTCGCTCGCTTAACAATGTTATTGAATTTTTACAGCATTTACGTAACTCATGTGTCATTCTGTTACATGAAATAGATCTACAAGCGACGCGTTGGGCTGCCTAAAGACGATGCGCCATCAGGACCTTCGAGTTGCAGTAATCCCACACCAGGAGCGAGGTAAACAAACAACCTAATAAATTTTAACTAGGAAAACGCTCTTTTGACGCGTTGATAAGCGAGTGCGTCCATATTTACGAACGTTCTGGTGAAAAGATCTCAAAGCTAATAAAAACAACAATTAACAACTATTCAAGAATGCGCATTACAAAAGTTTTTCGAATTTCCATAGCTATTATACTTCCCGATATTGTTGAATGCAGTGCAATGTGCGTTGCTAAGAATTTTCGTGCCATTCTGTCTAGTGTTTTCACCGCGGTCCGCCACCGTTACTAACAGTTATTGACAGCAATAGAAATGTAATTTCTGCCTCTAATACGTATCGGATTGCGTTTACATTAGTATAGTCGTGACCGGACAAACATTTACTACAAGATAGCGACCTCATATTTTGATGTTACTGTGTTTCAGAAATATATTTTCGAGTAACTTTTGTGTAACTTTGCCAATATTTATCGAATCGCCATAAAATGAACATATTCGTAACCGGACAAAGCTTTTAAAAAATATGGCTATCTCACATTTTGCCACCATTTTGTTTCAGAAAAATATTTTGCAGTAACTATGGTGTAACGTTTTTACTTTTCAAACGATTTTGCCTCAAAACTATACACCTTCAATCTACATCGAGACTTGTGGATGGACCAAATTTCAAGTTGATCGGACTTTCCGTTCGACCGCTATCAACAGACATAAAAAAAAAAAAAACAGAACGAAGGGCCATAAGGCCCGGATGCATAGTCGCTCACCTAACAGCTCCCCAACAGACCCCCAGCTGGGTATTCCCTAGGTCACCCCTGGGGGTTACCTAGAAAAAATTTTGAAATGCCATGCAGAGACGTTTCCCAACAATTACCCAGCTAGGGGAACGTCTTGATCGGCTAGGGAAACTTCTTTATCGGCTCCTCTAGAGATGTGTTTATTTCCACCGCAGATTCGTCTATTTCCACCATGTCTATGTTTATTTTCACCACGCACAGCCTTACAAACGTCAGGAAATAAGAAGGTGAAAGGCTGTGGTAACAGCTGTTGCTTCAAAAACAACAAACATGGCAGCCAACAACCTGCGTTTCGTTCACACAGAGAGAAAAGGATATTTTAAAATAAATACTGGTTCTATATGCTTCTTTAAAAGAAAACAGGAAAACCAACACAATTCGTTACACCAGAAAAAAGAAGCCTGGATTAAAATAACGAGTATTTTCCAGCTTGTATGCAAATGCGCGCAGGTAAGTCATGCTAGCTCTAGCCTAATAGGCCTAGCCTATCCTTATTATTATAGGCCTAATATCTATGTTTCATCTATATATGTTCCGCCTAAATTTCGTTGCACCGATGAATATCATTGGAACATCTAAAATCTTCAGTAATATAGTAGGCCTACCTAGACTTACGACCGGTTCGGAATAACATAACCTAAAAGGACACCCAACCCAATGGTCTGACACCAGGGACATTGGGTTTCAAACCCAATGCCAGGGAGGTCTAGGCCTGCCTACATCGGTCTTTATGACACCGACAACTAACATTTGCATATTGTCAATGATCTAAACCTAAACCTTACTGTAGGCGAGACATGAGTTTACACCTACAGCCTAGGCTAGGCCTACACCAAACCACCAGGACTAGGACTAGGACTAGGTAGGCCCTAGGCCTGGGCTACATATCCCATGGCAGGCATTAGCCTGAGATAATTCTTACAGACTGGGCCTAGCCTACAGTCATGGTAGGGTCTAGGCTTATGCTGCATATCCGGGATTATACCAATAACGTAGCCTACTACAGCCTGGTGTAATTCTAGACTGTGAACTTATGATTAGCTCTAGATATGCTCTTAGCCCACATCTGTAGGCCTCACTTCCTGAGTGCAAACCAACAGTCTAGATAAATAAAATAAGCTTAAAATAGGCTTTAGGATTTCTGAAATTATTTGATAAATTACTAATTTAATAATGGTGGTTATTTTTTTCCTAGAGGACCATAGCCCAATTAAAAAAAGCTTGGGACAAGTTAAAAGCCAGTAGCAAAAAGCAAGCGTCAACTCTAATGCAGCACCGAATGGCAACCGGTGGTGGACCATCTATGCCTGATCTTCAAGGAAAGGAATTAAGTTTGACTCTTGGCGAAAACTGACGCTCTTCTGCGGCTGATGTTGTGGCCTAGCCGGCCTCAGCTCTGGCTTCATTCGCTGGCCTCACAGGGACACCCTTCCTACTTGAAGATGGGGATGGTATGTTAAAGCTTACTAGGGCTCCCATTTAAAAGCAAAATATCTAAACATTTATTTCCAACAAGCTTAACACTACTGGACAAAAATCCAGTCACACCTGTAAGGATAATTTTAGAATTGCTAATGAAAATTACATATTTTTTTTACTTAATAAATTTATTTACTTACCAAGACCAAGAAATGGAGTAGTAGGCCTACGCTGCTCCTCCAATCCAGACCAAAGTAAAAGTTGGATACAAGGTCAAGATGGTAGTAAATTAATTGAAAAAAAATATAAACATAATTCAGGTGTGTAGGAGTGAAATCAAATGGGGGGGGGGGGGGGGAGGAGTTGAGCTCTGTACCCTACTTTGTTCCATAAGATGTAACAACATAATTAGAATTGGCACATATAATATTGTGAGTACGCTAATATGCTGCCCCAAAAAAAATTGACTAACTTGCGTTTAAATCAACGCGACACGAGTGTAACGTATAAGATGTAGGCCTATAGACTTTGTTAGTGTTTCTCCAAACTTATTACCTCGGCCTAATTGTTTACGGTTGTGTTACATTGCACCAAATAATGAGTCGTAAACACACCTTTATGAATTTAAAGATAATTTCTTCTAACTTAGCTGTAACTTCTGACATGAATGTACTGCTTTCTTCCCTAGATTCCACTGATGAGGATTCTCCCTATCTTCAACCCAGCACTGCTACAGTGGAACACTGCACTAGCCATCTTGAGGATGATAATCCCAAGCATGGTAAAAGTAGGCTGGGTGTCCTTCGTGAGGGGCACGCAACTCGGATGTCAGAGGTCTGAGTTGCGTGCAATGTGAATGCATGAAACCAAGGAAAAGCTCGCGTGGAATCGAAAGTATAGATGTTTAGGGAGATCAGGCATAGAAGTCACCGTTGCCATGAAATGTGTTACTGGCTTGTTGCTTTTTCCTAGATGGGGTGTGTACTGTAAAGCAACTGTACCCATCAGCGACAATGAAAATGACAATATCAATGACAAGCCCAGGCAGACTGGATCGCTTTACGGTACACACCCAAGATAGGTTGAGCACCCTTTCCCAAGCCTTTTCCTTGTTGCATTTGCAGTGGAAATACTCGTAACGAATCAAGGCTTCTTACGCTCCCGTCATTTGTTTTCCTAATTTCTTTTTCTCCTGGTGTGAACCAAAATCCAATTGTGCTATTATCCTAATAATAAAGTTTCTTCCTGCTTCCTTGAAACCTGTATTTGACTTTATTGTTACTTTACCTAGGGTCTTCATTGTTAAAATACTAATCTCCATCAGTTTTTATTTTTTAAAGTAGAGCCATAATGCATAATATTATTTAAAAGTAACAAGTAGGCGAAGGCGTACTGTTATCCAGAAATAAATTGTCAGTGGTTATTTCCAAGCTATTGCTGAGTGAGTCAAATCTCGACAGCTTACTGTCAAACCACGAGGGATGGGGGGCAATTATTTTGAGGTGATTGTTAAATTTAGGCCTAGCTATGGAGGCACTTCATTACGTTTCATATGTTTCATATGTACTGTAATTAATTTCATATGAAATTTATCAAATGAATTTCATATGCAATTTATTTAATTGTAATTTCTTAAGTAAAGATGGCTTTTTCACTATTAACTTACACTAGTCTTTTCAAAGATTCCCACTAAAAATAAGAAATAATGACAATGTTATGGTTTTATTATTTTTTTTTAAATATTATAAAGGGAAAGAATTGTTTACCGGGTGGTAACTTAAATATTGCTGGGTGGCAAGCTTGGCTTATGGCCTATCATATAATGTAAATTATGAGTGATGGTGAAGAATTTTAAAATACCACTATTTGAATAGAAACAACATTTATTTACTATTATTAGATAATATGTTTATTTTCATTCATAACATTCAACACTTGTTACAAAATATTAAAATATGTGCTTTTGTCGCTGCAATCCTATACGATTTCGATCGAACATACATAATAATTCAATTAATTGGCAATAATAAGCATATATGATAAGAAATATCCGGCAATTATCATGGTAATGCGGTGTAGGCCTAGTATCCCACTCGTTTGTGGAGTGGCGGATTGTTCGCAGGTCTCGAAGGACAGTCGTTCAAGGAAGAACATTTGCTCATATAGGCCTGCTAGACATTTTTTACTATCAGATGGATAGCCTGCCTACCAAGACATGGACTACGTTTACCATGCAAGCCCAGCTCGAGCTTAATAGCTCGGTATTCGTTTACCACAGACTTTGAGATCGTACTAAATACTACAGGTCTAGTTTGTGCTGAAATAGAAGGCGTGGTTAACTGTTTGCTAAACGTACATATGTACACAGTTTGGTCCGCATGTGTTTATCACTCAATTTGAGATTGCATGGACAGCGTGCTGACTCGGCTTCTCACCGAGCTGAGTTGGGTTCGAGCTTAGGTGTTTATCAGGCAAATTCAGTTCGCATAATATCCAGTTCGAGCTTACGAGCTCAGCTCGCGTGGTAAAGGTAGGCCTAGTCATGAGTTGTCCCTATTGACTAAACCAACATGACTAAACAAACATGACAGTTCTTAGAAAACGGCTAGGGCAAGATATATTTACAGTAGTTTTTTGCTTTAGGAATGTAGGACAAGAACTGAGCCTGTTGGGTAATTCAAATTTGCAACTGCTAGAGCTTAGGGCCTACTTTTAAAACATATATTGTTTAAGTCGGCATTGTAAGGCCAATGAAGATGGAAATAACATCACATTAAATTAATACCCTGCTAATGATAATGGGAACGGAAAGTTTACACTTGCATGACAAGGCTTCCAGTTGGTAAGCTGTGAATCGCAGCTTATCGCAAGACATACGGTTAATGTGGCCGGGTGTTGCAGATTGAGTTTATAATACTAGGCCGTACTCAAAACCCTGGGCCTGCAGGTATTTCCTAGGCTAGGGCTTATGCCTAGAACCAATTGAAAACTGCAGGATAGGGTAGGTACTCAGGCACAGGCCTATTTGTGTGGGAAGTAGGGCCTATACTAGCCCAAATAATTAGGCCTACATTAAATTACAAACATGCCACATCTTTTAAGTAAAATCAAGTAACATTTGGCATTAGGTCCCGCGTAATGGGGAGAAATAAGGCCCTAGGCATACACAGATAGGTTATGTCAGCCTAGGCCTAGATCCTACCCCCCCCCCCCCCCCCCCCCCCACGCGAGTACGCGCCTAGAGCCAAGGCTGAACTAGGCCTGGGCCTAGCCTATAGTATAGTGATGTTAGCTTAATGATAAGGATGTACCTGGAAGCTACACGAATTGTATAAGTGGACGAAACGGTAGTTTTTGCCGATGAAATTGTTCAATCTTTCGGCGCTTTGGTGGTCAACCATCATTATAATCACCATATCGTTCTCAAAACGATACTGCTTCTTCAAATGTGTACTTGTGGAGAACTCTGCAGGTTTTCTACATTCCATAAATACCGTCTTGGTTGCTCAAGAACCTTGAAAAACCTCAAACTCATAATTTCTTTCCAAGTACACGGCAAATTCTAGTCATTATGGTCCGCCATGTTGAAAAACGAGGCTAGGGAGCTGTTAGGTGAGACCTAGGGATGCCCTAACGCTCACCCAGCCTGGGGGACCTCTGGGTGTGACCTAGGTGTCCCCTAGACGACTGTGCATTGCATCGAGCCAGCAAGGGAAGACCCAGGGGATACCCAGCCTGGGGGACCCCCAGCAAACGACTGTGCATCCCGCCCTAAGAGTCTAGTGGAGACGATCGCTTCGCTCGCTTAACAATGTTATTGATTTTTTACAGCATTTACGTAATTCATGTGTACTTCTGTTACATGAAATAGATCTACAAGCGACGCGTTGGGCTGCCTAAAGACGATGCGCCATCAGGACCTTCGAGTTGCAGTAATCCCACACCAGGAGAGAGGTAAACAAACAACCTAATAAAGTTTAACTAGGAAAACGCTCTGTTGACGCGTTGATAAGCGAGTGCGTCCATATTTACGAACGTTCTGGTGGAAAGATCTCAAAGCTAATAAAAACAACAATTAACAACTATTCAAGAATGCGCATTACAAAAGTTTTTCTAATTTCCATAGCTATTATACTTCCCGATATTGTTGAATGCAGTGCAATGTGCGTTGCTAAGAATTTTCGTTGCCATTCTGTCTAGTGTTTTCACCGCGGTCCGCCACCGTTACTAACAGTTATTGACAGCAATAGACATGTAATTTCTGCCTCTAATACGTATCGGATTGCGTTTACATTAGTATAGTCGTGACCGGACAAAAATTTACTACAAGATAGCCACCTCACATTTTGCTGTTACTGTCTTTCAGAAATATATTTTCGAGTAATTTTTGGGTAACTTAGCCAATATTTATCAGATCGCCTTAAAATGAACATATTCGTAACCGGACAAAGCTTTACAAAAATATGGCTATCTCACATTTTGCCACCATTTTGTTTCAGAAAAATATTTTGCAGTAACTATGGTGTAACTTTGTAACCTTTCAAACGATTTTAACTCAAAACCAAGCACCTTCAATTCATATCGAGGCTTGTTAATGGTCCAAATTTCAAGTTGATCGGACTTTCCGTTCGACCGCTATCAACAGACATTAAAAAAAAAACATAACGAAGTGCCATAAGAGTCTAGTGGAGACGATCGCTTCGCTCGCTTAACAATGTTGTTGATTTCTTACAACATTTACGTAACTCATGTGTCCTTCTGTTACATGAAATAGATCTACAAGCGACGCGTTGGGCTGCCTAAAGACGATGCGCCATCAGGACCTTCGAGTTGCAGTAATCCCACACCAGGAGAGAGGTAAACAAACAACCTAATATATTTTAACTAGGAAAACGCTCTGTTGACGCGTTGATAAGCGAGCGCGTCCATATCTACGAACGTTCTGGCGAAAAGATCTCAAAGCTAATAAAAACAGCAATTAACAACAATTCAAGAATGTGCATTGCAAAATTTTCCTAATTTCCATAGCTATTATACTTCCCGACATTGTTGAATGCAGTGCAATGTGCGTTGCTAAGAATTTTCGTTGCCATTTTGTCTAGTGTATTCGCCGTGGTCCGCCACCGTTACTAACAGTTATTGACAGCAATAGAAATGTAATTTCTGCCTCTAATGCGTATCGGATTGCGTTTACATTAGTATAGTCGTGACCGGACGAAATTGTACTACAAGATAGCCACCTCACATTTTGCTGTTACTGTGTTTCAGAAAAATATTTTCGAGTAACTTTTGTGTGACTTTGCCAATATTTATCAGATCGCCATAAAATGAACATGTTCCTAACCGGAAAAAGCTTTAGAAAAATATAACTATCTCACATTTTGCCACCATATTGTTTCAGAAAAATATTTTGCAGTAACTTTGGTGTAACTTTGTAACTTTTCGAACAATTTTGCCTCAAAACTTTACACCTTCAATCCACATCGAGGCTTGTGGATGGTCCAAATTTCAAGTTGATCGGACTTTCCGTTCGACCGCTATCAACAGACTAAAAAAAAATAAAATAAATAAAACAGAACGAAGTGCCATAAGAGTCAAGTGGAGACGCTCGCTTCGCTCGCTTTATTATTTCCACAAATTATAGGGGTAGTCTCTACGTCAAAAACCGCAGAAAATGTTCATTATTAAATTATATCTCAAGATTGCAACAAGAAAACGAAAATCTAAATTAGCAGCGCACTTTGCTTTGGTAAGCCCTACAGATTGAATAAAATGTTATAACCATAAGCGTAGTATTTTGATTATAATTCGATAATTAGTAATAAAATTAATTATTTATAAAAGAACTTACTGATCATAATGTAAGTCACGACTTAGCACATTCAAAGTGTAGGGCTTACTAAACCACAGTGCGCTGTTGATTCAGATTTTCGATTTCGAAGCCCATTCTTGTCATATAATTTAAAAATGAAATTTTTGTGTGGTTTTTGACGTAGAGGTATCCTTCCCTGTTCACATTATTTTTTTCTTTTAGATTTGAAGACAGCACCGCAGAAGAGGCTCGAAGTTTTCATCAATGAAGAATAGAAAAAGTAACGTATAATATTAAGCTTAGCATTTCAAAATGTAAAGAACAATAACACGGCGGAGCAAACAATTTAAATATTGTACAAGGAGTTAATTAGTTTTTTTTTAAACGGTAAATAAATGTTATACTAGTTCAGTCAACGGTGGCACGCGCGGTTTTTGTTTTGATCGGCACATTTGCACGATTTTCGTATTATGTTTTCGCTCGCGAGTAAATATTGCGCGTGTACAAAGCACAACGCTGTAGTTATTGTAGTTTATGTATTATTGTGTGGTAGCTGTAGTTAGTAGTATTGTGTGGTAGCTGTAGTTAGTAGTAGGAGTGTGTTGTTAGTTGAAGTAGAGTTGAAATAGTAAATAGTAACGTGCTCAGTACTCGTGCTAGAAAGTTCAAAGAATGAGTTTTAAAACTTTACTCTTGTATTATGTCTATCTGAGGTTTGGCCAGGCCGTCAAATAGACTCGATCTAGACTCAAACTAGTTTGCTCCTTATTTTCTTTGCTCCGCGGTAAAGGCGGAGATGGACGGCTATGGGGATGGAGGAGGCCGATTAAAAAAAAAAAAAAATTGTTTTTATATTATAATGCAGACATTGTTGTGTAAATAAACTAAATAAACCATCGTTAATTGTCACCTAGACTTTCTGTTATTAATATTAAGTACATTCATAAGATAGTTAGTAATTGTAATGATAGTGTGGCCTATTTACTAGTTCTTATTAAATAAAAAATACCGGTACATGTGAAGGAAGGTACGTTTTTAAACCAGAGTTGACATATTGTACTGATATTAAAACCAAGTATTTCTACATGAGTTGTTTTATTTTACAATAAAATCTAACCTTAGTTGTTAATATTTTGTCTATGCCAAATTTCATAATTGTATATAATGTGAGGAAAGGATCCAACAGCTTACCTTGGTATACAATGACGGATTTGCGAGTTTGAAGTACACATAAAAAACATGATACAAAATATATCGTTATATTTGTATTATGTTTTTTATGTGTACTTCAAACTCGCAAATCCGTCATCTTACACGAAGGTAAGCTGTTGGATCCTTTCCTCACATTATATACCATTCCAGCCGATTGGCACCTACTTTCATAACCAAATTTCATAATTATATAATTATTGTTTTCTATTATGTTTGTATTGTATTATCAATAAATGAGTATGTGAGTTGGTAATTTCATAATTTTATAATTATTGTTTTCTATAATGTGTGTATTGTATTATGAATAAACGAGTATGTGAGTTGGTAATTTCATAATTATACAATTATTGTTTTATATTATGTTTGTATTGTATTATGAATAAACGAGTATGTGAGTTGGTAATTTCATAATTTTATAATTGTTGTGTTCTATAATGTGTGTATTGTATTATGAATAAACGAGTATGTGAGTTGGTAATTTCATAATTTTATAATTATTGTTTTCTATAATGTGTGTATTGTATTATGAATAAACGAGTATGTGAGTATGTAATATCATAATTATACAATTATTGTTTTATATTATGTTTGTATTGTATTAATAATAAACGAGTATGTGAGTTGGTAATTTCATAATTATACAATTATTGTTTTATATTATGTTTGTATTGTATTAATAATAAACGAGTATGTGAGTTGGTTATTTCATAATTATATAATTATTGTTTTCTATTATGATTGTATTGTACTGTCAATAAAGAGTGAGTTGATATGTGTTTCCCTACCCTACGTCTATGGTACTCAAATAATATGGATATGTTTTAGCCGTTCTTTTATAAATTGCGTAATAGAGTACTAAAGGCCTAGAGTAGTATCTATAAGCTATCTATGTATATACAAAAAAAATGGGCATGGCAAAGGTTGTCTACACTTATTGTCCTAGTATATCCACTTTCATTCTCCCATTCACAAGCGGTCTTAAGTCTTTTTTTGGTCTTATCTCTAAGACCGGCCTAGCTTTGAACCCCTTGTGAATCCAGGAAAATATCTGAGTACATACATTAAAACATATTATTGGAATGTTCATTGTGTCCTTGTTTCTACCAGGAATAAGTAACTTATTCGTGTGACCTGGGTCTGGTTTTACAGGAGGTCCAAAGTTACGCCGGTCTACGAGTTAAGACCATAAAAAGACGTAAGACCTCTTGCAAATCCGGGCCGTGGGGTATAAAAACCAGAAAACTATTCTTGGCTCAATGGGTTAAATAGCATCTCTATGTTAAATAGAGCTAATCACGGCCCTCTAGATTACACATCTTGTTTGGCAAGGTCTACTGGATTTACTCCTAGCGCTACAAGCGATCTAGTGGACCTTGCTTGTTTGGGACTTACCTGGCTTCGTGTTACATTACTGACGTATGCGTCCGTGTAGCTGATGAGAGCGCTACTAGCGTACTCTTCGTAGGAACAAGAGTTGCCTTTCGGAAGGCTGCACTGGTTTTCGATATAAATCACATCATCTCCGCTAGGCCTAAAACAAAACGGAACACGAGTGTAATAATTGTTGTAATGTTTCCCCATACGAAAGTATTCTGATGCTTACGACACAGCCGAGTCCAAGGTGACAACTTAATTCTCTACTTCGCTAATCCCTACCGTCTAGTCTAAACATTTCCATAGGGGTTAATTTAAGACCTTCCGTTGGTTACCTGTACGGTGAGTGTGGCCAAACCGTCTGTGCACTCGACTAAGCCGAACTGTGCATTTACGACTGTGTGAAAGAATATCTGTTGATTTTCTTTCAATTGGCGCGGTTGAAAGGGGCAGTAGACAATGACCTGAGATCGGTATGCGAATACTTTTGCTGGGACTAGTTCCCTGGCTACTAGTGTAGCCATCAAGCTACAGTTGTCCCAATTAACACTGGCCACCCCGTAAGAAGCAAGGTGTCCCCTAAAATTCTGAGAAAAGACGGTGGCTCCACACGGTCTATTTCAACGGTATTCAACTCGAGATTTCCAGATACCTGCATTGTAATTGTCCACTGCATTAACTGCACCAACCGTGAATGGAATGCAACCCCACCACGTCTGACAACATGACACACAACACCTGAGGCAAAAGAACGGGATGCAACTAGATTTATGTTGGTAGTTGTCACATGCGTCACTTCCCTATTAGGCCTACATAATCCGTGACGACAACACCTTGCAAGTTAATTTGACGGAACTATTAGTATTCTCATGCTTGGCGTAGAGGTGTGAGTCCAAGTGGTACGCCTACCAACTCAATTGTATACTTCCCTAGTTCCTACCATCTAATTGAAACAGGTAAATTAAAGATAATTTACAAATTCCTTGGTTACCTGGACGCTTATCGCATCTGTAGATAAGACACTGTCTAATCCGGTCGGCTGGCTGGGTAGGTTTATTAGGGCCGTAGGAAGCATATTACTAAGGCAGTGTCTGCTACCAACCAAGGCCGTCTAGATATATCGCTTCACTCTCCAGGGCCTTGATTCTCTATGGTCAACGATAAGGTGATCACCGGTTTTGGTCGTTATGAGAAGGTTGTGACCCAATCACAGCCATCCATTCGCCTTCCGTAACGACAGAAACCGGTGAGAAATTTACCACAGATTTAGAGAATCGGGCTCCAGGCCTGCAACTGCTTGGCGTGACGTCACGAGCATAGGCGGACTGGCGAGCGGCCGTAGTATGGCGCGCATAGCAATAATACGGCGCGCAACACAGTATTTGCCTTATAAAACAAAGTTACGCACTATTTTGCCCCCTCATGTCCCAATAAAAGGATAAAGTTACGGTGCGGATGGTACCGAATTTGTTCTTTGTTTACATCATTTGACTGCGTAATTGGCACCTAAGTAAACTATTGACGTTTCTAATTTTGAGCCCATAGGCTTATCACACTTCTTTTTTACATACGATTTATTCGAAAAAAGCGTATAATTGAAATATGTGGTTATGAAATAAAGTGGATATCTTGGATTATTTTGTATTCCAATTATTATGAATCATAGCATCATAATAAATTATATCTCTTATTATTCATGCTTACTTTTTAATTATTTGGATGGTATTGGTTATTGTATATCATGTTTGATTCTACAACTGATAATTTTAATATCGTAAATTGGTTGATTTTGGTGTAAATAAATTATTTAAAGCATTATAAACTACTTGTTTGTCCTGTTGATGTACTGTAGTTCGATTTACAGCCCGGCACGCAACATTTGCGAGGCATTTTGTCCGCCGAACCTCAGAGTTTATTTTATGGGAATAAAATATATTCATAGAACGTCATTTTAAAACAAAATATTAACGGGATTGTCACTTTGAAGACACGATATCACGAATAATCACTGAACATGATTATAAATAACACTTCACATACTTCACGAGTTTCAAATGTTTCTTTTTCCACACAAACACACACTGTAGACACCCGCACAAAACTCGGCTCGAATGTAACATGTTGTCTCGACTATAAGGTAAAGACGTGACTTAATTCAAACTGTACTGTATACCTACCTTTGTAACCCATATTGTAGCTCAGACGGAAATAGCTATTTCTTGGATACGTAAATAAGTCGTCAATGGACCATTCAAAGACAATGCAAATGTCAATGGACTTTGAAAGGAATTTTAATCCCATTTCTTGCTATACAGGAAGTGCAAACATATTTCAGATGGTGCAGCATATTATACTGTCTAGTACTTAAATGCATCATGCATCAGACGGTCGGGAATTTCGAGAAAACAAATAAAATTGGGAGATGTTGTGTAGCGCGCAATGATCCGCCTACTTGCGTGACGTTACAGCGGTGATCGAGAGCCAGTTGCAGGCCTGGACATCACGAAGGCCCCGTACCAACAACCCAGTTGGAAGGAGTGCGCCTGTATACGGAACACTGCTGCCAACCCCCCTTCAGCTGTTTTAACATGTGGCTAAGGAATGTGACAGCTCGACAACCCCGTTGGTAGGGGTGTGCCCTACTACAGAACACTGCTGCCAGCCCCCCTTGGAAATCAGCTGTTTTAACATGTGGGTAAGGAATGTGACAGCTCGACAACCCCGTTTGTAGGAGTGTGCCCCACTACAGAACACTGCTGCCAGCCCCCCTTGGAAATCAGCTGTTTTAACATGTGGGTAAGGAATGTGACAGCTCGACAACCCCGTTGGTAGGAGTGTGCCCTACTACAGAACACTGCTGCCAACCCCCCTTGGAAATCAGCTGTTTTAACATGTGGGTAAGGAATGTGACAGCTCGACAACCCCGTTGGTAGGAGTGCGCCCTACTACAGAACACTGCTGCCAACCCCCCTTGGAAATCAGCTGTTTTAACATGTGGGTCATCAAAATCAATCAAATGCGATTTTAAACAGACAAGGTGTGGAATTTTTTTTTTTTTTTTACTGTGTGCCAGCTGTAGTACAGACCAGACATACGTGTATTAGCCGATAGCGAGGGCGGGAATTTCATTTTGCCCCATACAAAAATCATGCGTTTTATTTTCATTTACACAATTTGTCATAATACTAAGAAATTATACATTTTAGATGCAATACAAGTAGTGGCGTCGGAACAGGGGGCCAAGGGGGACATTCCCCCATCCCTCCCCTTACCTTTCATGGCCCGGCACCCTTTCCTAGGGGTCCCATCCCCTGTTCCCTCCCCCTTCCCGAATGGGCTGCCTTGCGTCGCTGGTGTATGGCTGGACTCGGGGTCGTGGGTTCGGTGTCTCCCGAGTGGAAGAACTTGTTCAGACGTTCTAGCCAAGTTCTTTAGAAAGTAATTCCAATCATGATTCTTATTATGTTCAGAAACTAAGCTTTCCAGGTTGTGTAACTTCAGTGTGTGCACAAGCCAAGTGTTGTGCATTCAACACATCATGGGATGCGTACCAACTATGACTGGCAGTCACGGAACTACAGAAACCCGTACGGGGCCCCCCCGGGTGGGGGCCCCCTTGGGGGCCACCACCCAACCCCCTGAAAATAAATATCTTACGATGTATAGATTATGAAACTAAATAGTAAGAAGAGCATAATATGTCATCTCATGTCAGTGTAGAAAGGGACATAACGTATCAAATAGACCATCTACAAGTGCTACTACTACTTACTTACTAGTTTATTTTAAAATATAAAACATGCCATTGTTGGGAAAGTTTTTTCTAAAATTTTATTTTCAAAGTGGTTCACAGTACAACATGTGTTCCACATATTTATCGTCGTGTATCGATTTTTAAACGTGTTTATAAACATTCTAAACAAATTTATGGGGAACAATATAGTTTGAAATATCCAACTGCCAGTGTTGGGATAGTTCTGTTGTTCCACATACCTTACATCTTTTATCGATTTTTACACATGTTATGCGTTCTAAACAAATAAATAGGAAACAACAATCCTCCAAATTACTGCATGCTAGCTCGCAACTTGAGAGTGACTTTGCATAGTTTGCGAGTAAACTTTGTTACATCAGAAAAATGACAAATTGGGCTGATCGCGTGTTTATAAGTGTTCAAAATTTTCAAAAGCGAACATTTTGGCAAAAATATATCTATCGGTGCCTACTGAAATCCGATCCCGCGCAGCACTAGCCATAAGCCTTTCTCAAATGACAGGATCGAAATTCCATCCTAAGGAAGGAATTATAAATGTAATATTGACTTAAGTTTCATTGTTTTTCATGATAGGATATCGCCTCAAAACGCGTTTTAGGCCACTAAGCATCATGCAGGACCGAAAATTGATTCGCCTTCGGCGAAGTTGCCTCCGGCGGCAAGGGCTTCGCCCCAGCCCCCACCTATACATCTCGCTCCCTCGTTGCGAGTACAAATTGCACGATGCGAGTGGACAACTAGTACTCGATATTTGTAGACTGTCGAGGGTTGAGAAACAATATAGTTTGAAATATACAATATAAAACTGCCAGTGTTGGGAAAGTTTTTTCTTCAATTTCGTTTTTTAAAGTGGTGTTCACAGTTCAACACGTTGTTCCACATCATTTATCGATTTTCAAACGTGTTTATATGCGTTTTACAGAAAACAATAGGCTGAAAAATTTTCGCCTCCGGCGGCTGGGGCTTTGCCCCAGACCCCTTTCCACTTCGCCAAGTTCCGGGGCCCCTAAAATCCTTTTCCATACGGGGCCCTTACCCCCCCAGTCCGCCTCTGCTGAGATCCGTACCAACTTGACTCGAGGTCAAGCTGCAGTCACTGATTTTTGCGTACCGTTTACCTCGCAGTTACCCCTCCAGTCACTGCGATGACTGGGCCGAAAAGATCCAGCTGTCGCAGTGAAGGGGGGCGTGGTTAATAATTTTACCGCGAATTGTGAATTCATAGACAATCTTATATGGTTTAAATAGTAAGTGACATCACAACACCATATAATCTCAACTCAGAAGTCCCATAAGCGTTAAATGCGTCAAGTAAGGTTAATTAGCAGATGGCAAATGTTGCTTTTATGAATGACATTTTCTGCTGTTGTCTGCTTTCGCTGTGACTGTGACTGCAGCCCGTAACAGCTGCTAAGTTCACTGCGTTGACTGGGTTACCCCCACCACCAGTCACAGCCACAGTGAACGCAGTCAAAGTTGGTACGCAGCCCATATCTTCCGCTGGTGTCAAGAAAATGGAGGGGACAAGGCTTACAGCACAGATAAGGGATTGCTTACAGGATACAGGTATTATAACGACCCGCCAATAATATCAGTCCAATGCCAAGTTGTCTTCACCATGGCAAGCAACAATCATAAGCGTTGTTTTCGTTAAGAAAACAAGTGTAAAGCGGGTGTTACACGGAGAAGTAAGAAAAGTAAAAAACAAAAAGTGAAGAGTAGAGATAGCGTGTAGCTTACGGGAAAAGAACAAAAGTGAGAAGTTCTCTCCAAAGTAGGACAATGTTGAACACGTGAAAAGTGAAAAGTGAAAGTCAAAAGTCCCGTAAGCTACACGCTATCTCTACTCTTCACTTTCTGCTTTTTACTTTTCTTACTTCTCCGTGTAACACCCGCTTTAGTCCCGCGGACTAAATATTTGGCGGGTCTTCGTAATACCGGGCCTAGCAAATACAAAACCCATCATTATCACTCCCATATTGTGTATTTGCGATAGATTTTAATATAGTTACACTGTGCTCTCTGTGGCGTGTGGAGTCAATGTAACGGGCTATTGTTGTGTGTTTGCGATAGATTACAATAGTTACAATGTGCTCTCTGTGGCGTGTGGAGTCAATGTAACGGGCTATTGTTGTGTGTTTGCGATAGATTACAATAGTTACACTGTGCTCTCTGTGGCGTGTGGAGTCAATGTAACGGGCTATTGTTGTGTGTTTGCGATAGATTACAATAGTTACACTGTGCTCTCTGTGGCGTGTGGAGTCAATGTAACGGGCTATTGTTGTGTATTTGCTATAGATTACAATAGTTACACTGCGCTCTCTGTGGCGTGTGGAGTCAATGTAACTGGCTATTGTTGTGTGTTTGCGATAGATTACAATAGTTACACTGTGCTCTCTGTGGCGTGTGGAGTCAATGTAACGGGCTATTGTTGTGTATTTGCGATAGATTACAATAGTTACACTGTGCTCTCTGTGGCGTGTGCCTAGAAAGAAGGGTTCTTTAGTCACGGATGAGAAGGAAGTGCAGTGGTGTAGTTATTAGTCCTATCGATGAGGAACTAGGCCTAGGCCTAGGCCTACAATCGGCAAATTTAGAGGTTAGGCCTATTCTTGAAGTAACCTTAGATGAAACTCTGTCTCTCCCAGGGTCATTTAGGCCTAGTAAAGTGATAACTAATGAATAGGATGAACCTGAAAAGGACTTACGTAAAAGGTCAATTGAGAAATCATTAACAGATGACTCATGTTACAATGACAGTTCCGTCACCTACACCCACTCCGTGCTATATTTTGCAGATCTCAATTGTATGTCAAAGCTACTGAGCGACTTTCCATGCTCTTCTTGCCAGATAAAGTCTCTGTGTGTCCATACCTTCTCTATTGGGCATGTTTCATTGGTTTTTCTCTCAAAATATCTTCATTTCTAATTTCTACTTCAAATGTGATTATCTCAGTAACTTTTTTCCTTCACATTTGACTATTAAATTCGCTACTCCTTTTTAGTGGTTACTCCTAGAGGTATGTTTTTTTTGTAGTAGTTAGTAACTCTCATACTAATAAACTCACATAGCCTTGTTCAAAAAAAATAAACATAACAGTCAAAAAAAATTTTAAAAATTTTATGCATAAAATATTTATATTTGTTAAACTAAAACTTCCACAGAATTTTCTGTACTCAAAAATGAAACATATCCATATGTGACAATGTTAATACAACTATTAGTGACAATAATAATAAAAAAAAAGTTGCTAATGTTAATTGTAAAAAAAACTATAGGCTTTTAACTGGAACGTGTATTTCTCCGCCCCCCCCCACCACCCCCACCGGACCCCCATTACCCCCCCAATTTTTTTTACCCATTTCATAGTTTGTTAAATGTTAAGTTGATCATTTTTTTTTAAATTTCATGACCTTACCTCTGTAAATAAGAAAAACAACTTTTTCAGTGGCTGTTCGTTCTGTTGAAGCCAAGCTGTTCGTCAGTGTACCGTGATGATAAAAACCATTTTAAATTAAATTCAAATTTTTTATTAAACGAATTAAGATTTTTAAAGGGCTGCGTGATGTTATTGCAGTTATTTTATTCTGATGTTCTCTTCATCAAAAAAATTGGAAGTTTAGTTTTACCCGAACCGTGATTTGAAGCAACTACACTTTCTTGATGGGATATTGCCACAGTGATGTCACCCACACACATCCTGCGTCCAGCCATAGCATCGTCCCCACACAGTCAACATATAGTCAACGACAATGCAACAACGCTATCTCCCAACTTACAGACGTAGCGGGTCTTGGCCGTCTAACTGTGATCCCCAAAACGAACGAACCTCCGACGTCTTCTCGGCACCTAGGGGACGAACGAAGAAACAACCCCTGAACACGAGTGATGTCAGCGACGGAAACAAATCTCTAAATGAAACCCTACTAGATGGAAAAACGAAAACGGCGACCAAACAACACCTGAAAGATGACCCTCACCACCTTAGCAATGAGAACACCTCACGGCACGACCACACTCGACCTGCGCATCGTGAGACCACGTGTACATATATCGACCTGTAGACAACGAGGAGTTAGTTTGGGGTTGGAAGGAGTGTTCCATGTAGGGCCGCACTTCTTCCAACTGGGTTGGTATGAGGGACGGCCAACATGAAATATATCACTTGTCAACCCATCACATCAGTCAATGTTCCCTTAACACCCCGGCGGTGTTAATACCAATTATTCGCATCGCCAACAAAACTGTATTCGAATTCATTGGAAACGGGAAGGCTTTGATGATGAAAGATGTGGTCCGAGTAGGGTGGGGGTGAAGTTATTTAGCGGCAAGGAGCTATCTCAATATTCACTGATCTATTCAGTATTCAATTCTTCGCGACAAGTGCATGTGACAACATCGCCGTCTCCTTCGATCGTTTTGTTGTCTGGTGTTCGTAGCAATAACATACTGCCCTTTAAAAAATAGACCATTTTCTTTCTGGGCGAAAGTGATATTTTCGGCGACGAAGACATTTTTCGGCAAAATGCTTGCTTTGTTTACCAGCTAATAAAGTAATAGATGCTTCGAGGTCATCGCCTGCCAATCTAAAGAAGCACATGCATGTTGATTCCTACAAATCTCAACCATATTTTAGGCGTTATTTGCGAACTCTTGGCATTAAATTTAATATAAAAACTTAAATTGAATTTATTATAATAGTTATTAATAATTAATGTAAATATAATGCATTAAGAATTAACAATATAAAATAAGTTAATAACCTTTTACTTTGAGTCAATGTTCTTGGTGTAATGCATAAATCCGGATAATAACCATTGAGTCGATGGTTAGTATCCCGCTCGGCAATATCCAAGGAAAAATGGTTGTTTGCGGAAAGGAACTATTTATGAACTACATTCCATTTTGAAAGGAACTAAGGAATGCCCCAGTTCCTTTTTTTTTTAGAGGAACTTGGAACTGGAAAGAGTTCCTTCTTTCTTGCGTGGAACTGGAACTGGAACTAGGTCCATTTTTTAAGGAACTTACCCAACACTGTATATCCATATAATATCCATAAAACACCTGCTGTGTAAATTAATCCTGTTGGTGAACGAGATGAACCTTCACACTTACATTTTGTAGCAAGCAAGTAGTTTTCTATAATATCAATGTAATTCATGCAATGCAATATCAAGTGAAATGCCTCAAGGTATGCGTTGTTCAAAGATTTTATTTATTATATTTTTTAATTTTGCATAAAATCCAGAAAGGTTCACACTTCGCAATGCTCATTTTAGGGATATTAAAGAAAAAAACGGCTGGAATAGCGTAGCGCTATTAAGTTACCCATTTTGGAGAAAGGGTGAGTGGGCGTGGTAGAGGGGCAAGAACGGTTTTAATAAGACACATGTTAATTACTTACATATTGTAGAATCAAAAGTTGAAAATTCAACCTTTACCAAATTCATCTACAAACACATAAAAATGAGCCAGTAAATTGCAATAGACTTTTTTATTAATAGTAATTTCATTTTACAAGTGAAATATTCAATACATGATATTATGGCCATATGATATTATGTACCCGACACCTTGATTTCAATAACAATGCACTGTGTACAAAAGACCGACTGATCTGGAATAATTTTCTACTCATACAATGTATTTATTTCATCTAGGTTTGGACGATGAACAATGCAATCATATAATTAATTGCATAACATTATCTTAAAAATTGGTTTTAACAATGAACAATAATAAATTAATAAACATATAGCTCCACTTACGCCACTGATTTGCATCCACCTTTCAGCTGACTTGCAAGCATAAGGTACATGAAAGATGAATGCACAGTTTCATCATTCAAAATGTTTTAACTTTTATTTTAGGATAGGACACACCCTAAGCCTAAGTTACAATAATTGATTTACAAACTTTTTGATTCAACACACAACAAAACGCTAGAAATTAAATCTTACATAACTATGACAAATCACAATATTATTTAAATTAACTCGTAAGTTTATGAGCAATACAAAATATGTTAACAGTTTTCCTTCTTTTGATCTTTATGTGAAAATGATATTTCCTAGGATCAAACCCCTTCCACTGTTCGAAATCAGTGCATATATCATAATAACGTTGCTCTAAGAACGCCAACTATGGTACTGAAACACAATGACAACCTTACCAACCCTGGCAAATACTAGATTTTTACCATACAAGAATATATTAACATTCAGTTGAGTGAGCATTATATTTTTACTCCTGAATTACACCAGCAATTTAATCACATGCTTATTCTTATAGACTTACCTATATTAATGAAATTAATTTTAGAATCTGTGTAATAGCAAAAATATCTCGATGTATGTTTCAGTTTTATTTTACAAAAGTGTACAACACTGTTGTTGTGCCATGGCAAGCAATGCCGCACTCCTTCTAAGCTTTTAGTAAGCACATCCGAACTTTTTCAATACGTTTAGCAAAGTCATTTTCAACAAGCACATACACATCTGTTCCTTCAATGCTCCCCAGTGAACTGCTGAATCCTGTTTTCCCATTGTGCAATCATTGCATTCCGCTTCCGAACAATCCTGTTCGATGGCTAGAAAACAAAAAGGAATAGCATGTCACATTGATCTGCAGAAATGTGCTACATATTCATACAAAATACATTATCAAAATAACAAAAAAGTTAAGTAACCATGTGTCCATTGTTAAATAAAATAAATCGGTATTTCTCCATCTACCACTCGGTTACAAGACTGATATTCATTGGCAGCCACTCAAGTCTTGCTAAGATACGACGGCTTGAAAGTCACCATTAAATGTTACCCAATGAACTATAAGTTTCCAAAGTTAGAACTTCAGCCTTAATCAGAAATTTAACCCTGAACCTTCAACATTGGAAGCAGTCAGACATCAGCAGCAAACCAACAAGCCATACTTAAATAATTAAAATCAAATTCTTGGTGGCAAGATGGGAATGTACGTTTTTGCTGGATTTGGAAAGTTCTCATTATACTCAGATTTAAACACTGTCATTTTGGTGATATTTGGTGGCTAGATCAACTGATGAACTTACAAACAGTAATCCAGCTCATTAGCACATCTTTCTAATAATTGGTCAAGCACGTCTTCGTGACATTAAGCCCTCGTCTTCATCACCTTTCTAATGGCCTTGTATTGCTAATATACTTGATAGTAGCAATGATTTACTCCTGTTTTACCATCTCACTTGTAAGGTGTGAAAAATAAACTAATCTATCCAACATGTATTATACGTGTCACCTATCATGTTGTGAAGCAAAGATCCTATTAAGCTAAATGCATTACTTCCCATGTTTATTGTACAAAATTGTACAAGTGATATTGTGCATTGCAGGTTTCAGCTGCTCTTCTATATGGTGGATATGTAATACTAAAGCAGCAATTAAAAATCAATGTAATGGTTACCCAATGAAGACATAGTAAACCAGGAAGTAGTAAGAGGTGGTCATGAAGAATTGTTTAAACAGCTCCCCATTGATAACAATGTACCATCACTGTTTGCGCATATCGCTTACCTTCTCCGAATGGTCACTGTCTTCGGAGTCTAGGAGGTTGGGGTTTGACAGCGCAGCTCGCAGTCCACCAATAGTCATCGGTGCATCAAAATCACCGTTAGTGAGTGCTGGCTCTTCATCGGCATCATCCATGATACTAAGCAAGTTCGGTTGGGACCGAGCAAAACTACGAGCCCGTTGCAACCTGAAACGGAAAAACCATGTTTCAATTTAAAGGATTGACATTATAAGACCTTCGTGTGACAATTTCACGAAGAAAAAATGACCACTTTGATGTTCATTTCACATGATATAGAAATTTGCAAACATTTCAGTCGTAAAAACCTTGTAAAAGCTTTGCCAAAACATATCCAAAAGGTCGGCAATTCACCACACAATTATGTTTTGAATATCTTTCTGTGCAACCTTTCAAAAGTTTGCATAAACATCGCGAAAAGGTTGTCAAACGTATCCTTCGCCAAAACCTCACAAAAGCATCGTAGGTAAAAATGAAAATGTCTCGAAAACCTTTCTGCAATCCAATAAAACCTCACAGAAACATCGCGAAAAGGTACCTAGTTAAAGTATCCTTCGCCGAAACATCACCAACGCATCGCAGAAACAACTGTTAGATTGTGATTCCGCAGTGTTTAACTACCCTTTGGAAACCTTTTTGCTAGGTCATTTAGGCAAGTAGAATTCCTCTTCCTTCACCAAAAGATCGCAGGAACAAAACTCGTTTTTGACTATGCTTTGACATCTTAAAAGACAACGCAGGGAAACTACCTAGCTCACGATTTCTTCGCCAGAAGCCGCAGGAACATTTTCCAATATGTTTCAGTGATGCATTGTTGATTACCAAAGGGATCAAAGCAGAGCAGGTAAAATTCCTTGCTTGCAATTACTTTGCTAAAAGGTTGCAGGAACATATTTAACAAAAATCTGGATGTGCGTATTTGTTAGACGAAACAATGTGCAGGTTGTGTGTAAGACACTTGCTAAAACATCTCCAAAAGGTCCTATTATGAGCTATATGTTCCAATGTTTTGCGACTAAAATTACCTAAGTTCTTCTTCACGTTTTCTCATTTCTTGCAGCTCCATCTGGATCTTGTCTTCTGCCGACTTGTATCCTTTGCGGATTGGAGTTGATGTCCTCTCCCGATCCTTTTCGGCACCTTCCAACGTCAACTGGCGCTCGTCAATGGGAGTGACGTCTATTACCGCCGCTTTAGGAGTTGGCATCGATGGCAATGACATGGGAGAGTTATCTGCTCTTGGAATTGGACTTAAGGTTGGAGAACCAGAATAACCGAAGTTTTGAGGATTTGTCGTGTAATTTGGAGAACTGGTATTACCAAAAGTGGACAGGTTGGTAAGCTTTCCTCGGGAAGCAAGGAATCGCTCCATAAGCCCCTTTTGACCTAGAGCAGGGCCAAATCTACGTACATGACTGGACATGGTAGGGCTGTGTGCGTTTGGGGTCAGTGGATTGGACGAGGATGATCGGTTCAGAGCAGGACGGGCCGTCCCGTTCAGAGCAAGAGTTGATGGGGGTTTTGGGGCAACTGGGATTGTTACTTGTGAATCTGTGGAAGGGATGTGGGATGTTGAGACAGCTCTCTGCAGTTTGCGGTCTTGTTCTTCTATGGCGTACTCGGCCAAGTCGATGAATCGCGTTACCTGGAAATAAAGCAAACAAGGTGTTATGTTGTGTATGTCCTTTCTACCTTTCTTAATAAATTAAAATCAGGGTCTACTCTTATATTTGTTTAACTGGTGCATCTGTTAAAGCAGACACTTCTAGGAAATGCTAGCAAAACCATGCGTGCTTCTTCTATGTTGCTGCACAACAGCAATATACATTGTGTGCAGATGCCTTGTACATATTATCAACTACATTCTACATGAACGTTGTTATGAACATTTATCTAGTTTATGAAGTTACCTTCTTCAGAGTACGATCTATTTTATCTAAAAACAAACACACACTAAGTGAATTGGGATATTGGAATGTACTTTAAAATAACTCAATTGGCCTTGGCCTTACGGCCGAGGAAATCTTAGAAATGGCATTCAAACAGGATTACCAGTGTTGCGAATCAAATCCACTATCTTCCACAATGGTCCGGAGTCTATACGAAATGACCCCGGACAAATTGCAACAGAAGCGAATTTGGTATCAATCGATTCAGAAAAAAAAACTGTTTAACATAGTCAAAATTCTCTAAAATCCACATAGGGTGGGTGGGTCTAATCAACCAATTAATCAAAAAGTAATTAATTTCAATTAAAAAATCACATCTCTTTTAAACATAGCGTGTGTGGTATGTAACGAAAGCTTATCAAACGTACATTAAACAAAAAAATAACTCAATCACTTAAAATTGATTTCAAGGTCACCAGAGGTCACTAAAAGGTCAAACTTGGGGTTTTTCATTGAATTTTAAAAAAATGTTTGCTGTGTGCATATGAATACAATACAATTGTCAGATATCTATTAAAAATTAGGAAATTATGTCACAATGTGGAAATTAATGCAAGTAAAATCATTAATTAATTACAGTTATTAATTAATCACTATTATAATTTGGTATGTTGTTATGAGTATTGACATGATGCTACTCAAATGATAGCTTTCATCAAGGAGAATATCGAAACAAATCAATTTAAGTTTATAATAATAAAAGGGACTATTTGTAATTGATTAGTGCGCTAATAGACTAACTCATTAATTAATTAAATTACTTGTTATTGATATTCGATCAATACACAACTCATTTATTAAAAAGTAGTAAGAAAAATGTAAAACATTATATACAATTGGAGAATGTATCAATACAATTAATATAATATATACTCAATTGTTGTAGATACATTACTTGTTTACTAAGAATCAACTGCATCGTTCTCGAACCCGCTGTAATTCTCGTCTTTAATAGGTCTGTTAAAGCAGCTAAGTTCTTGGTTATTTCGGCAGGCAATTGAGCAGTGAAGACCTTATTTTCTGCAGGAACATCGCATGAACATGGTAGTCTGGATTCATATTAGTTAAAAATAAGAACTTATCCATGACCATTCTGTCTCTCTCTTGCCTGGCTTCGGAAGACGCTTTGTGTTGATCTGAAATTGGGTACATCAATCGAATGAGGTGTTGCATAGACTCATGTACCTCAAAACAACTCGACATTGCATCTGTCTAGATATTTCTCTGTACTTCGGTCATCCCTCGTCCTCTTGTCAAACCTCGAGATTTAATATTCTTCATCACGGTTTGTTCTTCTGATCCCATGCACAGTCCTTCTCTAAACTGCTTATACATTTTAGATTCCTCCTTTTTCAATTGTAACACCTTTTGTTAGTACAATCTTGCACTCCTTGCGTGCATTTTGCTACTTAGAGATGCAAAAAACAGCATGTGATGTACTGACTTCAAATGGAGCATCCAGTAACCTATTCTTTCGGCTTTGATGAAGTTTTTAATTATATCTACCATGTATTGTAACGAAAGAGCAGCAGTACGATTGGGGGCCAAGACCTTTTGTGATCCTCTATTCTCTTGTCAACGCCTCGAAGCACGTCCGCACAGACTGCGTCTTCAGCCGATACGGTGCTTATCAACCACCCCTCATATACAGAAAAGCATGTTTCAACAATATCTTCATCATATATGGCCCTTGCTTCTATTGACTCGATTACATCGAGTGTATCATATCCTTGAAACACTTTCGTGGCAGTTGTGGACTTGCGCGAATAAGTAGTTTTAATTAATTATGAGTTTTACTTGTATTTGAACAATAATGCATTCAAAGCTGCGTTAGCCAAAAAACGAATATGAATTGTTCGAAAAAATGCGTCTCCATTGAGGACGTGGACAACTGTATTTTTGGCATAGATCGCGTTTCGGGAAGTTCTGCTAAACCTGAACCTGACATGGCATATCCTTAAGTCCTATAGCATCAAGAAAACTCATTTGCATGAGTGTGGAAGACACCTAATTTGACTGGTGTTGGTCTGGTGTTGTATTCTAGCGACTTGCTTGGTAGGCCTACTATACAAACAGCAATGTAGAGTAAAAACGTTGGGTCACTTGAGTGCATGTCAATCATTGGAAACATGATAAATGATTACTTTCCCGGGTCCTCTCCTTTCATAACCATTTGGATTGTACCTAGCAATCCTGGTCGTGGAGTTTTAAGAAGCCACGAAGTCTACCACAGTACATCCAGACAGTACGTAGGATTGGCTATTTGATAAAGGGATTGTCTTCATTAATGCGTGGCTAAGGAGGCAGTGGTTCATAGAATCGTATGTCTATTTTTCAGATCAATATTTCCTCACTTGATGTATTTCTCGTTGGGATATATCTCATCGTCTCGAATGGCCAATGCCCATCTGGGCCCGGGGAAGAATAGGTCCAGAGTGACTCTGCTAGTCGTAAGAGGCGACGAAAGGAGACCCTGTCCCTTCCCCCCCCCCCCCACTGTCTTACTGAATATTTCTCCTCCCACTTGGCCCTGCCCTCCCTTGCTGGACTCCCGTATGACGACTCACGCGACGTACAATGTATCTGATTCGGATGTGGCTTTATTCTTCATCATCTTCTCATCTTCATTATCACCCTCATCGTCTCGATTAACTATTGTTGCACAAATATGAGACGTTAAGCCCCATTAATCAATCAATCAATCGAATGGCCAAGTTTCAGAAATATGAGACGTAAAGCCCCAATATCAGTCCATCCTTGGGATATATTTATTCAATTGTATTGCAGGTGTGATAGCAGCTTTTATAGGCATACCGTGGAATGTTCCATGCCCATCGAGGTTCTGTATGTTGTGATCTGCATTGTCAGCAATAAACTGCATTGCACTTCCCGGAGGAACTGTGAGGTCTGATTATCTCAACCCTGTGCCACAGCTGCGCTTCGTTCAAAGTTTTTCACCTCTTTGTAACAGCAACAAGATTCATGTCTGTTGAGGGTTTCTATAAGACATCTGGATGCGAAAACATGATGAAATTGCATTCCAAGAGCTACTTTACTTTTAATACTACAATTTTTTTACTACTTTTTCAATTTTAAGTTATTTAATTAATTAATTAATTAATTAATTTTTCAATTAATTAGTAAGTTTATTAACACAAAAATCAATTTTTCATAGTCACTTTCATTAAGATAACCTTAAACTGTTTAATTTGCTTTGATATTTATTCGCCTCGATGAAAGCTATCATTTGAGTATGCCCATACTCATAACAACAAAACCAATTTATATTAGTAAATAATTAATAACTGTAATTAATTTATGATTTCACTGGCATTAATTTCCGCATTGTGACATAATTTTCTCATTTTTCATAGCGATCTGACAATTGTATTGTATTTATATGCACACAGCAAACATTTTTTAAAAATTCAATGACAAATCTCATGTTTGACCTTTTGATGACCTCTGCTGACCTTAGAATCAATAACAAGTTGTTAAGTTATTTTTTTATTAAACGTAAGTTTGATAAGCTTTCGTTTCATACCAAACACGTTATGTTTAAAAAAGACAAGATTTTTTTATTGAAATTAATTACTTTTTGATTAATTGGTTGATTAGACCCATCCACCCTATGTGGATTTTAGAGAATTTTGACTATGTTAAACAATTTCAGTTTCTGAATCGATTGATACCAAATTTGCTTCTGTTGCAATTTGTCCGGGGTTAGGGCTAAAATCGAAGTATAGACTCCGGACCACAAACTAAGCCACACAAGTCAATAAGCCGCTCATGTTAACTGTATTGGATTTTTTTGTGTCAAATATATATGTCTATTCTTGAACAATTTGGCTTGTAAACTGTCCATGAACACTTTCTCGATCAAAGAGGCAGTTTTACACACGTTGTTACGCAAATTAATATTTCAACTTGTGTAGGCTGCGAAAAAACAAACACACAAAGCTTACAGTAATCGACAAAATTACAACACACTCCAAGGTGCCAGAATGTTGCGCTTAGTAAGAAACATTTTGTTGTAATGCCAAGCTATTTTCCTGAATAAGTAGTTAAAAATAGTCCACTACATTGGTCACTTCATTATAATGAAAAAGTGATTCTTACCGGCGATTTGGTTATGCATCAGCTTAACAATGAACTTAAAAATGTTCAGACTTCAGATATTACAATTGGTGAGATTTTTATTTCTGTATTGAATTAAATAATTTAGGATTAATTATTGAAATAAAAATCGTATAACAAATCCAATATTTGATAGTATTTAAATTCCTGGATTAGATAGTATATAACCAAATTCCGCATATCTTGAAGCAATCTCAAGATATCAACAAAAACCCGTTAAAATATCGAGTTAGGTTATGTTTCCCCTCAATACCTTTGAGTCAACAGTGTCCTCTGAAACGGTCTGGATGGTGCCGGCGCTGCGCAGCTCCTTCTCGCGTTCAGTGGCCTCGTTGATCTCCTGTTGGATGCGGTTGGTGGCGAGTCTGTGCTGGACGCTGCGAGGGTCGTTGGTGATAGCGTTGCGGTGAGTGCGCCGCACCTCCTGCTTAGCGAGGGGGGCAGGTTGCCCTCCGAGGGGGGGCAGGCGCTTCTCTCGACGCAGCTCGTCTTCGCGCTCCCGAGCCAGCCGGATCTCCCTCTCAATGGGCGTTTCCTTCTGATTCCTACACAATACAACACTTGCATTTGATTTTCTGTGTTATTTACAAGAACAGAAAGGGTTATAATGTTGCCCCAAAGAAAAAGTATTCTCATGCTTACACGAAATATCCGGGTCGAATAGTAGCAACTTATCGTTCTATTTCTCTTGTTCCTACCATCTAATTGAAAAGGCTCATTAGGAATAATTTACGAAATTCGGTTGGTTACCTGGAAATTCTAAACCAATGAGGCTTGTGCACTCTACTAATCGGAAGGCTACACTTAAAAATGTGTGCAAGAACGCCAGGAATGTATATTGATTTTCGTTGAATAAGCTTAATAAAATACAGTTAACTTTTTTTTACCATTTTCGAATGAAAATAGCCCGGTTTTAAAAACTTTTCTTGCTTTTTTTCTTAAATGTATTCTGTCTGATATCTTTATGTCTAACAACTTTAGTACATCAAGCTTAACTTGCAACGGGATTACTAATTATTTAGACCACTAGCACCGGTTGACATTGCCGTTCATCGGACACGCCTACTTTCATCGCCGCTCCTATCAATTAAATTAATAATTTCCTGTTTTTAAATTTGAAAGTAACATTCCCCCAGGTTCGCCATAAAATGTTCCTTATTCACGGTAGATTGGTAACATTCACTTTAATTAGCAGCCAATGTAAAGACGTCGTTGCCGAAGTTATGTCCACTATCTACGAGTTTACACATTCCAATAAGTTATCAAGCGACGTAATCGCTGCACGGTACAATGTTATCTCGGTGATAAAGCTATTTGCGAGCGTTTGCGTTTCAGTTATAGCCATGATTGTTTTCAAATGTGATAATCATAATGGAAATTTCAATCAAACAGAATCAATCGCAATTTAAACGAGCTATAAAACAGTATTGGTTCCACGAATTTCAAGCATGCTCATGAAGGAATGTACAACTCTCGCTCTTATTAAACACCTAGGCCTGGATTCACAAAGGTGCCTAACTCTTAAGTTATCCTAAGTTAGGCAAATCCTATTCCTAGCTAGATAAATCATCTCTGGGTATTGCTACACATTCACAAATAACATATTATTAGTTAAATTGTTTATATTCTACTTTGTTTATCTTTATGACATTGCAGAACAACATAATATGCGTGATTTATATCACTAAGATTTGCCTATACTAGGACATCATAGCACTTAGGCACCTTCGTGAATGAATGCCCTGCCATGTAAACATTATTCAGTGACTGCAGTAACAATTACCAATAACTTTTACCTATAACTTTTTTTTTACCACTTTGGAACATGTGATATTAAGAAAATGTTGAGTTGTAAACGAGATGTATACCTATATAAAATATGATGTTTCACAATCAACACATTACATGATTTCGGATAACAGTATTTGAACATTTTTTTTAAAAGAACAAAATTTCAATGGCTTGCATATACAGCTTGCTCAGTGCTCACATAACTGAACAGTGAACAACTTTTAGTTTATTATAGTCTGACTCTATTACAAGTAAATAAATAAAATACATTATTTGCACATTATTGCCTATACTTTCTATTGTCCCACTATACTTATATATAACAAGAAACTACCGACACCGAGTACACATTACGGGCTGGACTTTAATTGTACACTGTACCCACAACGTTACAATATAGGCTCTCCTAGCTGTCTAAATTTATTGACTAATTTACCTCTGACAAATCCTATATAAAGGTGTATGGCAACAGAGAATATCTCTAATCAGATCCATATAGTATTGAGCAATAAATACAATGTCAGGCTTATCAACGAATGTGAAATCAAAGAGCCATAGAAACGAACACCCCGCCCTTGTATTGTGTGTCAATTGAAAACGGTCTACGCACTAAAACCTTGCATAGAGATACGTTATTCCCTTATAAATACTTGCCCCGAAACAACCTGTGTCATAGATGAGTGGATCGTAGCCAACCGGCGAGCCCCAATATCAATTACCGATCGCTGGTTGGCTACAAACCACTCGTCTATGAACGACCATAGCACCGGTGAGGTGGTTTTCGGGGCAAGTATATTTTATAAGTAGCATGAAAAAACATTTTTATTATTATTGCTACATCTGCAAATATATATATATATATATATAGGTATATCTATGAATATTTTTCAAGAACACTCTTGACGTGGATGTTATGTGAAATCCAGAAATTAAGAAACCAACTCCGACTGGGAATCGAACCCAGGTCTCCTACTTGCCTACATATTTATAGGTATCTTTACCGATTCACTGTAATTATTTATTTAATAATAAATTCCAATGTACAGCCGATGTTCGCAGACAGTTTTTTTATTCAGAGGTGGAGACGAACATAATATAATATCATCTACTTTTAGTTTTCGGATAGCATTACTCAGGCCCCTACGATTCCTATACAGTCTTTAGCAATCCGTATCATTGAATACAAACATCATTAAAGTTGAGGCATATAAAACTGAGGTATTGTGATACTGACAATATAATATACAACTTATTAGGAAACGTGTTTTCAAAAGTGTGTTCTACTGAGCAGGATAGAAATAGAATGACAACACCTCCCAATTCGAGTAATGTTTCAACACTCTTCTTGCAGCAAGCATTGCATTGTGTCAACGTTGTGTACGGCTACGCCACTATAGTACTAATCTTTCAGGTTTCATGACCTCTTGATGCGAGGCAATCATTTGGCGACTAAACTACTTTAAACAAATGTATATTTAAATACACTGTACGCTGAGAATTCGTAGAAAGAGATATAATAATTAAAAACAAAATTATGATTCACCCGTGTTTTTGAAATTGTATGTGGCGTGTACATTCATTTGTAGAAAATTCTCAAACATTTGCTATGAATTGTTAAAAACGGTCCGTGAAAATGACCCACTGTTAAGAGCCACTGATATGTGTTTGTAGTTTGTACGTAGGGCCTACGCTACATATAACTAATCCTTCAGTATATCTCTCCTTCCCAACAAAATTAGCACAAGTTCGTAAAACAGGACCATTTCCACTGTAGATGACTAAAATCTAAGAAAAAAAGAACAATACAAAATATATTCGACCATTTTGTTGAATTTTAGTTTGAAATTTGTAATGTTTCTTATTTTAGCAACATTTTAGTGGAAATATTCCTATTCTAATCGTCTGTTATAACCTGTACCACTGAACGCGAGTTATTCCTTATAAACTCACATTATTTAAACATTGGTAAATGCACTCAAAAACACTTGTTGTTGATTGGATGATTGATTTAAAATGGTTTCAAATACGAAATTCCTGTATCCACCACGACTTAGGTTGCACTTTGTTTAAATCAACTGAAAACCACCCTTGTAGGCATGTAGTAGGCCTATGTACTAAGAGCAGTAAACATAAAGTTGTTCATTCCTTTATTGAAATTTCTTATTCTATCTTTTCAAATTACGATTTTCGTAATGTCATGTCTGTGTGCCTCTAAATAATGTGTAGCCCTAACTTTAACCATAGATCGAATCCTTGAAACTTCTTCTAATAATACGTTTTACGAACAAGATACACATTTAATATTCAAACCGAATGATAGTTAATAATATAATATACTGAACTATGAGAAGTATTACAACATACGGTTGTAGTTACAGCAAAACCTACGGGACACGCGGCTAAAATTAATTATTATGCTTCATATTGAAATGTATGTTACAATTAAAAATAATCTGTTAACATCGGGCCTCAGGAGTTGATAGCTTGTCTGGTTTCCTAGCCTTCAGTTTATGGAGGAAATGACGTATTTCGCGTAGCGGACGCATGCAGCGCTTCACCGTTGCGTGTAAAAGGGACATAAAACAATGCAAGGCATCACTATTCACTATCTAGCTCAGAGCAAGGTAAAAACACTAGCGTCAAAGAATATCAGACAGCGTGAAAGTCGGTAATTAAAAGAAATTACAAGAATCTCCCACTTGTGACTGTGTATTACTTAAAATAAAAAGGAAAACACAATGTGATAAAATGTTTTGAGAATTAGTAGGACTATACAGTATACACTACTGTTCATATAGTCGAAATTAAAATATATATAAGCAATATATAGAAGCACAACAGATCTCTTCAACAGGTTCAACTCTTCACCTACAAATCCAGTGTCAAGGCAGTGGTTTTCTGTTTTCTGTTTTGTTTTTTTAATGTAATAAAATATTGGGAATAGAAACTCGAATATAAACAAAAATTATGGCTCATCATAAAGGACCCAGGGGGAATTTACGTAGCTAAAATTAGGCATAAGCGTTAGATTAAGACATCCTTTGGGTTGGATATGTTTTAGGAGACGGAGACAAAAAACTTGATTTTAGGTTTCTCAATCGAAATGTTCGCGTATTATTTAGCTACTGACAGTAAAAAATGTGTTTTTAAACGAAACTAATTCGCCTTACTTCACTACTCAAAACTATATTACAGTACACCAAATCAGCTGTCGAGCTAACATACTTGACAATTGACACTACTATTTACTATACAAAAGTCAAACTTGAAATAATACGGATACAGGGCATCAACAGTACAGTTAACCTACCTTAACAGGTGTCCTTTCAAATTTCAATTCGCTTCATATTTCACCACACTCAACTCAAAGTTATGGGCGAGTGAGCTACTGTCTAACAGTCTACCAGGTGTTGGGTCCAAGCGAAGACATATGGCTAACTTAGCGTAAAATAATATAAATGAATATCAGGTCTCACCTCGAATTCGGGTTGACTTTTCTTAACCCTTTGATGAAAATTGGTTCTTCTGCTAGGCCTAGGCTATTATCACGGGTCCTTTGAAGAACACAAGAACATCACATGTTGGTGTTAACGGTCTGAGAGAAACAGTCAGATAAACCGCAACCCAACGTGTTATGTTGTGTAGCCCCCCCCCCCCCTTACCGTCCCCCTCCCCCTCCCCCACCCAACCGTCGTACTTCTGCCACCTGCCGTCGCCACTGATGCACATTAGTACAACTACGTCACTTTAAGGCTGGTGTGTACGCATCTTTTTCAATGTAATTTCAATCACGATTTAGAGTTTAAAATTGAACCTGGAATTTAATAAGTTGTTAAGTTACCTCCAGGCTAAATTATTATAGCAATTTAATGTTTTATTTAGCCAAATAACACAATGTATATTACCGGTTAAATTTGGAAATGGATTGTTGATTCTGCATACAAAAAAATACAAAATCGTCATGTAAGCAACAACATAGATG
This sequence comes from Isoperla grammatica, assembly GCA_945910005.1. Taxonomy (NCBI): domain Eukaryota; kingdom Metazoa; phylum Arthropoda; class Insecta; order Plecoptera; family Perlodidae; genus Isoperla; species Isoperla grammatica. The sequence goes on from OX246746.1 coordinate 27,470,334, forward strand.
TAAATAATGTGATGGAATTTCATCGATATCTAGAGATTGATAATTTAAATGTATTGTACATTAAGCGTTTATAATAATTTCTAATATTTCGTGAATTCGACAAGGTACAGTAAAGATAAAACTACACTGGATTCTGGTAACCAGTTGGTTATCTATACTGTGATTAAGATCAGCGTACACATCAGTCGTAACCATAAAACCACGCATTCGTTAATGATGTTAGTAAATCCATACCTTCAGACATTAAACAGCACAATTCATTGCACAAGTTAGTTTATGACAAGAACTTAATTATTGTATGATGATCATGCTTTAATAAAGCGTCTGCTTCCATAACAGGTTACCAAATGACAAAGAATAACATTGTATTAAAATACCGAATGATATGCAAATTAAAATGAGAGAAAAATTATCTTAAAAAATTGTCTGTAATAACGAAATTGTAAACAGAAAGCACTGATTACTCAATGACATCATAGTTCATACATTGTTTAGTTAAATTAACGAATTTTGGCGTAATTTGATGATAATGAAAAGTCCAACGGTAGCCAATGAGATACCAAACAGTAGGATTGATCTGCTCCGTTCGTTGATTACAAAGCGAATTAAGGAAATCTATTGACATCGACTAATTGTAATTATTTCTAGTAGTGTTTGTTGTATCTCTGTATTTTTAGTTTACTGCCATTGTATAGAAAGACAAACAAACTATGTATAGATTATAAATATTAATGTAGGTATGTTTAAAAGATTTTTGTATGGCGCATCCAATTATGATAAAAATGCAGAATGATGTACGTTGCTCACGAAGACAATGAAGAGCTAAACAACAAATTTTCTTGCAAATAACTTGTAATCTTTTAATGAATGGCCTTACCAGTTTCCCGTTAGCAACAAACTACCTAAATGCAAGAGTTGTGCTATGCAAATTCTGTTGCAGAGTTATAATGCTCTCTCATAATCGAAGAGCAATCTTACCTGTCAAGGCTAGAGCTCAAGTAATTAGTCTATTAATAGAACATAAAGTATGAAGGTCCCGGTCTTACAAAGCAGACAACGTGGATGATATTATTGTTGAACATGCATGAACTGTGCTAATTGCGATAATTACTTTTAATAGTCGCGATGGGATCTAGGCTGCAGACGAAACTGATCTCTACAGGTTGTGGGATGACCTAAACTTTGTACAGTGTAGAAACTTTACAGGTGCGACGAGAAGAACTCTCATTAAAACTTGCTGGCTACGGTCGGATTTGTATTCAAGAAATTAAAAGTTGTAAATAGTTAATCAGTCCCATTGTTTGTGTTACATTTGACCTAATTATACAGTGAAGTGAATATAAAAATATGATTGTAATTCCTTTTGAAAATACTGATATCCAATCAAACCAATTATGCCATATGCAGATATCAGTTGGGTCCTTAAGGGCAAAAGCGGTGTTCTCATAACATTTTTACACCACAGCATTATGAAGAATAAGTGCAAAGCTATACGATGTAACTTGTATGATTTATTGTTTGAATGAGCCACTTTTAACAACTATGGCAAGTAACAAATAAAATTCCCTAATTTGATCTCAAACCTCAACAGGATTTATGAAATTGACTATGAAGACAATTGGAAGTACAGACTTTCAAAAGGTAGAACAATATATTTGTAAAACGAGTTTAGATCAAGTAATATAACTACATTATGTTATTGTACCAAGAAAGCTGCAGAAGTAAGCTAACTTCATCAGCTACATAGCTTTCAATTGTTAGTAAACATAAACACAAAATGTACATTATGGATGGCGTTCTAACAATAATGACAGTGACACAGAAAACATATACGTAATTGTCTTTCATCTAAAACCTAAATGAAGATCTACCTAAATGCGTGTTTAGAAGTTTTCTGTTGGTTATTACGATCTTAAAGAATTAATTAAAATAAAAAAAATAAATATAATTTAATTCATGAATTACGAATTATTTGAAATAATTTCAAAACAATTATAATTTCCTCATTAAGTTACCTTTGCCCATATTTACCTCATGTATGCGGGGGCTTCCTCTTCCTCCGGTTCGTCCAGAGGCTTCACTGTGATTCGCCGCCGGTGGAAGGTCTCTGGGGGATGCGCCCCAGACCCAGACCCAGAACTATGCCCAGAGCTCATTGAGTCCATGGACTGAGTTCTCTGGTGAGAGAAACTCCCTTGGTTGGGAACCTCTGGACTCATCATGCGGCTGAAACAAATACAAATATATTTAATTTATAAAAAAAATAACATTTTAAAAACACTTGTGGTTGTCGATATTAAAATTTAGAGTTGTCAAGGAAATTTGCTCTGTTAGTGATATTTGTGTTGTGTATAATACAATTGTTTGCGTAGGAATCCCTACTGTACGGTTACACCAGTTGTGACTAATATCCCCGTTTTCAGGTGACTTTAGATGAGATCATAGTGCTTGAACATTTTGGAAGAAACATATTTCTTATAGAGTTGTCTTAGGACTTATTTCAAGTATACACACAACGACTAAGGAAAACCTCCAGTCAGGATTGCCGATGGCCGGAATTGAACCGACAAACTCCCGAATTAGAGTCTCGCTTGTTATACTGCTGAGCCACCTCTATCGGTGATCTGTGTATAGAATATAATTGATTTTACATTGTTTTTTTTTTGCGTTCGAAACTCCAAACGCATTGAACTTCAGTACGGTCTTGAGTCTTGACAGACATAAGTCAATGACAGAACTGCGTATAATGTAATCACTCATGTTTTACCGTTCTAACATTGGAGTGCCTGTCTGCCTGCCATGTTGCCAATGCATCCGAGAAGTTGAAAAGTGAGATACTGGGAGGTGTAGAGAAAACAGATTTGACCTTTGGGGTTCACGGTCTAACGGTCAGTAACTGGTATATTGTGACTGGCATTCACAAACAATATCACTAGTATCTTTCTGAACATTTAACATTTCACTTCGTAAATAGTATCAGGATGTTGATGTGAAAGCATTGCACGTATGATCCAATGAAAGAATCAATAGGAGACAGCTTCAGCTGCTGATTACTTTGAGGAATATCAACACATTCGTATGAATAAGCTTTTTTATGTGCTAGTGCACTGATTTCTATGCGACCAAAATTAAAACCACATCGTTTGGCTTTCAAAAACATAAATAAAGTAATATAATTTATTTAATTAACTTGTAAGTCGTTAAAATGTCAATGCATTTTGAAAGGTGAATGGAGCTTGTAGTGAAATTAATGCAAGCCGGTTTAAATTGCAGTTTAGAATGTGGTTGATATATTACGTTATCTGATAAACTGATTATCAGATTCTTAAAAATAGATTAGATATTTTATTAATTATAATTAACGTGCAACGGCGCAAATGCGCAATTATCTAGATTCTAAATTAAGGATTTAATTTCAAAACGTATATTAGACAATTATTACCTAGTCTAGTTATAAATAAATAGTATCATTATGATTTTGGAGATTTTTTTTAGATTGGTGAAAATCCTATTTGTGATTGGAGGATGGAATAAAAATTGTTTTTAATAATACGCATAATATGATTGTATAATACACTGACATAAATGACAGCTATAAAACACGACCATATGCGAGATTCGAACCTAGGTATCTCAGTCTCATACGACTTGGATCCAACAGTACATAAATCAAGGGAAACATGATTAATGTGTGTTTCTAAAGTGAATGTTGAAAGGGATCTACAATGAAAAATGTTATACAAAAAAAAAACGATGACAATGTAATAATTGGACCAAGGCTAAAAGAAGGCGAGGTAGAAATACATCTCGCTGCATGGGTGTGTTCAAGAACTGCGTATTTACGACCACACGGGCAGTGGACGCAACTCTATTCGGAATTACACTGGCTGGTTTTCTCAGCTGAATTCTCAGAGAGCCCTGAAGATGTCACCTTTGTTAGTCGTGACCAAATATTTAGTTACTAAACATACATGTTTTGGTAGACGAGTCTACGCCTGAACACACGAATCCTATTGCAAAACGATGTTGTTGCAAGGAGAGCAATGGCAAGAATAGAATTTGCAGAAAAATGACAAAATATTGAGACACAGAAAACGGTTGGCCAAGCTTGTTATTATACTAAACAGTTATTTTCCACTGTTATTTATTTTAGTACCAACGTTGAGCATATTTACGTTATGTAAAATGCACCACCTGGCCGTCCATGAGAATTGTGTCCGGTCATATAGCCTAATATAATGGCGACAGCAAAAATATTATTAGTCACAAATCTGTTTTTACATGTCCAGTAAAAAATATAGAGTCGACTTATTTAAATAGAAGTTATCTCAAAAGTTACATCAAGCCTAATGGCGTAACATACTCAACAGTAGCAAGCCTTGATGTGTGTGCTTTCTGTGTTTCTTCACAACATACATGATACGCGATTCTATAAAAAATGCTAAATCAACAACGCTAATTCCATATGTCTGATAAACGTATTATCACTGCCATGTCTGACAAAAAACAAATACATGATAAATCTGTAACTTTTCTTTAGATGAAATTAATATAAAAATGTGTTAGAAACCAACTCCGACCGGGAATCGAACCCAGGTCTCCAGCTTTCCTCGTGGACGTCCTTTTCTTGCTTCGGGTGTGCGTTAAAGGCTTATACTCGTTTCATTCAAACAATTTCCCCTAATCACCATTCATTAAATTACCTCTTCTCTAGACCTGAGTACAGCTCTTCCATTATTATGTGTAGTTTATAATCATCATAACTACGATTCCATACAATTAAATGTTAGTGCAAAGTCAAAGTGACCTATTCACTACTGAATTTGTTTCAGTCGCAGGCAGGGTTGACTTTCACACTTGTGTTTCCCTGATGATTATTAATCCTCCAATTAGAGATGCGTTGTTAAAACAAGTGAAATTGTAGACAGCCTACTTATTATGCATCACACGGACTAACATGTGAAGAAAAACAGATAATTATGATACTTTGCACTTTGCACTTGACTCTCATTGTACGGGTAATAGCGTTAGCTTTTCTCTGTTGATGTATAAAACAAGAAGTAAGAAATGCAGTTAGAAATAATGGACTACGAAAGAGGAAAAGGTATATTTTTAAGTTCGTTTTTTACTTACACATCCTGAAGCTGTCACACTATACTCATGAAGTGATCAATTCATAATTTAACAATTGCTTGTTAAAGATGTGTGATTATAACTAAAGGCTACAATTTTGGTCACGAAGTAATCAATTTCTTTTATTGTCTGTTATTGTGCACGAAATGTATAAAACGTGAACAATTAAGTTATTATATTCGCGATAATTTCAACAGGAAGTGATGTTACTCAGTCGCATTTACCAGAGACACTGGCACTGATAAGAGTACGGAGAATTTGCTAATTAAAGTAACAATTTTAGTAAAAGTTATCCATCTACCTCGCAAGGCGTGGCAAATTTAAACAATTAGTGGTATCGTTGTGGCCCACGCCAGCTGAGTTTACGCTAAAACACTGAAAGTGTGAACGTGCCAACCACTTAAAGGTGAATCACATTGCGAATACTTGTCTAGCGCTACTGATAAGACTTAGTGACGTAACTTGTGTGTAAGTGATTTTGGGCGCGGATGTTTCGGCCGCCAACTATCAACGTCTAGATATTATACTACTAGGAAAAATATATGTTACAACATATGGGCTCTGTGACGAATTCATATCCGTAATCGAATGTTTTGCGTAAAAGTGGTTTAAATGCGTATAATAAAAACCAACACGGAATGAGGCTTACGTATAGAAAAATTAAGTATCTATAGTAAAGATACTTAAAATAACATTACTCGTTTATTTGTAAGCATTCATTTATAATATTTGTGTCTCATTAAAAAAAATCCAAAATGTATTTTAATATCTCTTCAATTTTAAAATGTCGCATAATGGCTTGAGCACTGTATATAGTCAACCATTGCACAGCTACATAAATAATTCAGGTACCTATACTGCGACAAATTGTGGTATGAATAGACAAACAATACACAATGTAATGCAAGTTCTTTGCCTGCTGATTTCGATCCAACAAAACGAACATGACACTTGCTGCCTACCAAGTTAGTGTTCCAAAATAGCAACCAGCATATCCATAAATGTATGTTTTGGATTTTTATGCTTACAATCATTTATTTCAAACGCAAAGGGAAACCTATGACATTCTAAGATTATTTTTTTTATTTTAGCTTGCTACAATACATAGTGGTTTAGAAGTTCCGTTAGGAAAGGTCTAACCGATATATTGCCAAGACGCTTGATCTGCACCTTTTATCCCACAGCCGCAGTGAGTCAATAAATCATGTTAGATCTCAGTTTAGCCTCAAGACATGAACACATTGACAAGATAATAGGCAGGTTTGCTAATTTAGTGGTACTTTGAGTTGTTATTACGGTTAATGTAGGGCATAGTTCGCATTTCGCAGGATTATATTCCTGCAGTCAAGAAAAGTTAATAAACATACATTTTCCCTTTTCAGATAACTGTACACCGACAACCTCACTTCTTTCCGATATAATATTATTACACCTATCAATGGTTCTTGTATTGACTCGTTTAAAATTACAGACAGAACAGTTAAGAGCTTGTTAAACATGGAAAATGTTGGTTGGTGGTTGGTGGTGGTTGGTTTCGTCAACTTCAATTTGCGGAAAACCAATGATCAGATTTCGATGACAGTTCTTTAAAATACGCAGCCGTCTCTTTAGACAGTAACTAAATAAACGTTCTAGTTATAAAATGTCCTCAACGAAAATTTACAGCATGCACTAGTATGCAGGGCGCGTATTTCCACGGCCTAACCGCGCCTCGAAACCACATGTTTTAGGTTATATTTAATCATCTTCTGAAAATATTTATCATAGTCTATATGAATGTGTGTGTTACGGGTCTTTCTAATCGGCACCATGGATTTGAAGTTTTTCTTGCTACACCATTACTTGTGACGGGAATCCACAAGTGCAAGTGTGCAACTTGGCCACCTCTATGAGCAACGGTCCTCACGAAACACGAGTCTCAATGTTACCAGCAGATCAAAGTTGGTTGCAACAAAGTAGATATTACCATAAACAGTAATTCATCAGAAATGTAATTTCGCAAGAATGTGTGTGTGAACTATTCTCTTGCAACACGGTATAGCTCGGCCGCCCACGAATCAGCTGTTAGATGTGTAGGAAGCGAGTGAGCCAGTGAGTGAGGTACCGTAACTCGTTGTACTGTCGCAATGCATGTTTATGGTTATCAGTTTGGACGCACGATTCTCATTAGTCGTTTCTTCATTTTTCACCTGAAATTTCAACTATTTTTGTAAAGTTATGTGCTAATTATTTTCAAGTGCGTGTAGGTACTGTATTTTGCCGCTACATCCCATGTTTTCTCATAGATTACGATGTTCTTACTATAGAGAATGTTACGATAGTAGCGAGGTTTATTTTCTCAGATGCGAATATGCTGTAATAATAATAATAAATGCCGTGTCGATTCTCAAGGATAAACGAAAACATTATTTAAAAAATTGATCATAGGCCTTCGTACTATTTTTTTTTATCCAGTACCTCTTGACTCGATGCATATTTACTCAGTGTTAGAATACAAGAAAGAAAATATAGGCCCAGCCTCAGAGACTCGACAGTAATTTTGACGAATCCTTTGCTTCAACGATAAATGTGGTTGTGTTTTGACACTTCTCACAAAATGTTATTTAATAACAACAATATCTCTATAAAAAAAAAATACTTTTTCTCACTAAATTCGTCGTCCAACAAGATAGATTTCACATCAAGAAGTTATTCCTCCGTGCGTGACTGGACATGAAGGACACTGCTTTTCCCATGATCCCTAAAATAGGAAGCAATGTTCCTGAAATGCACCAACTCTCTCTTGCAATACTCACTATTGTACACCAATCTTAGCACACGGATGTGTAGTGGTCACCGTGGAACATTACCTCACAACGGACAAGCACGCGTGAAACTAGGCTACTGGGAGCGATGCAAATGTAGGCTATCAGTGATTTTTAGATTCCCATCACATGTGCAAGATACAGTGTTCTAATTGGGCGGGGCTTAACCCTCTTATCACTCATTTTCGAGATAAAGCCGATCGCCTTATCGATCGTATTATTCGTTACCGTCAGAAAATAAGATAGTCCTATGAAGGTCATGATGTGACAACTGACTGTACCGGTAAGTGGTACATGTACACTGTATATCCGGGTGTTAAAAGGGCATTGCGAGTAGATACCTGTTATTGCCGTCCAGACTAAGCTCTTTCTCCTCGCTTCCATACTCGGAGAAGTTCCCCTCGTCGGTGTTCGGGATGCTGTTGAAGTTATCGTCTACTGTGATCACCGTCCCCAACGCGTCGTCTTCCTCCTTCCCATTGGTCAGGCTCTGACGCAGTTTGCGCAGCTCCTCTTCGCGTTCGCGCATTTCACGCAACTCGATCGCGATCTTAGTTTCGGCGGCGGTCGGCGTCCCGACGACCACGTTCACGGTCACACTCGCGTCGAAGACCAGAGACTCCGGCACAAGGAGGGGCGCGCTCGCCTTCGGGAACGCAGACTCTCTTTCGCGCAAAACCGAATCTTCTTTCTCTTTCTGGAGACGAATTTCGCGGGCAATAACGCCCTCACTTGTTTTAACCACCTTCACATTGCTATCTGCTTCTAGAAGTTTTTTAGCCACGGTTTCTACTATTTTAGGGCCGGAGTTAGAGTCGTCGAGTGAATCTACGGGGGAGTTGACGGAGATCTGCGACCGCGCGTCGAAGAAGTCTTGTTCGGAAGCGTCGCTGGTGGGTTTGGTGTCATCTACGGTGTTGGCTGCGACCAGCTCACGTCGCAGGGGCTGGGGCTGGGGCTGGGGCTGGAGCTGGGGCTGAGCGGGGGCGTGGTACTGAGCCTTGGGCTGGTCGGAAGCAGCGGCCGCCATCATCAGCTGTTCCCAGTAAGTCTTGGTCTTGTGCTTGTTCTGTAGAATGGAGTCGCACACCACCTCCCCTGCAAACAAGACAAGACACAATTTCGTTAGCGTCAATCTTTACAACAAACGCCTTCAACGTAGCTCACTGCTGTAGCGTACATGCAAACGTTTTGTCACAATGAACGGCCACAGAACCACTGAACCCTATCAGCTAGTTCACGCAGGAATTTAGGATTTCAGGTCTTAAAAATAAAATAAATATAAACTTTTAAAAAATACAATGGAGAGTTATGGGAAAATAATGAATAGCCGTTAGAGAGCATGTAGAAAGATGATGCGATAGAGCCGAGATGCTGTGGTTACCAGTAACCTGATGGTATATAAGGTTGTGAAGGGGAATTGTCATCGCAGTTTATGACAACATAAAATTAATTGCACTCTAGCATTTGTCTGACATTTGGTATTTGAGTATTTCATTTGAATAACGACTTATAAAAACGAGAACGAGGTTTAATTTCAATGAAAAATTCGCCAAAATGTCAGATATTATTTTGTCGAATATACCGTTTTCAAAATGATCTACCACCCTTAGATAGGTATTAATCAATAATCATGGTCATCTATAATCGTCAACGACAACAATGCACACCAATTGAAAATATGAAATCAAAGTTAGGAAACGATGATCTTATATGCATCAATGAACCTTGATATTAGAATTTGCCAACTAGTTTTTAATTGTTGTCATTGAAGATTTGACAGTCCTTCTGGATCATTTTGAAAATGATATAAATTCCTCAGCATCATTCTACCTAAAGAGTCTCAAAGACTCGTGGAAATTAATACTTATCACCTACCTGGATCACTATCAGTTACTATTTCGCAAGGTCGCGCGATTACGCACGCGTCATTCATGCTGAGGGACTGCACCGTCCGACCAGTGCCGGCACTAGCTACGAACTAATCTCGTGTTTCGTATTCCTCAGTGCAATCATCTCTTGTCATTACTATCATTAATCTAGCTAAGATATAGACTTCAGATAACTAACTAACTATGTTCGTTCATGGCGTTACACAACAGATAGAACTTGCTTGCATCGTGTACCGTCATTTCAAAGCTATTGTTCAATTGTTTAACATTTTTTTTACCTTCTCAAGACGGGAAATATGAATGAAATACGTTTGGTAATAAGAATTTCGTCAGTATCCTTCAGAGCAAAAGCAGTTAGCTACTCTATACTCATCTCATCTCATCTCATAATTGGCAATCGGATATGAAGATGAAATAGTTGACTATCGTTACATAACACTCTCTGCAGTTGGCTAGTCCGTCTTTGCCCGGTGGGAGGTCCGTCCGTAAGATGTCTCTTCTACAACACAATTAGCGATCAAGATTAAAAGTGATTTCAAATGAGAAAACCTTGTGCTAGCTTAGATCACGTTCGTGATAGTCGTGGAGCAATTCTTCGATATGCAATCATACTTCGTGGAAAAAATGATATTGCTATAGATAAGAATCAAGAAATAATAATAATTTTTCGTAGGAATACCCGTTATAGGGTGCACACCAGCTTTACCTGATGTGCCCCTCTTCAGGTGACTAACTAGGTTATTAGGGTGTTTGGATAGTTGGGCAGGAATGTCCGAGGGCTGATAGTATGACTCAATCCCAGCATTCGCTTTTACGACTGAGGAAAACCTCGGAAAAAACCTTCAGTCAGGTCTGCCGGTGGCCGAAATCGAACCGGCGACCTCCCGAATTAGAGTCTCGCGTTTTACCGCTGAGCCACCTCTATCGGTAATCAAGAAATGTATTTCTCAGACTTTTATTGTGTTATGAGACTCGACAAATCATTTTTAACGACGGAATTAACATTGAGGTTATAATGCGTCCGTTCTGTTAGTCGCCTCGTACGACAGGCAGCTACCCTGGCAGTGGCGTAGCGGAAGGCCCCGCAAACCCCGCAAGGCGGGGGGGCCCCCGATGATATAGATCGTATATTATGAAAATTTCAAATAAGACAACAAATCAATTAAAATGTATTTTAAATAAAATTACAAAATTCGCAAAATTTTCAAAATTTTTAAGATCGTTCACGATTTTATACCAGATGTATGGGTTAGCGAAATTCACTTGTGTTGTAAAACTAACAGTCTGATGTCACCGAAAATGCCAATGAACCTTAAATTTTACCCTTACCCCCACTAACAATAAACTTTGTTTTGTAGCTAGTTTCCACCCTTTACACAAAATTATTTCAGAGGTCAGTTTTCTCTCGGACTCCCTCACTGATAGAGGCATATCTCAGCGTGGGATTGAGACTGTAGGTGATGCGATTAATAAAGTGGTGTCAAATATGGTGCTGGATCGGATGTGTTGATAACAGTGCGCAAAGTTTACATTCTTATTGTGAATTGAGTGAAATCGTAGTAGTTTTGTGAATATGTGTTGAATGTTCTCTTCTGTGTGGAGTCACGAAGTGTTATGTTAGTGTTTCTCTTTTATTATTCTGTTACTATGTTATTTGTTAATATATGTATTATTTACAATGAGTGGTAGAACTTATAAAAGTGCCCGTGACTGCAGCGGGTGCCGAAAGATCTTTTTCTAAATTAAAATTAATTAAAAACTATTTGCGAAGCTTAATGAGTGAGAATCGACTCAGTGGTTTGGCATTGCTTAGTATTGAGGGTGAAAGAACACAAAAGTTAAACATAGATACATTGTTCGACGAGTTCGCGGACGCTAACGCACGCCGAAAAGCTCGATTTGCCAGACAATAATACACTAAAAGCCTAAACGGCTAGGAAACGTTCCAGAATTGCAGTTGGAGGATCAAAACGTAGGTTATTTGATTTATCAATACTTAAAACTTATCATACTTGTTGTTGTTGTTGTTGATGATATAATAAAATGTTCTTATGGTTTTAGTAGATAAATGTATACATTATTATTACGTCGCGTGGAAGTGGTGGATATTGGGGGGGGGGGGGGGGTTGAAAATAAGATCAAACGTTAATATGTTGCAATGTATGCTGTGAATTGTAACTCGACATGACGACAAAACAAATTGACGCACACAAACTACATTGTTTCGGTATTACATTCAGCCCACCACTTTTTCCTAAAACGCACCAAATGCACTCTAAAAACGTGCTTTCAAAATTTTTCACCTGCGGCGCTTTTCATGGGCTCCGCCCTCCATACCCCCCGTGCTTGATCCTACCATGTCCAATGGCCAATGTCGCGGGGGGGCCCCCGACTTCTGCGCTACGCCACTGTACCCTGGACCTATTTATTCAACCTGGATCCAAAAGAGGGCACTGACACAAATATGTGAACAGTCATGTTAATTTTATTTATATCTTGAAAACGCGTGAAGATAATGAAAAAGTGATTCCTACGCAGTATTTGGGTATGTATCAGCTAAAGAATGAATTTAAAAATTATCAAACATTGTATGTTATACTATTTTCATTTCTGTTCTCAATAACCAAGAATTAATTACTGGAATAACAAACGTAACAATTATAATATTTGACAGTTTTTAAATTCATTTTTTAGCTGAAACGGAGGAGAATTACGGAGTTTAATATATTGAAGCGTGCTCAAGATATAAATGATATCAATAAAAAAAAGCATTGGTCCCCCTTTCGACTCGTTATGTTCCTACTATGTGTACAATAACTAGTCAAAGTACGTCAAATCGCTTTAGCTGTATGTTGTGCGACTATTCCGAGTAACCGGAAGAAACCGCGGTGGGACGGACATTCGACAAGACAAAACAAGACAAGAGAGATCGATTTAGCCCATGCGCCCATTGCTGCTGCTAATGACGATGATTAGAGGTGTTCGTGACGACGCTATACAACAGCAAGTGTCGTTAACATGAGGAATGTGAGCCCAACCACGATTATCAAACACGGTCCCCCGCCTTAGTGGTTATGGTATACAAGAAGTAACAGAAAACTCACAATGACCGTGAATTATGGGGAACAAACTTTGACCTGTACCTTTTTTGGGACATTGGGTGGGATTCGAATATTTATATTAAAAGTATTTTTTTATTCTTCGTATTTTCATCGAAGAGTGTTCTACGTAAATACCTCGTAAAGAGTGAGAATTTAATATTACCATTCGATATGATATGTAGGTTAGTGTGTGTTGCGTATCAGCAACCAAGAGTCAATGTGGTGGTCTATAAACGCTCAGGTGTTCACGTGCCTGGAGGTGTTTAGGTGGATGATGTCTGGCTAGAGGCGTGAACGAAGCCCAAAGCTTTGTTTACACAGCGTAATTCGTACGCAACAAAGAAGACCCTCCGGTGAAACCCAACATAAACACACACCTATAAGGATTAAATTAAGTTATTATGACTAATACATTTTTAAAAGTCGTTGTTAAGCACCAACTACCTAATGTAAATGCTTGAAAATGCCGCGTCTAAATTATCATGACGTTATTAAAATAATATTACAGTTGAAAGTTATTTTTAACGTTGGTTTGAAGAATTATATTACGGTAACGTTTTTCAAGGGTAATTTGTATACCTTAAAAATACCTTTAGTAGGAAATAATCGTTGTCCGGCGTGAACCTAGAACGGACACAACTGTCTGGGTAATTATACCCAGCTAACAGTTAGTTATCCGTGGCATAGGTTAGCCGGTTATGGAAACAAGGGACGCGGGTTCGAATTACCTTGATTTTCATCATCTGCTATGCCATCCATTCAAACGACGTTAAAACAACACTTTTCTAGCATGCATTTAACGATTGGTTATAGACAAAACGTGCATCAAACATAAATTTTGTTATAATTATACCGAAAAAATCAATATAGATGCTCATTTCCAATGAGAAACTAACTGGGATTGTTCTAAATTAAATATATATCAACTACACTGAGTATATGTAAAACCAACATGTTACAATGAACTGATTTGTGGAGGCATACCCAAGTTTAAGAAACCACTTCTACACCAATTTACTGGAGTTTGTACCTTATTTCTTAACAAACAAAACTAGTACGTGTAAAACCCTTATCGTAGTCATAATTTAATAACAAGATACGTGTGTATGCCTGCCTAGCTGTAACATTGCTGATAACAGTAATAAAGCTCAATTCAAACAGAAGTAGTACCGGTAATTTATTAGCGTTTTAAGCGGGTTATAATTAGGTTAAATTCGATCATTATGACGCAGCATTCCTCGTCAACTATGGTGCCTTAATTGTACCAACACGAAGAAGCCTAGCTAGGTTTGCTTTCTCAGCACTACTTAGTAGGCTACTACGTATTGTGTTGAGTCGACAGTGTTTACGAAATAATCAAACTCATTTCGAGCTGCTGTGGATTGAAATTCAAAACATTGAACGATTTCCTCAACTTCTACCCACACATAAAAAAAAATCTCGCCCCTTTGTGTATTATAGAAATGTATCAATTATATCACAATGTCATTAATAAATGAATACAATTTTTAAAAAAGGACTTTGAAGTAGTTAGTAAATTTCGAATTTTGGATTAACTTTTTAATAACAATGGTGTATTTTGGCAACATTCACCGTAAAACTAAATATTAACTGGCACGAATTCGTGAATAGGAATTGTTCAGTGTTGGTGAGACAACTTTCATTTTCAACCGTGAATAGTTAGTGAATGAACTATACGGTACCTACGCAATGTATTAAAAAGTTAATTGAAATTGAAGTGATTAATTGTGAACCCTCTATCGAGAGAAAGAGAGAGAGAAAAAAAAGGTGAAATTTGCTCCGATTATCCAGCCTTATTGTGCAGCACGTGAAAGGAATTGGTTAACACGATGAGTGGTTACTCAATGCAGTTTACAACTACCAACTAATAAACACTCTAAAATAAGCCAATAATAAACTGTTTGCGCTAACATCAACTAAATTCAACAATATAGTTTACTTATATTGACTATTGAGCCACGCGTATTCGTGACTAAAATACATAGTCCCAATGTGTTCGCAATTGTTTGTAAAGGGCGCATGTATCGATGCACGAACAGTTTCCAGGGAACCCACCGATAAATAGGAACAATAAGTATACGTATATGATTCAGTACATGCATTCAATATAACGGCCCAAGAGACAGATCGAGTGACATTTTAGAACCACTCCGATAACTACAGAAAGATTCATGAATGACTGCACTCAAAACAAACAAACCACCGCTAGGACATGTTTGTAAACAACGAACATTTTTCAAATTCTCAATTGTTTAAACAAACAATTGCAATGTTAACTTGTTATTATGTTGAAGCTACGGTATCATATCAAAACAATTCGTTAAATATGTAAAACAGAACATAATTTTCCCTTCCATTGAGGTCAAATTCAGTAGTTTATCAGTCACTCTCCGGCCGCTATTGAGTAACAACATTAACATCAGATGACATAACAACGTGAATATCCAGATTTGATAGACCCACATCCAAATGCGGAGGAAACAATTATAACAGGTAATACGTGGGCTGCGAGAATTCACCCCAAGGCTGTCAGTAGGCGAACAGAACAGAACACGAATAAGAACAAGTAATTATTTGAATGTGTATTATATACCTGTGGCACTCATTGTGCTAATAGCCTTGGTAATAAAGGTAATCTCGTGAAGAACCGACAGCTTTAACTCGCATTACGCAACAGTGAAGAAGTAAAAACCACACACTTAAAATATTAATAACTTGCTCGGAGTCTCACACATTAAATAATACACACACTGTAGATATGTCACGCGCACTGTCTTATTACTATCATTGTATCTATAAATAGAGATTTACTTTCTAAGAAACATTTTACGTTCATTAATAAAAATCTACGTTAGTAAATCTTGCGACACTAAAACTATATAGTGAGTGTAGTTATGATTGAGCACACTGTTACAAGAAGACATTCTAAGACCCGAAACTTTTGGTAGGACTAACACCAAGGCTGGTGAATAAACCCACGTATATTCAACACGAAACTTTAATGAAAACGAGACCGTTATTTCGCACGACTTTCCCGAGCACCAACCGGCGGAGAAGTGAACATTGAGCAGTGAGCACGACGGACCCGCTCGCTGTAAGGTGTTTCACAACGGATGGGAAGTGTATGAGTGCACTTACTAGGCTTAGTGCTAGAAACCTTATATCACAAGGCAGCAGAGCTACGGAAGAGGGGCGGCTAAACACGACCAAAACAACGGTGCTATAGCCAACGCATGCACACATACCGAAAACCGTTTTTCGTGAGCTCACTCTTAAGCTACGTTCACAAATTTTGCTATTGTTTTTATGGAGAACTCATGTGGTCTAATAGACATTTACATAAGTTTTATTGCTTGTGAATGTACAAGGTACAACGCGAGTATTCAAGGGACTTCTCACGCTGTAGAGACCTACTTTACCGCCGAACTTCCGGTTCAAGATCTTGTTGTAAAATGTAAAGATATTTCTCCCACAAAACGATTTCGATACAGGTTATATATAGATTTGCGCCAAATTACCTTAAAACAATGTCTGTTTATCACTAAATCACTAAATGTCTGTTTATAACATTATTGAATGAGATCCCTCCTTCTTCCTCTTTCCCTTCCCCTCCTCTCTTTGGTTCCGGTCGAGTTGGGTCCCTCCTCGTGTGACAGGTGCTCGCAAAGAGAACTCTCGTGCATATTTTTATAATTTCTTTATTCATCTCATACGACCTTCATCGTGTTTCTTCTTCTCCACATGTACCGGTCCTCTTTGCAATCTGAACGCCCCCCTGCCCCGGACTCCTCTCATGACGACCCCGACGATGTGTGATGAATCTCATTCGACCGACGTAGTAAAACAAAACGGAATAACAAATAATATTTGTTGGGGAACACTTGTCTTGAAATGGATATTGTTGTTTTACGTCTCTATTAATACAGTAATGTTTATCAAGACGACGAATAGATAATTGGCTAATTAAAAAGAGTGAATCAATGAAACAGAATTCGCGGCCACGTTCCGTGGTAGTCCTCATCTCTGCCGCTGTTACACCATACAAACTAGAGACTGGCGTAGCTATGCAGCAATATGAGGTTAGAAACATTATCTCGGCCCCAAAAGAACCGTCATCGTGCGATGCGATAGGCCTACCTCTCAAAGATCTAATGAACGTGATCTCTGGTGAATGGCCTTGTGGTAATGTGCGAGACTCTTGAACTCCCGTCCGACAAGACGCGGGTTCGAATGGAACACGCCCGCCTGACACTGCGTATAGTGCAACTCTGGCCGGGTACGCATTCAATCAATTTGATTCGCGAAAGCTGAGTTTAATTTCCCAATCAGAGTGACTCTAGTAGATCTATCGATGAGCAATCAAGAGGGACATTTATTTGTTCACTGTGGTAGATCGGTTTTCGATCAACTATAACTCTAACAAAGGTATCAGAACGTAAGTACATGGGCATTTGATTTAAAACTTGTTACTAACCGAATGCATTTCGTTACTGAATACGTTTCGATATCCTAACAACAATGAGACGAGAATACAAATAAGGAAATATGAGTGAAAGTTAATGTGTGCGCTAAAATAGAAACAAATAAAACAATGTAACAATTTGAGAAGCCGCCTTATGTCAGCAAGCTGTTTTTGGTCGAAATATAGGGGAGCAGACAAAGCAGACAAATTTCAACCACACAAGAGAAGAAGCCATCGATTAGTCTTTCGAACAAAGGAACATTTTAACGACGTGTCCACCACATAAAATGTTGACACACCGACACTAGAAAAATAATTCACATTGTGGTCTTGCCGTTCAACCAACATTCTACCTCTTGCTTTCTGTTGGCCATTACGATTATACGTATTACCCACAACGAGAAAATGTAGCAGTAGCAGCTTTTGTTTTACTGCCCTACGACTTCTTTACGACTTCGTCTTCCATATTATGTCCGTTGTGATTTTCATGGCCATTAAATGAACAAGCGAAGTTTTTATCACCATATTTTTAAATAAAAACTCATTCAAAGAAAATATGTTTCCAACAAGGACAAAGAAGTTCGGGCCAAAACCACAGACCTCATCTTTGAGTCTGGCACACGCCTGCTTGTATATATGTGGTGTGCGCGGTGCCCAAAGTCTGCTCCAGACGTGAGAACACGTGGAAGCCGTGACAGCAGTTCAGACAATAAGGCAGCTTTTCAAAAAACACAATCTTCATCAAATGATTGGTACGATGTTCCAAGGGAATGTTTGGATATCATGCCGATCACCCAGGCGCAGCTGCGGATCTGCTTACCAATAACAGTCAGGATGTTAAAGTGACAACAGAAAATAGTGTATTTGGCTTGAAAGAACTGATTTTTTTTTTGTAAGTAAATGAAAAAGTAATTTTTCTGAAGATTTATTTGGATTGGGTATTGTTTGGCAATTCATGAGATATGTCATCTTCATATTTTAAGGGTTTTAAATGTTTACACTTGAAACATCAGAAATGCCATGACAGTGACGGTGAAGACAACAAACATACGTCTCAATTTGAGGAGCAACAGCTTTCCGGCCAGTATTTCCTTCGTTGATGGATACGAGGAAACAGTGTAGGAAATATTCATAGCTTAGAAGAATTGTTTCTATATTCTTAACTGTTTTATTTGGACTAAAAATACCCAACATGCACGACTCAAGTTCTCCATCAGGCACGCGTTTACCCCCAAGGAAAGAAAGTTTTTGAAGAAAACCTTTGATAATATATCCCGAGGATCCAATTTTAACTTATGGATGGGTGGAAACATTTGGGATTATGTTGTACGCACTCGCACACTTTCTAAACGTTCAATTGGGAGGTGCAATAGTTTCCTAAACGGCGTTGCAACATGCCGTGACTTTAGACGAGCTAGTTGACGATGATGTGGGCGCACACACGGCAGTTAGGCTTTTCACTTTTACACGTTGCTTCACCGCTCAAACACAACGGAATTTACTTCGCCGCATTATTAACAAATGGGAGAAATACGCAGTTTTCTGTCGATCTCATAAACCGATTCAAATTAGCAGACGACTAAAATATTAGTAAAATAAAAAATCATTTCCTTTCACACATTTCCTTTCCTTGTACACATTTCCACACACCTTCTTGTATCAGTAAACGTTATCATTTCCATGCTCTCGTCATCTGTAATCTCAACCACTAATACACTAAATCAGATATGGAAATATGTGGCAAACCTTTATTGGGCAACTAGGCAGAGAATGGCATAAGTTCCAACTCTGGGTGTTCGAAAGAAGAAGAAGAAGAGAAGATAGTATGTTCAGTGTTTTACTTCTTTCTTATGAATAACCTAGGTTTAAGCAGTAGTATCATATCATTCTACACAGCTGAGTTAACATGATATATCAAGAGGCTTTATGTAGTCCCCCTTCCTTTAACTGTTCAACGCAGGTTTCTCTTATAGGAAGTATTATCCAAAAGAGTTCTGTTTCTGTTACAGACAGAGTACATAACGACGGTCATGTAGACAAGCAGACGGGCTGACATACATTCCGACAGGCAGATAACCACCAGATGCCTTAATTGCATTGTCCGTATACCTCATTGTATGTTTTAAAGCAGATTGCAATATTGTTACCATGATTACATGCAAAATTGCTACCCACAGAGCTGTATTTAAATCATAAATACATTGTACTCTAACGCTTTGGAATACTATTGAACAATACATATCATGTAAACTTAGCTTGAATGTGATACTAACAAGCAGGCTGATTCGATTACAGCCTGTTGTCAAAAATATATTGTTACATCTGTTGTTAACAACTATTTCTATACATTTTTCTTCTATGTGATGGTACTAATTGGTTTAAACGCCAATTACATAAATCTCAACTCACTGTTACGTTTCATCGCTAATTTGCAAATTACACGGTTGCACCTAGTTTCTGTAATTACAGCAATTACTGTTACAATGTATGTGCAGCGACTACCTCAAAATTATAAGAGACAATTATTCCTTCTTCCAGCATAAATTTAAGTTGCGACACTACAATTTGGATGGAGCCAATCATTTCTACCGGTAAAATGATTAATGTATGTAGAGAAACGTACACCACCTTCCTCGACGTTACCCAAGGAAAGCTTTATCAATCGTGACACCTACTGTCATATCTTACGGTTTCGCTCAAGGTAACTGGCTTGAACTCTGGATAATACCAGCCAAGGCCAAACGTTGACACTAATACAGAATCTATGCATGAAATCTATGTGTCACGACATATCGTCGAATAGCTCTAAAATTAACCTAAAGCGCTATCTTGTGTATGTCGTTGTTATTTGTTTGTTTTGCCCCTCATGTGTTATACCACTATTTTTCAAAGCATTTTCATCGTTGTATACGGTGTTCATTTTCTTTGATTGATCAAATATAGCCAACTGATAATCGTTATATAGACAAATATGATGATCGAGACATGATAATTTAGCTTTATTTACACTTAAGAGAATTGGATACATTTATTTAAGTGTACAATTCATTATAGGGGGTACTTCCATGTATAATAAAGCAACCCCACGCTTACTTACGGTTATATTGGAAAACGTGCAGTCAAATCGAAATATGAAATTACTTTATATCCAAAAACTTAGGTTATAACTGCAGTCACAAACTGAACCAAACACTACTTTATGAAAATGGTATCTTGAAATAGTGTTTTTTTGACACTAGAGAGAGGAGCGATCTTGTCCTGATCGCAACACATTCACGACTGGCGATGATGGCCGTTATACTAAATCTCAAGCTTACGGTCATGACTAAGAGAAATAGCTATACAATTCTATTAATGATTGGTCAAGTATATCTTATCTGTGCTTTCATATTAATTACCCAGTGATAAAGAACTACACGGATATTCAATTTGGCATTTACGAATGTATCCGGGTATTCTTTCGACCACAATACATCGGAATGTTAATGATTGCAATCCATAGTTTTCAGTTTCATAAAATACGCACAACATTGAAAAGCTGACCTGTCTTGGTAATAATCAGGGTTTGTATTTCAAATTTACTATGCGATTAAGTAAATTTGAAATTACATACATTTTTAAAATAATAAGATAAGTTTTCTTGAACTGAATTCAGTTCTTACTAACCCAAATTGAGCTCAGTTTTCACTTGTTCGATGTGATAGAGCATTATTGACGTACGATTCAAAAACGGTTTTGCGCGATTTTAGTGCTGAAGTGGTGGTAGTTTTTTCTTATTAGAAATTTGAGCGTTGTGTGCATTTTAGAACACTAGCTTCAGTGGACTCACACTGTCAGCAGAAGACTTTTGGCAAAAACATGTTATTGAAAAACTAGTGTTACATTCCATCACAAGCAATGAAATGCATTATTTGGTAAATCGTTATTATTATGCACACCTTTTAAGTGGATGTAAATGGATTTCTACAAGTGGAATACAGTGGGAAGACAAGTCAGCAGTAAGTCATTATAGAGAAAAGTAATATACCATCGCACACCCGTTACTTATTTTTGCACTAATCAAAACCCACCGAAAGCCTGTTTAGTTAGAGCATGTGCTAGCATTACGTGACTTGCACCGAACGATGCATCAATAGATTATCGCATGCATTCGTTTTGAAGGCCAACTGGCCGCTATTCTGCAAGCGTTGCACACAGATGTTCAACACTCCACAAAGTAAATCAATTAGTTTTGATGTGAACGCAAATTCACATGTTGAAGTGACGACATTCAAGTTTCGTTCCGGATAATGCCACTTGTTTACCAGCCCATGTCTGAACTGTTCATGTTCGTGCCCGGAGGCTGTCGAATTCATGAGAGGAATTCTATTTGTTCAAGGACCCCGTTGTTTATCAAGCCACCGTTTTTTACTTCATTAATTATGTTCTAAGCTTTCTCTGGTGTGCATGTTTCCTTAATGGCTTCTTATGAGACTTAAGAGCCAATAAGTCTCATTCTGAGAAGGGTTTATCATGACATGCCTAGAGAACGAACCAAACGCCAGGCGTGAAATTCACAGCCAGTAAATCGTGCTTTAAACAATGAAGGATTAAATACAGACCAGTTCTGAATTCTTAATAGAAATTAAATGACTTATTTGCTTGTTGTTTTAGGTTCACTTGAAATTCCGTTAGAAGAACAATGGTATTTCCCACGCCTGCAGACTTGTTATACGCCAGCAGATCGAAACATCAACTACCTGCTTGCTTGGGCTGTCTGGTCTGCCACCGCGCTGAAATTCACTGAGGAAAATAACGAGCATTCCTAGGAAGTACCGTTGCTAAGTCTCATTGAGGCTTCACTAACGCCAGACGGACACAAATAAGTTTTAATTAAAGCGCTCTCTTGCTTAAAACCAGCTGACGATATGAGTCTACCCAGCTCAGCATAACGCGTGTCTCAAGTGCATTGCTCCATTATGGTTTTGCACACATGCACGCAAAGCAGCTGCAACTGAAATTACTCTCGAAAGAATTAATAATGTTTTCGTAAGCTCACGCAATTCAGTACTAATTACAGTAATGGGATCGTTTGGTCGGAACTTACCGCCAATGGAAATACAAGGTCGTGGTAAGTTTTTAAATTTTGTTCGACGGGATTTCACCTCCGAGCTTGTGTCATCCCTTTCCTTACGAGCGCGAGTGGGCACACCTGGTCAAATATGCACCTCTCAAACGTATGGCCCGGCGAAGTACGTTACTATCCGGAGACCTCCCAGCTGTCTACCAGACATGGAAGCATCCCCTTACTCGTCAGTTACATGACTCCGGGAGTGAACAGCTGCTGATGGCCTGATTACCACTCTTTCAAGAAGATTCAAGCGTGTAAACTACATTAGCATCATGAGCCAAGCAAACGATGCTAACTAACATGAATGATCCTTACGATGGGATTCTGCGCGTTTCGGCGAATAACGTTATTCCGTGAAAACAAAAGAGGTTTTACTTAAAGTAGGTGCATGACTGCGTGATCGTCATTCATATTTGGTAAAAACTGGGCCAAATGTTTAATGATGAACACATCTGGAGCGTACTCGTACATTACGTTAAGAGAGAGTATTAGTTTCACTGTCTACCAACCGAAAGATGCCAATTAGTAATGGTAATTACATTAATTAATCGATGGATATGAAAATCCGTGTATAATTGCGGGAGGATTATAGGAATATATCGTTTAAAATTTGTTTAGCACACAATGTGAGGATGCGCAGCAGCTGGGATTTCTACATGAAATCTTTGGACCGTGAAGAGCGGCAACGCGACATCAGGTCCGAGTCTAACTTGACTGACGGAGTAATTGTGAACAATTTGACGAATATTCTTATTTAATGACTCGTACTTTGTATGGACGAATGAGTTCACAATTCCGTTAGAAACACCGGAAGTCTACGATGACATCTGGAGATCTGATGGTAATGGCTAAGCAGACGTTTGTGCACTTCAATTGTTGGTGTCTTTCCGGAAACAAAACAACTTAGTGTGTTGTATGTAATTATGTGGAACAACACGACGACTGGGAATCGATCACAGATTCCGGGTTCTAATCTCGGTCGTTGTCACTAAATACCCTTCCAACAAAGGGTGTCTCCATTGACTCTTTTTTTTCCATAAATGCATGGATTGAAGCTAAATGTTATACTTTAGTAAAAATATGCATTACTCATTATTCTGATCGATTGATTTATTTTACTATGTTATTATATTTCTCGCATACTCACAAATTCCACATTTCACAAAATCAGAATTTAATCACAATATTTGTAAAATGCGCCAAAACATTAAAACATTCTAACAGTGAAAATGTATGGGATACTCGAGTCGAGCCTTCTATCTGGGTGCAGACTCAGGGTGAGTTCAATGTGTCTGAAGACGATGCTATTAGACACAAGTGATGGAAATGTCCTCGTGAACCTAAGATGTCGCCTATGGTGTATTATCTAGTTGTACAGGCGGGTGGGTATACTTGAGCCTTCTACCTGGGTGCAGACTCAGGGTGAGTTCAGGTGTCTGAAGACGATGCTATTAGACACAAGTGATGGAAATGTCCTCGTGAACCTAAGATGTCGCCTATGGTATTATCTAGTTGTATGGGTAGGTATACGTGAGCCTTCTACCTGGGTGCAGACTCAGGGTGAGTTCAGGTGTCTGAAGACGATGCTATTAGACACAAGTGATGGAAATGTCCTCGTGAACCTAAGATGTCGCCTATGGTATTATCTAGTTGTATGGGTAGGTATACGTGAGCCTTCTACCTGGGTGCAGACTCAGGGCGAGTTCAAGGTGTCTGAAGACGATGCTATTAGACACAAGTGATGGAAATGTCCTCGTGAACCTAAGATGTCGCCTGGCCTATAGTATTAACGAGTTCTGTGGAATTAAGAGGACGTACACGGGCTCTCATTATAGATCTTATCCCCACAACACAATACACTTCCGCGTGCAACCACGCTAATGATAATTAAGCGAGGACGGATTCTTCGTCATGGGTTTCGACTCCCGACTCTCAAATGTTTCCTTATTACCATAAGCAATACGCTACCACGTGAACTGCAAGACTATTGTCACAATCACTATTCATAATAATGATTTGATTTACTCAATTCAATTGCAATGTATATCCTCAGGAAGAAAGCTGATTTACAAAGGAGGACAAAAATGCATAAAATACAATATAAAGGGAAACAATAATAAAAAATCTAGATAATAATACCACAACAAAATGAAAACTTCTAAGGCCAACATTGATTGATACATTTTTGAAAAAAATAATACATAAACAATAGAGGTACAAGAAATAAATTGAATGTAAATATATAAAACAGAAATACACACAAGAGCAAAAGGAAGGAAAATTAATATCACTACAATCACAAAAACGTAGGCATCAATAATTACTGTATATTCAAAAAGACTAGTTTTCCGCTGACCACTAAACAAAAAATCACGTATGATAAATCATCATACCTAAGGTAGCTGTGACGTCATTTGCGGTAGAGTTACGCTCAACAATGTCACATGGTTGCGATCTAGCGGTGACTAAATGAACTAGTTGTGTATGTGTCATTGTACCATCTTGACAGGCACGTTTGTAATGTGATCTTTACTTTGTCGTCTCGATAAGCCCAGTCATGTTACTACCAAACTATCACAACATGAGTATCATCACTTCTACTATCGCAATCATCAATGGAAAGTTTATTTTGATATTGGATTAATTGAAAAGTACAAATTACTATCATCATTGTCCATATAACAGGGGTAATTGTAGGATGTATAGTAGTGATATCTGATGGAGTGAAGCCGTAAGCATGCAATGTGTATAGTTTATTATTATGAAAGTGCATTATTCCAAGTTTTATAGCAAGGCAATTGCACTCGTAATCATGCAGTTTTCAAGTCATTAGAAGTAAGAATGCGAGACGCGTGCCTTATTCAGATTATTATTATTATTATTATCTGTCAATCATATCAGTCTCCATTCATTATCATAAAATAATGAATCTTATAACGTGGTATTTTAACATGTTTTGCATAATTAATACAAAGTCAATAAGACGCCGAGTGTTTCTTCTGCAGTACAATGCCGGTAGGAATTGTATATTCTTGCTCTTTCTATTTGACTAGGGCTAAACTTAGAATAGTATTATTTCATATGACTCTTTATAATATATATACTGACGTGTTTTAAACGAATCTACTGTTTTCTGACACAAGAGGCTATGTAATTTAAATACAATTTTGCTATGCAATACCACCAAACGTTTTAATTGAAAAAATATACAATAATTGTGGAGAGTTTATATCGAAATTTTTTAAATTATATCATTTTTATTCCAATTTTTATTTTTATTCCTATTGCCATTTTCATTTTAGGTTTAATTTTAATTTAATTTTAATATTAATTAATTAAGATTCTTTTTGATCCAAGAAAAACAAGAAAGCTGAGCCACGTTTGAAGTCTCTCACTTTAGACAAAGATTGCGGGCGCTTTAGACAAAGGTTGCTGACATCTTTATAATATAGGTCTTCAGAATTGCACGATCGGCTGTGTTTAAAAGATTTAAACAAGTTTCAATAAACCAACTAAAACCATTCACAACTCCATTACTAAATTAAGATGCAATTTAGGCGGCGTTCACATGACGCTGCGGGGGCCATCTTTGTCGAAATGTATATAATTAGAGCTAGAATGTAAATGACATGTTATATCTTATTTGGCATTACTTATTCGCCCAAAGAGAAGTGTGAGCACGAGTAATGTGTTTCTTTCTTTTTCTACCGGTCATATAAATACGTATTTTGGTACATTCTAGTTTAGTGGTCATACTCGGTCTAATTTGTGGTAATATTGTCGTACTACACTAGAATAGTTCTGTAATATTGCCTCACTCGATCCAAGCTAGACGTACGTGGTGTACGTCTAGCATTTACGTCTCTGCATTTTACTCTTTTTACAAGTCTGGCAGAAATTTAATCTGTGGCGAAGCATCTATATCTGGTTACGTTTTGTATATTGAGTGTGATGTGTCCTATGGTTTTTAACGGTACACAATGGTACATCAATTTTTATTTCGGGAATGAGTTGTGGGCCACGCAAGGAGGCCTCACCAGTCTATTTTCAGAGAAGTTGATGCATTAAATTTGGCATATAAGTGCGTTTTTACGAATTTGATGTTTTAAATGTACGTTCATTTTTGTAAGTGTGAAAGGTCATGTCTCACTTATGACTACTTTAGGTCATTAACATCCATGTATATTTTACTTACCGGTCACTGATTTGGCAAACATAAAATGTTTCACCATTTCACTGCACAAATACTAGAAATTAATTTGTTTCTACCATCACGATTATTGTGTAAACATGACATTTGAATGGAGCATTTTTATTTCCCTCTGTGCATCGTTTCCAGCAAGCCAATCTACCTCATTAGCCGGGTTCATGTTCCCAGTAGGGTACATACACCGTGGTCCGTGCTGGCCTCGCCAATATTCATGAACATGCTGCAGGACCATGCTTGAGGTCGATGCAATTAAATATTATTAGATGAAGATCTTTATCAACGATCATGAAGTAATGGCTGATGCACGAGGGTACAGCATCATCATCATCACGAAGCCAGCAGATCCATCGCTCAATTCAGTAATAACTAAAAATGTGTTCCTAAAAAAATGCACATTCCTCATCCAAAAATACGATATTAAAAGATGGGGAATCTACTTGTAATTCTAGTTGATAAAAAGCAGTATTCACGAGGATATTACATGTTATAAAAGTAGGACGAAAGCGGAAGGGCCGTAGCCTATCTGGGCATCGTCAGTGTTCGTTCACAAGCTTGGAGCTGGGCACGAAGTTATTCTAATGCAGTTATGTATGCTACCTTCATTTTGTGTCATATCTTGCATCTCACGACCTCTCACCCAGTACATGCGCAGTATAAATATATATGTACATACATATAATATGCATGGGCAAGAAAGACGGATTCAGTTCTTGTATTAGTGGACGAGACGAGTTTTAAACAAACGACTTGAAATATACTTGCAACGTTAAAAAAACTATCTGAAATACTTGCAACATTACAAACGATATATGTAATACGAAAAAATACTTAATTAGTATGGAAATTGCAATAGAAAGGATCTAAACCAAGCAATTTTAACCATATTTTTGCATATTTTTGCCATAATTTCCAAAAATTCATAGTGGATAAAATTGTAACAGTGTAAGTGGTACAAACCGCAAAAACAAGACAATTATTCGTGGAAGCGATGTGTATACTTCAATAGTTTCCCCGTTCATGGTTTGCGTTTACTGTTTATAAAATTTAAGAAAAAATAGTCGACCCTAAAGCTGACAGGACAGGACACCGGTAAAAGTCGGTTATCAGTGCATGCGTGAAACGCTGTTTAAACAGTGACAAGTGTCCATATCCTTTACTAACTTGTGTAACTCGCTAATATGCATAGCGGGAAGTGAGTCAACCAAATTAGCACAGGTAATTCCCCTTGGTTCAACAGAGGTGTTAGATTCTCCATATCCGTCATGTGTTCAATCACCGCTATAGGCAACTCTCCTGCACACAAACAAACACGTGATACACGATGGTTATAACCCCAGTTGGCCCGAGAACACCTCAACTTCGTGTAACACGTGCGTGATAACCACTTCGAACAGGTGATGTGATAGGAATGATTATCAGAGATATTCGTGTCAAAATTTACGATATCCTGTAATTTAACATTGCAACACAAATAATCTCAATTAAAAGCGGAATTATGTACCGGTACATAGATACTTCCTTGCTTCTTGTTTTAAATCCAAGATGATAAGTGGATGATAAAAGAGGAGAAAGGTAACAACTACATCCGGGATTCGAACCCACGAACGCGGTCCAAGAGTATGAAAAACCACCTACCCATTAGCGAATTACAAATGTATTTATATTTGCATAAAATGGATGAAAATAATTTAGTTTATACACACAAAGGGCTCAAAATATTAGTCTTCAAAACAATAAATAACGTCCCTTGAAAAGGCGTTAAATCACCAGAGGCCTCGCTATAGTAAAACACGGCATTATATGGTAACACGCTAAGAAGATCCGAAGGTAAAGTGACCCCTTGGACCTATCATACTTATGTCCGTAGACCGTATTTATAGTTCCGACTAAAGCCTTCCTCAACTCAGCCTTTCCTCAGCCTCGCCCAACCACCCCAGGAACAACGGCATTGCCATGTGGACGGCTCTGTGATTGGTGGCTAGGATTGAGGTTGAGGAGAGGCTGAGTTGAGGAGGGCTTGAGTGTGAACTATGCATTCGGGCCTTAGGCTTTGCTCTAGTATTGGGCCTCGTCTAACACATGACACGTGATACATTAGTGCTACTATACGATATCGCGTGATTTGACGGTCAAAATGTTGGTATCACGTGAAGTGTGACGGTCCGAGGGCCGGTATCACTCGTATCACATAAGATGGTCCGAGGCCCCAGATCACCAGATCCTGCCGGACGTAGCAAAGCAAACGACGGAGCTGCAGTATACGAAGACGAAGACCAATGCAAGGCAAGACTTGTTCGTGAAGTAAACCAGTTCTACACAGAGAAAGGCGTGTCCTGAAGACCAAACGGCAAACAGTGCTTTCCAATCCATGATCAAGCATAAGTTGATTTCTCTATAGTCTATAGGTTCAGATGGACTCAGCTTTGTGCGTGCGCACGTCTACGTACGTAGGCATACCAACCTAAAACATTGTAACTTTTCTTTTGTTGATATTTATTACATCAACTGTGACACAACATGTCACCTTCAACTAGTAGCTGGCAATATGCTTGCAAAATAATATAGGCAATAATAAATCAAAATCAAACAGTCACGGCGAAAAATTGTTTGTTTTTTCGTCGACACTGTTTGAGTGGTGACTGTTGATACTCGAGCTTGGTTTGAAGACGACACAAGGAGAGAGGAACGACCTGACGCCTACACACATAGCTCAACACTAGAACTATCAGTAGATAGATACCGAACATAACATGTGTAACTACCGTCACAAGTAGATCAGGGCTAGCTGATGAGGAACTCCGACTGTCGAAGTGTTCTGGGTTCGAATCCCGTGCCCATGAATCCTGGCAGAAGAGTTATCCTTATATTCATACGACAGACGCCAGTACTGGTATCGAGCAATATAAGATCCCTAAGTGTCCTAATATATCGACCAACCTGAAAGGGTGTGCAATGTAAAAATATACCCCATTGAAAGTTCTTAGGCATAGCCAAACAAGGTTTGAGGTTGT
The DNA here is from genome assembly GCA_945910005.1 of Isoperla grammatica. NCBI lineage: Eukaryota > Metazoa > Arthropoda > Insecta > Plecoptera > Perlodidae > Isoperla > Isoperla grammatica. The sequence goes on from OX246746.1 coordinate 27,500,078, forward strand.
AGTATCACAATGAAATAGTTTTGCGTTGTTGCATCCATCTAAAGTATTAACTGAAAGTGACACTTCCTTGTTCTGACTCAGCTGTAATTCGACTGAACGCTTAACAACAGATGTCAACACCTCAAGAGTCAGCAATAACCGTCAATACACGTACTAAGCACTAACTCGCGTACGGTTGCTTGCAATTCACATCACGTCTGTATACGGTACAAGCGCATATCGATGTACAACAGGGTCTCGTACAATTATTAATAATAAAAACGGGAAAAATATGATTTTTTAATCTTTGCTGATACTAATAAGAACATGATACAATAGGTAGTTTTTTTTTACTAAGTTAACCCAAAATCGGGTAGCTTAATTCCTAATACCCCGTAATCATTGGCATGTCTAGTCCTTCTGTAAGGTATGTAATAAACACAAACTAGTAGTATATTCACTTTGAAGCATGTTCAGAGTCCCAAAACAAAGAGGGAAGTTTCTAGTAAAAATTGTTATAAAAATAAAAATTTCTCATAGCACTCGTTTGGGGACATTCATATACACACTAATATATTACTGATAATAATGATTACCAATGATTTATTAATGAATAATAAATGGTTACAATATTGATAGTTTTACGGTACCTTGAAACAGTAAATTGCGGAACTATTTCGCGACCCATAACCGGTTCTGCAATGTTACGGTACCCAAATAGGACCTCAATAAAATACAACGAAACAATCCGGGTACCGGTACAGCACGAACCCAACATTGATGCAGTTGGCGAACAAAGGAGGATGTTACCCGATCACATAATTCGTTACAACCCCATTTCAAATCAAACTTTAGAAATAAAACAATGATGATATTATCGAATTCCGCAAACAAACAAAAATATCTCAAAAATCCATCGATTTTACAAGGAATAAGACAATTTCAGAATTATCTAAAAGAGTTTGATTTTATTCTGTCCAAACATGCACAACATCGAAATGCTTGACTTTTAAAGAAGTAGGCAGGATATCTATGAATATTTTTTTTTTATTTATTTATTTATTTATTTATTTATTTATTCAATATTTCACATACAGCGTATTCTGCCATTTGGCGTGAAATAAAAAACATAACAATTGTAACACAGAAACAAGCACAAAGAACACATATTACACATGTGTTTGTCAATACTACGTAAAATGAGTACAATAACAAAAACAAACAAAGTACAAAAAAATGCCGGTGAAAGAGACAATGAGCACAATGAAGTTTAAAACAGGTAAAAGAGTGTTAAAAACACAGGTAATAATATCTTTATACATAAAGGACTTGATCCAGAATAATACAATAAAACAAAAAATAGAAACAAAGAAGCTGCATTAGACAATAGTGTAGAGTTGTAAATAGTGTAAAGAAAAAACAATATCAGAAGCAATTAATGTCTATCAAGATGAGAAATGAAGGATTTAATGAATGGTCGTAGTGGAAAAGAGATATCAACGTCCGAAGGCAGCGAGTTGTACAACATAGTGGCCCGTGTGAGGAAAGAACACTCTTGTCGTGGATGTTATGTGAAATCCAGAAGTTAAAAAAACCAACCCCGACTGGGAATCGAACCCAGGTCTCCCACTTGCCGGGTGGAATAAATAAAATAAATGAAATAAACATTAATAAATAAATGAATAAATGAATATAAGAGATTCTAGAAAGTGTCCACTATATGTAAGAAAAAAAAAGACAGTCGATAAAGATTCTCTCACACTAATCCAGGGGCTAAAGGCTCTAATGTCTAAACAGGTATCCTACGGAAAACGTATTTACGCTCTCGGTAAGTTTTGTACTCGCGAGACTGATGTTTCTACAGAAGCGCGAGTTGCCTTATTTAGTACGGTCAGGATAGAAAGGACACTGCTCGAAACTTGTCACTACCTTAAAAGGCAATTTCGCTAATGTTGGTGGATGTGTTTTTTTTTTATATATATATATTATCCTCAAAAGGAAAGTTATAAGTGAAATATACCTGAAAACAGGGGGAAAATGTTTAGTATAAACTATCTATAATTTCATTCAAGAATATGATATCCAACAATTGGAGTCAAACTTTAATAGTGACAGCTAATTTGCGCTGTATTCATTGCACACTTTATTGTACACTTGCACACTTCCTATTTATCGTGAAACACGCAATTGCATGTTATTATATTTCCACGCTGTTACAAAATGTCTGCGATTTCTACAATTGAACAGGAAATCGACAATTATTTAATGACATATTCAAAACAAAATCATACGCCATGCCGTGTCCTAGACAAAATGTGTTTCGTTTTAGAAATGTCTATTTGCTCCTCTATTCGTTTTATGCTAAACACATTTGAAAAAATTGATGAATACGCTGTTCAAGAGGATAACGATCGAAAACAGGTGCTAGCACGTAGTGTACTTCTGCGGTACACTACCGAAAAACGCAGCTAAAATATGGCACCGCCTTTGTATGAAAAGTTTCTCCATGGAGCCAAAGACTTTGTGAAATCATGTAAGGAGACAATAATACTACGTTGCAAGATGATAAATAAGCTCACAGGAGTCTAATTCTTACCCTTGGCTCATTATTCCAGTTCGGTTGCAAAAAGTGTTTTTCTCCCTATAGTGACCATTTTCTTTTGAGTGTTCTAATATCATTGCATAATATTTATGAATTGGAGCTACAATATGAGAATTCAACATGTCTCAATAATGAAATCTAGATCTCTTAACATTTTGTACATTTTTGTATAGTATTTCCAATTTGTAAGGAATGGTAAACTTCTTGTGATCGAAAAGATACACCAACCCAATACAGAACTCCCGTCATGATTTTCTCTGAATAGGTTTGATATGAATGTAAGGCTCAAACCTAAAATTTAAAAAAAATCGAGACGACTCACCAGCAAGCTGTAAAACCGTTGTCTGCCTAACAGGTCTCCACTCCACCGAAGTCAGTTACGAACTGTTATAAACTATTTGTTTACTTTCATAATATTCTCGACATCCTTGGTACGAATTTGTAATTGTAAACAGTAAAAGTACCTCGTCTGTGAAATGGTGATGTTTGTGATTGGTATATAATACAAATGTTCGATGAATCAGTAAGAAATGCTGTTTGTTGATCAGGTTCAGTGGGTATCTTCATGTTGAGTGACTCCGTGCGTTGTGGTGTCAGCGAGAGTAAAGCAATGTGAAAGCACCTGACATGCTTGGGTCGATATGAAAACATCAACAATCAATCTGTGGCTCAAGATTGAATCCCTGACGCCATTCTTCGTATTATTAGACATGAATTGTACTTCATGTTGACTTTGAATATCGTCGACTACAAAGGATAGAAGTTGAAGGTCTCATATTTTATAAGATGAAGGTTGGGATAGACATAGCCGAGTGATTCATCCATGATGATGACAACAGCTCTCGAATGGAGCCCGTCGATGAATGACCAACGGATGCCTTCACTAGCAACAGGGTGGAGACCAGGCTCGACCGACAAGGGACCTGGGTTCGAATCCCGTATTTAGGATGCATTTTCTTATGTGTCGTTCATTTGATCGACAAATGCAATAACTGTATCCATTTGACGTGCCCTCTATGCCCATATTATTTATAATTTATATTACATTGAATCCAATTTAGAGTAGGACCTAAAATGATTACAAAGTGTCAATGTCAGCGCAATGGAACTAGAATAAACCAGGTTTAATGATCTTTGTTGAAGCGCACTCAGATGACCGACTGTCAAATTTCAGTGGTTCTATGCACGGTTCAAGCGTATAACTTCATAATAAAGTAAAAACATGCAATATAAGTGTTAACATTAAACACACAACACAAAGTATCCATTTGTAGGGAACTAAATACGTGCTCCAAATTTTGATAGTTGGGGGTACGGAATGTCATAAGGACTGGTAAAAATCGCTGTAAGAATTTTCAGTGAGGTGGTTGGTACTGCAGTACCCGCAACCTCCCTAATCAGAGTCCATCATGTCATTAGTAACTTTATGCATTGCAGCTATACATTACCAAGACAAACAAAACCACTTTTTCCATCAATAAAATGCAATACCAGACAAACAAAAACCATACTCCAAGTAATCGATTGATTCCTCAACAGGACGTTGCATTTTTTCTAGTAGAACGCTTTTCCGGCGACCGTGAACCTGTCGTTTCAAAACTGGAAGTTGCGCAGGTAGATACCGGAAAAACAGTACTCAATTTATGGTCGAAAGAAAGCTAATGTGAGTGTAACTGTCCGCGGGCGGGCGTGGTCTCCTACCCCCAATCAATCAATGAAACGTCGAAAACGATCAATCGTATGAGGCAACGTGGAATTACGAACCCACATTCTTGAGAACTGATTCAAACACCACAGTCATGACCGCGAGTGTATTACCAGCGGTTTCACCTGACCAGTCACTCAACAAACTGTCAAACACCCCTCAAAACAGGGATGTTTGATCAATGTTGCAACCCACCACTACGTAATTACCACACAAATCGATCAACGCTTTCAATAACGCAAACATGACAGGTTATTTTTGCCAAATACTCACGTGCCAAACTTAATATCCTATTGTTAAATTAAAGCCACTGATAATGAAGCCATAAAACTTGATAAGACACGCATTCCCTTGACATTGACATAGATCAGATATGTTAATGTACACAGCTCGCTACTATATAGAATAGATAGAATACAACTATGTGGGTTTATAAACGACTTATTCTTTTACCTTTCACCTACCACGTAACAATACATATTATACGTATAACTTGAGTTTGTGGGGGGGGGAGGGGGGGTGGGCAGAAATGTCAATTAATACAAACACGTGGGTGGTGGTGATGAGTGACCTTAGTAAATATTGGTTCTTATTGATGCTAGTACGAGTAGATTTGCTGTTAAAACTACCGGTAAAAACAGCTCACTTCCCCGCGTTCACTCAGTTCACATCCGTTTGTTTACGAGCAAGATGTCAAACCAGGCGGCGAAGCCGGTCTTCCACTCTCCCACTCACCAGACAAAGGAACTAATATACCCCCCATTTAACACCTGTGACAGTAACTATGAACACCCCGCAATACAGCCGGACCTTAGAGTAATCCAATAAATGCATACCTGAATCAGTCTTCAATACGCGATATCAATGAGTTAGGTGGACATGACGCACTCTGTACCACGACCAAGACGCGCTGAAGGCAGGGCCCGACTCGACCGAAGAATGCAAGCGGCGATGAGGCAAGGTAAAGGTAGACTGTTGGCTTCGCTTGCAAGAGCGAGTGCAACCTCGTGAGGGGGAGGGGGAGGGGGGGGGGGGGAGGGGGGGGGGGCACAGACAACAGACGGACAGTCAAAAGACGATCACTCAAGGGTGTCGCTCAAGACAGCACGGCAATACAGTTTTAATGTATTGTTGTGCGGACAATCATTTCGCAAGGAATTTTCAACTAAATAGAATACTGTTCAATGTATAAATAATAATAATATATACAGATGATAACGGAGATGTTTTCTTCTAATAATGACCTGTGATAAACCGGTGAAGACGATGTCAAAAACCGAATACCCTCTGTGAATCGTACAATTGCGCCAATTCCCATGGTATAATTTTTTGTATATACATTCTAACTGCGCCAACAGGTATATACGTCCCGTTGGCGCAATGGGAATAGTATAGTTTTTCTCAATGCGCCAACACTTCATGGTTTAAAATTACTTTTTACACATGTATAGAAGTTGCCGAATCGTCAAAAGGGTCGTCGACGCATTTGAAGATTGGCGAGTACACCATTTCGTTTCGACAGTACTCTTGTATCGATAGCCATTGTTGCACGGTATGAGCCTGATTTTCCTCACAAGCACGATGCATGGTTTTGACCGAGATGGTATGTGTCTGCTTGCCAGCTGTTAAACTGTACAGCCTTCCAGGTAGCGGTTCGGATGTTGCTGATAGAGCTAACCTACGAACCGGATTTACCGATGATTAATTCTTTTTTAAAGTCATTTTGTTCTTCCTTTTTTTTCATCAAACCGAGACAAAAAAGGTGATGTGTACTCGTGTGAGTAATTTGAGAAAGGAAGTTGTCTGTGGTATACGAGACCAGACCAGAGGTTGGGCCGCTTAGCGACGACCAAGCCGCTGTATACGTAGAACTCATGAGGTTTCTTGGTAGATTTAGCACAAGCCGAGTTTTCAAATACCTAATTCACACGTCCGTAGAAAGTCACGTGACACAATAATATGAGATGGAAACTCAATGAACAAAAACACGTTGTCGGGAGTTGCGTCGTGGTCGTGGGCACTCTTTACTCTTTATGCTGAGAGAATCACCGTCTTAGAGATTGTGATTGTTTTAGCAGCTTCTCTCTTCCACATCATGGATGGAGGTGACACGGGAATACAAAATTGTGACACAATGTGGCTGGCCGCGAGAACCACCCAGGAGTGACATTGTATTACAAAGCTATTGTAAGGTGTTTGTCACTGCTCAGGTCAAATATTTGGTGAAGTCAGCAAAGAATATAATATTGAAAAAATGTTAAAACAATTTAACTATAAAAGAATCATTCGTTTCGGTGGAATTACTTTGGTAGAAACCAGAAATTACAATCACAACCACAACCATCTCCGTTTAGATGTTACACACAAAATACTGTTTTCATATTGACAACCCTTGTGGACTACTAGTGAACAAGGACTTCACCCAAATGACTGAAAAGAAACCTTGAGTATATGGATTGTCAGTGGCGGTAACTGAACAGGCAACCTTCCGAATTTGTCTCATGTGGTAGAGATAAGATACCTTTATCGGTCAGAAAAAAATATCCGAGGATGAAGTTATTATTATTGGTGGGAGGGAGAGGATGGGGGGGAAGGGGGTATGTTTACTGAGAGTCGTGGAGAAAGGTTTTGATATGTGTTTTTTAGGTCTTGCTTCGTTTCATTTGTTTGTTGTCCTGTTTTTACTTTGGCCGTCTCATGTCTGTGGGAAGCCTTGGAACAGGATTCGAACCCGGGGCTTCAAGATATTATAGTCCCACGTTTTAATCAAATTCTCTTTTATAATATGCACATAATCCTGGGGTAGCATACAAATGCGCATACACATACAACCCAAACAGCAGATACACCCCAATAATAACAGGCTTCAAGTACAACAATGACGCTCTGCAACCTTCTACGCGGTACGATACGTGAATACGACAGGATCATCACGATTCACGTTAGTTAAGTTACATAATACCCAGCGAGAGTGAAACCTAACCAATCATTAATATTCATGTCATACACAAGTTCGACAATAATCATCTAGAATACAAATTTAATTTATGGCAACTGATTTGAAAACAAATATACGTGCTCACGATTAAGAAAATAAGGATGCAATCATCCTTTGAGAACAAAAGAGTGCATGGCACAATCATATCATGTGCTTTACAGTTTTGAAACGTTGGTCCTATGTGGTTTATTGGTGGAAGAGTGAGGAGGGGGGTATGTTCTATGTTTATACTGAGAGTCGTGGAGAAAGGTTTTGATGTGTGTTTTTGAGGTCTTGCTTCGTTTAATTTGTTTGTTGTCTTGTTTTTACTTTGAACATTTTATAATATGTTTGTAAACAATGTACCTACAAAACGAGTTGATTAATTCGGCTTGTTGCATGGTTTTTATTGACAAGATATTTCATTCAGTGTGATAAAGAGTCAAGAGTATTATCGAAATATTGCACTTGTCACACGTATCATAGACGGTAGCAGAGCTATCTACGGGGAAAAGTAGTAACTGTTTGCTGCATTGTTACGGTTTATGGTTTCACGCAGCTGTTGTTAAACAATTGCAGAGTATTATGCCAAATCCCAGTGGATATTTTATAGCGCTTTTAGGTACTCAAACGGGCACTAGTTTTGTTTAGGATCTGTATTTGACTAAATCCTGGTTCTCTAAATAATTTTTTAGCTTTGCCTAAATCCCTTTAACATTCTCCTTCTGACTATGGAACCCCTCAGAGTGAGTACAAGGGTATCGAGCCCGTGACCTCCCTCATGAAGACTAGCGTGCTACCACTGAGCCAAGTGTGGCAGGCGGATGGTACGTGAGACCGCACACAACACGTATCAAAGACGGTAGCAGAGCGATCTACGGGGAAAAGTAGTAACTGTTTGGTGTGCATTGTTACGGTGTATGGTTTCAAGCAGCTGTTGTTAAACAATTGCAGCGTATTATGCCAAATCCCAGTGGATATTTTATAGCGCTTTTAGGTCCAGTCGTACTATGTCCCAATCACTATAGTTATTCGTCAAAATGTTTGTTTTCTCCATGGCAACGACCAATAAAAACTATTGAAATAGCTTAATTGCTACAAATAACTTTCCTATTAGGAGATTGTAAGACCGGCCCTTAATATTATTATCATTATTATAACCATCAGGGTTGTATCAATATTCAGGATGAATGCTAACCACCTTATCTATTATTTATCATTTACTTATGCATATCTTATGCACGTAATTTCTTTCTCGCTTTTTTGGAACAATATTTAATTGTATGTTTGGTTGATTAGCCCACACACGGGGTTTTTACCATACGTGGGCTTCTTTTCTTTATGGAAATATATATTTCGTAATTTTACATTTGTAATATATTCTTGTGAGCATTTGAATTTATAACTGATTGTACAATACATGGATACCAAGGTGATACCAAGATACCAAGATACCAAATACCAAGATACCAAGGATCATGGGGGTCGCCAGAACATTCTGCATTGCACACACTGTATAATATACGAAATTAATATTTTATTTTATTAGGTTTACACTGATATTGATATTAATGTATACAATATGGACATTAAGCTTGGTTTAATATGTTCACGGAAAGCGAAAATAATGATATATATTGTTTCATGACGGTATAGTGAAGAAAATGGATAGTCACCTTTTAAAATATAAAACTGTGTCAAAGAACACACCTACAAACGAGATGTTAAATAGAATCATTTAAAAAATACAATGTTTTGGTCCAAAACGTGAAAACATGAAACTCTTCTGAGAAATGCATTGTTTGTTCATCCGACAACTGGTCACGCTCTGAAGCATCGGCCATTTTAATTGTTTTCACCGAAACGCCGGAACTAATGAAATTCAGTGTACTGCATTTCATTTCATTTTTATTTCAGAATAGTAAAATAAAAACACGGCTCAGAATCAAGGTACAAGATTAGTATTGAAATCAAAATGATTATAAGACATCTTTCAAAACAATTTTGATGGGACCCGATAACTAAGTTTCGTAATAATCATCTATAGAGTTCGAAAGATCAAAATATGTTAATATCAGGGTTGGTCTCCCGAAAATCCCCGATGAAGAAGAAATGGTTCTGAAGATGCGATATTATGGATATTTGTTTCAAGGTCACTTCCATTTTCTGTTGCTAATTCTTTTTCATGCATGGTCCAGCAATTCCCTCTAGTTGACCAGCCAGCATACAGGAAGTGCGTTGTTTACGCTAGGTAGTGTTAGTTTAGTGCATCATACCTTGGAAACGAGTAATTACGACTAGTTATAATTGCTAAGTATTTATTTTGTACTACAAGGAAAGAATTAATTTATTCAGGAAGTTTAAAGATTATGAAGATGCGCGGATTGTTTATGTAAAAGTCGCGAACAATAAATGATATATTTCCTCACTTAAATACAAGTTTGGTGGCCGAGCCTTGGGGGTCTAGAGTATACGTAACATAGAAGGCCTTGTTATGCTATGATGGCATAATGTACAAGACAAGCTTTGTACCATCGAATTAAAATCTAAGTGGTTCGGGGTTTTGTGTTTTCCGCCCAGAGTATTGTATAATAAGTATCGTGAAAAGTGACATTGCAATAATGATGTAGGCGATATTTCTTGTTCATAAAACTTAAATAACGCCCTGTTTATTTATTATGTTGACTAAAACTAAACATGAAGTAATAGCATTGCTCCTTAATTTATTGTGACTGCTTAAAACAATACAATATTCTATTCAAAGTTGAACAACCAAACTTGGCCGCCTTAATATTTATTGGCTATAATATTAATATGACACCATTAACAAAGCATCGGTCGTTATTAATATTTTTAGGAGTACCAACAAGAGCTTGTGACATGTCAGGGCGTAGAAATGAAAATATATTTCGATCGCAAGTTATTTTACTTTGATCACTTTTCCTATACGTATATATTGTCATAAAAACTACACCCAATCCAACTGAAAAAAATTTGGATTTAAAAGATATAATATGTATTGCTATCACATTTATATTGAGTCTAAATCAAATTATGGTTTCAAATTGTATTTACATGAACTGAATACCATTGTACAGCTGCGATAGTCAAAACATATCTGATCAATCTCTAAGTATAGTGTATTCCTCACATCCCGGATTCCTAACACGGAAGAAGGATACTTCAATACGAACAACACTTCCCATCAATTTCCTACATAGATAACAGAACAGACATAACAATGGTGTAAAAATGGTGCTCTACTAAACGCCGTTTAGAGATCTCGCATCCCGTACCGCATTGTTTTTATGCAATTAACAATTAGAAAATTAGAGAAGATGTGAGAAAAAATACCTATAAATCAGTCATGGGTCAATTGGATTGGACAATTAGGTAAACAATGGTCTGATTTCTTCGCGGCTATGTTGGTACACGTTTAATTATGAATCACCTGCTTTTACGAAAAGGCTAACTTGATTGAATATTGGAAAGGATTGTTTTTACTCACAGCTCACACACCCACGTATACATAATGTACAATGTCAGCGGACGTTTGCTTACATCGAAATTATGTGTAAACCAGTTACTATAATTTGAAACATAAGCAATGCAATATAGGCAATTCAATGAAATTCATATAACATGTTACAATATTATAAAAATTAATAATAATAATAGCACTGTGATAGCACTGTGAGTGTGACCGAATTGATTTGATTAAGAAGCAATAGTTCAGGGTCTAAATACTTGATACAAATAGAAAAAGCCATAGGTTACAAACTCAACTAGTTGGCAGTTGGCATAGCAATATTATTATTGTTAAATATTATCGCGTACAAGGCTGCTACTTGAGCTTTAGGCAATGCAAGATGCATTTTTTACAGTGCAATAAACAAATTCTTCTCAACTCCTACAGATGAGATTTTCACGTTCCATATTAGATGTAATGTAACCGTGTAGTGTTTCAATGGGTGACACCTTGACAAGTATGATTTATGATCCGTCGCTGCACTCACCGCGCGGCCATGGATGGTGGGATGGCGTGCTTGGGGGTTGACTGCAAGAACAACGGCAACTGTAGTAATATCGCTACTGAAATATCGCAATGTCTCCACTCGACAACGGCAACTGTAGTAATATCGCTACCGAAATATCGCAATGTCTCCACTCGACAACGGCAACTGTAGTAATATCGCTACCGAAATATCGCAATGTCTCCACTCGACAACGGCAACTGTAGTAATATCGCTACTGAAATATCGCAATGTCTCCACTCGACAGCGGCAACTGTAGTAATATCGCTACTGAAATATTGCAGTCTCCACTCGACAACGGCAACTGTAGTAATATCGCTACCGAAATATCGCAATGTCTCCACTCGACAACGGCAACTGTAGTAATATCGTTACTGAAATATCGCAGTCTTCACTCGACACACATTCCTCGCTTCCTCACACGGTAATCTGCTCATACGCCTGTTCTGTGTAGTCCACATTTACACCAATCTGTTCGGTCTACCTCCTAACATAATTAATAACGTGTCAAAGTAATGGTTATATCGTAAAACCACACACAAAACTTACAGCGTGTAAAATACTGCAGTAAATTCGTAATCTAGCAAGATGCAAGAAATCAACCTACATGTTTTAGGAATAAGTCAAATATTTATTTGGTTTCAGTAGGAATTCGCCTTATAAGTTACCCCACGTCTATGGTTTTCACAGGTAAAGCATTAGCATTATTTCAAGACAAAGGCCACAATATCACTTGTTATAGACCTGTACAGTAATTTCTTTTAGATTCAAAATAATGAACCGTCTTTGGCTCACAGAACCAAACCCACGGAGGATAAAAGGCGGAGTTTGATTCGTTCTTAGATAATGTTCTATATAGCATTTATGATTAATATAAGATAAACGTCGTTATAGTAATATTTCCAATGCTTTACAAATAACTATAATACGCATTGCAGCATACTATAAACGAATGTTAGTGCCCTCTTGTCATAGCATTGCATAAACCCAACGAATCCACTTTGTATATTCAATTCGAGTGAAAATGTTATTTAAATCTGTTTTTGATTGAGAATCCATTAAAATGTAGGGCAATAGAAAAAAAAAATCAATACAGATATTACAAAGAAAAACAAAATGTTTTCTTTAAGAATGTTATACGATTTTCCATGGAAAGTGAGATAATAGGAGGTGCCAATTATAAATCACAACTCTCTTCACAAACATAATAATATGTTCTGCAACAACAATATCTGCTTCAATCATAGCTTAACTTTGAAGAGGGTTATAATTCATCCGGGAAACGAGCGTAGGAGCAAAGATAACTGAGTAATCTTTGGTAGGAGTAAAAGAAAACGAATCTTGCCTAAATACCCTCGGAAGTTACATTGTCATAAATTTCAATTGTATACACATATTAGCAACGGAATTTTCTACAAACAATAAACAAATGCAAATTTATTTATATATTTAAATTTCATTTAATCCACACTCGAAAATGTTCTTTAGTGCAGGGCTTACCATGTAGTGGTGCCAGTGTTGATAAGAATCACAATCCCAGTAAGGAGGCACTATATAGGCAGTGTTACATGGGCGAGACACTTGATTCTACTGAGGATGTGTGTAAAAAGTCGCATCTCTCTCTCTCTTATGGGAATCCTGTTCCCCTGCTTCCCACGGCAGAGGTCACCGTCAGTCAAGATCTCGTCTCTCGCTCACTCACTTCTTTACTGACCCAGCTCCCAGGCATTCATTCATTGTTTTAACACTTTAGAGGAATGACACTATTCTGTCATCTTGATGAGGAGAAAGATCCTTAGAGAACATATTCCCTTCAACTCTAACACTTTCCCAATTTCGTTTCGTTTTATCGTCTTCTTACTCGTCTGCTACATTGGTTTCAGTTATTACCAACATCACAACTCTCAATAAACACTCACAGCAGAAATAATTGATATGTATCACCTGATGTAAATCAGGATAATAATGACTACGTGAATACAATAAGCATAACTCTTATTTTGAAACTCATGTAACTCAAGTTGATGAATCTAAAAGCATATAAATTATAGTCAAAATGAATTTATTAAATAAATAATAAAAGTAATTAATTCAATTATTATAATAAATTAAATAATGAAGAATGTCTATAATTTGCGAAAAATCATTCAATTTTTTTTCTTGTAATTTAATAGGAGTTAGTAAGCAGTCTTTATAAGCGTTCCCTTGCCCAAATTTTAACACAAAATTAATACCAATACGGTAATTGACAAAGTTGTGCTTGAAAGACGGTACATCTATAATTTGCCGATCTAATAGACGCGTTTTATCATTTAACTTCACCAAGAGCGGTGTCAGAAACTCACACATAATTTATATTTCAATAGCTTTGATGATGACATAAATAATAACAAGGGAACGGTGTCGAAAGTTCTCGCTATGATCTCTGAGGTTTTTGACAAATGCTATGCCCTACGTACGAGTTAATAACCCAGTACGCTGCTTTGAATAACTATGACACCGGCAGTTTCGAATGAGAGCTAATTTGTGTCACATCAGATGGAGTGGGCTGCGTACGGTGTGTTTTATCTGATGGTCAAGGTCAACAGAGCAACCCCGAGAGATTCAGGTGACGTCTGGAGACCTCGATGCTGGGTTTAGCTTATTTTGAGTTGCAAGAGAAGGCAAGAGAGAGAAGGAAAGAGAGAGAAGGAAAGAGAGAGATATCCTAGGAGGAGAGTTCGGTGCTGGGGTTAGCGTATCTTGAGTTGCGAGAGAAGGAAAGAGAGAGATATCCTAGGAGGAGAGTTCGATGCTGGGGTTAGCGTATCTTGAGTTGCGAGAGAAGGAAAGAGAGAGAATATATCCTAGGAGGAGAGTTCGATGCTGGGGTTAGCGTATCTTGAGTTGCGAGAGAAGGAAAGAGAGAGATATCCTAGGAGGAGAGTTCGATGCTGGGGTTAGGGTATCTTGGGTTACGAGAGAAGGAAAGAGAGAGAGATCCTAGGAGGAGAGTTCGATGGTTGTATCTTGAGTTGCGAGAGAAGGAAAGAGAGAGATATCCTAGGAGAGTTCGATGATGGGTTTAGCGTATCTTGAGTTGCGAGAGAAGGAAAGAGAGAGATATCCTAGGAGAGTTCGATGCTGGGATTAGCGTATCTTGAATTGCGAGAGAAGGAAAGAGAGAGATATCCTAGGAGGAGAGTTCGATGCTGGGGTAAGCGTATCTTGAGTTGCGAGTGAAGGAAAGAGAGAGATATCCTAGGAGGAGAGTTCGATGCTGGGCTTAGCGTATCTTGAGTTCCGAGAGAAGGAAAGAGAGAGATATCCTAGGAGGAGAGTTCGATGCTGGGGTTAGCGTATCTTGAGTTGCGAGAGAAGGAAAGAGAGAGATATCCTAGGAGGACAGTTCGATGCTGGGCTTAGCGTATCTTGAGTTCCGAGAGAAGGAAAGAGAGAGATATCCTAGGAGGAGAGTTCGATGCTGGGGTTAGCGTATCTTGAGTTGCGAGAGAAGGAAAGAGAGAGATATCCTAGGAGAGTTCGATGCTGGGATTAGCGTATCTTGAGTTGCGAGAGAAGGAAAGAGAGAGATATCCTAGGAGAGTTCGATGCTGGGATTAGCGTATCTTGAGTTGCGAGAGAAGGAAAGAGAGAGATATCCTAGAAGGAGAGTTCGATGCTGGGGTTAGCGTATCTTGAGTTGCGAGAGAAGGAAAGAGAGAGATATCCTAGGAGAGTTCGATGCTGGGATTAGCGTATCTTGAGTTGCGAGAGAAGGAAAGAGAGAGATATCCTAGGAGAGTTCGATGCTGGGATTAGCGTATCTTGAGTTGCGAAGAAAAGATATAAGAAAGTAATATCATTGTAGAGTTGTCAGTTTAAGTTATGACAATACCAAATATGGAAGGAGATAACGGCAATGGTTTCTATACGAAATTGTAACAAAAGCTGTTTGTGATATATGTTACATAATTGTCAACATGTCACTCTGAGCTGAGAAGAGGCGGAACTCTCCATTGCCTTATGTGCCCGGCCGTTATCAATGAGACAGTTCAAAACACAAGATAAGTTCACATAAGATGATCAGATAGTGTTGGTGGTTGCTTTAATCTCGTTTTAAGGCCATTGCGCTTTCACGTTTTCCAACTTTCGCCATCTTTATAAGAAGAACTCTAAACATAGACATTTACGAGCTTGAAATTATCAAAGTAATTAATTATCAATTAATGAAATTGGTTTCTAATGCGTGTAACGGGCCATCATTAACTAGGATGTATGGGCTCTTAATTTAGTTAACCGTAACTTCTTATTATAAACATGAATCGATGTTTTATACTACTTGTGAATGACGTCACAATGTTACTTCCCGCTCTACTCAGTATCGTAGTGGGTTGTTTTCAAACAATTCTCGATAAGCAGACAGGATAGTAAAATATTACGAGACTAGTAAACGATATTTCAATATGAACTTATTACCTTGATTGCTAGATTATCGGCAGATTTTCTAGAAACCAGTTTGTAAAATGCTGGAGCGCGTGCTAGTGCATTATTGTCACACGAGAAAAGAGTGCACTGTAGTGTTAACGAAAGCAAATTAATCCATTCAATAAAAAACAAAACTAGAAAATGTAGGAATAGTAAGCGTGAGATTTATTGATGTAGATAAGTAAATTTAATGATATAGACGCCGCATTAATAAATCATAATACAATTGAGAAAGTTTTGAGATTTATTTCTTACATGGATGTTATTTGTATTGCGTACAAGTACGTGTACAAAGCAGACTGTCTTAGTCGTCGTGCACATGTAAAACGGTTGGAGAAAAATCGGTTATTATAATGTAACATACGATAAGCTAGAATACAAAATACAAAGTCGTATACACAAATTTAAGTATGAAACTGAAATGATGGACATAAATCGATAAGCATATAATAAATGAAATTAATTAATTATAGAAAACTCCAGTGGAAAATTGGCATGCACAGTAAGGGGTAAGCGGATTTCAAAATTAGTTCCCGTATAATTAGAATCTACGAGGTAAGCGTCTGATGTGATCCTTTATCATTTTATTTTCATCATTAATTTCATCATTATTATAACTGTTCATGTTCATTTTTATTATTTTTTCCTATTTACTTTTTACCACTGCAGATACTCTAACGCAAAGCTGGCGTGCATTCAAGGAAAGAGATATTACTCCACCTTCCGTCGTTGCAATTACAGAGCGGGAAGCTGGTATAGGTACTGTCTCTAATTGCACGTTGTTCTTCCTGGCCTGTGCAACATTCGGCAAGAAAGGAGCAACATCACACATGAGATAGAGCGAGATGGACGAAGCCTCTGCTGTACCATACCGTTCCAAGGTCAACGACACAGAAGCAATCACACCAGTACCAATCTATACTGATGTACAAACGAACTCGTGTTTGTCTGTCATGTTTGCATCGCACCTGCACGGGGCTAGTGACGATCCACGGTCGCCATGCTTGCATCGCACCTGCACGGGGCTAGTGACGATGCACGGTCGTCATGTTTGCATCGCACCTGCACGGGGCCAGTGACGATCCACGGTCGCCATGTTTGCACCGCACCTGCACGGGGCCAGTGACGATTCACGGTCGTCATGTTTGCATCGCACCTGCACGGGGCCAGTGACGATCCACGGTCGTCATGTTTGCATCGCACCTGCACTTGACCAGTGCATTTGCACCGATATATAGGTAGCTCAGTAAGACGTGAGACTTTAATTTGGGAGGTTGCCGGTTCGATTCCGGCCACCGGCGACCCTTCCTGAAGGTGTGTTTCGATGTTTCCCTCAGTCGTAAAGTCGAATGCTGAGATTGACCCCTACTAATAACCCTCAGCCATTCCTACCCAACTATCCAAACACCCTAACATAACTAGTTAGTCACCCGAAGAAGATTCTTTTGTCGAGGGTTCTTCTTAGTCACCGGAAGAAAGGTTACTTACGTCCAGGGCCGGAAGGCAACGGTAAGTCCGATAGTTTTATCCTTTGATTCAACAGTTATAAACAAGATAGATTGAATGAAATGTTAATCACTCGGAAGTAATAGCAAAAGGCCCTTCTCTTATCTTGATGTAAAGTGTGTTAAAGTTTAGCCCTTCTTTTTGGTATCACGGCGTTAGTATTATTCAATAGATTTGAAAGTAGGTTGACAGAAGAACTCTGTGTGGAAGCATTTAGCATTACCATTACTAATAAAACTTTTCCCTGTTAGTCATTAGCATGTATTTAAAACTCGTGCATGACTGTGGGCGAACATATCTCTTAGGAGAGCAAATCAGTGAAGCACGACGCTACAAAATGGACTTCACTCACACTACAGTAATCGACGGAAAGTTGTAGCGTGAATTAAATACGTTTGAAGTGAAAGACTGAAATGGTTAGAAATTGTAGCAAGATGAAGTTGTGAAAACAATTCAATCAAAGGAGACAACAAATAGAAACGAGACGTGTATAACAACAAAGGCAATCAAATATACAAATTGTTTGAATTCTCCTTAATTTTATCTGAATGCTACCCCATAGAAAATGTAAAAAGTATGTTGATTGTAAAACGGAAATGAAAATAGCCAATTGTCTTATTCAGAGATACAAATCTACATTAAAATTATTGTAATTTAGTCAAGTGATTTCAGAAAATTATAATAATAAATTCAAAAGATTTCTTGACTTGCTGTTTGTAACCAAACAAGTCCCATTTTTAAGCATTTTAACAGACGTATCTAGAAGTTTGCATAGTACGTAAGGATGTACAAAAAGGCACCGTTGTGACACATTTTTTTAAATTAGTTCTCAACAAATAGAAAATAATCAAGGTAGATTAATTTGTAAAATGTCCAAAAAAAGAATGTTCATGATTTAAAAAAATATTTCCCAAATATTGAATCAAAATCTACAAGTATCGAAACCTTTTTTCTTACATTTCAATCATAACAGTGCAATATTTCAGATACGTCAAATTTTTCTTGGAGAGCATGAAACTCCAATTTTCCTTAACGTCCAACACGTCCCGTGAAGCGCTATTGGAAATACCTGACATTCACGTTCGAAAACATGAACAAATATTTATTGACTGAGTTTGTTCATAATTCAGTAATACAATAATAATGGTTGTACCGAAACAGTTTTTATTCAATTATGTTGGTGTGTGTAGATACACGATTGGAATTTCTAGAAGAGATTGACGGTAAAAAGCCAAGAGAAAAGCCAAAAGGTAAACCGTCAAGTTCTTGGGCTCATATTGGAATGATTTAAAAGAAGAGGAAGTAAAAAACGTGCGAATTACAAGAGTATATCAACAGTGAAGGAATGTGTGAACAGTGTCAGCCAGGATGTGAGTTGCCCGGAGTGTGTGTCTACTGTCTACTGTCCACCCCTAACAGGATATACTCGTGAACGTATGTTGTTGATTTTAAATAAATCCCAAGCTTTCTATATTTCCTATTGAATATTCTCAACGTTAAACCAAGTTGTTTGAACAAGCTAGGATTTCTTTAACCACACATTTTTTCGAAACACACTTCTCTTCTTTGGACTTTCAGTTAGAAATAAAACAAACTGCAATGGCCAGCTCGCAAAATTAACGGTATTTTAATGATATCTTAAAAACGACTTGAGATACTGAAAAAGCGATTAATACCTGCAATTTGGTTTTGATGAGAAAAACGATGAATTTAAAAGTTTTTTATTGTTACGATTACCCTTAAATATGATAGTTTTTGAATTCATTGTATGGCTGGTACGAAACTAAATCGCCGGTATGAATCACTGTTTTATTGTCTAGAAGAGTTCCCAAGACATCCAGTCGAACAAATACCTTGAAGTGAGATGTTTTATAGATTATCACAGAATAGGATTTCAGAAAAACATTGTTATATTATTGTTCCGTCAATTACGTGAACGTAACATGCCTTGAGTAGAATAAATCAAGTGATGAATCCCAAATGCAAATATACCACCATATCACTTCAATTGGCCGCCCAATAATTCCAGTGTATACTCGCAGGCATAATTAAATCAATGACACGCCAGTATAACATCTATTAGCTCTTATCACCAGTGTAGTTTTATCACCCTATTATATTTTGGCTCAATCTAATCTACGAATCAATAAGCAAAGTTGATGAGAAATAACGAGCAGTATAACCATACAGTGAAATATTTGAAACTTGTTTCAATACAGTTTTAAGTTCTTATAAAACAGCATTATTGATATTTATCACTTTTTCAGTAAATTGTGGAGCGTAATCAAGATATTGGTTTTATAGAGACCACCCCTTTGAATTAAACTCCACATAATGTGTGTGTGCGTGTCGTCTATGAAAAATAACCTGAAAATGTTACATTATGCAGTCGTCCAAACTCCTTTCACATTGGGACTGTTATTCTAGCTCATTTGGTTAATACGGTATTGTTGAAGATTCAGTTTATAACTAAACAACATCTCAGTTTAATGTGAATGAGAGAGGAGATTTTTCTAGGGCACGCTTTATTGAAGTGCCAACCTAGACTAGAACTGTTTCAGTCAACAACTTCGCACATTTCAAAACATTTGCAAGGTTTTGTTCAAATGAAATTAGAAAACGTAAAGATATAACAGCTTCCGCTTACACGTTTAGACGAAAATTTACGCTTATCTGTATATTTATTATTTTGTTTCACTATTATCTACTCTTTATGACTATTTCTATGATAAAGCATGACTATACTCCGTACATGGACCTATGTCGCTGCTGCCACTGACCTTATTTTAACATTTTACCACGGAAGACGTGATTTTATGTATAAACAATGCAAATTTACGATTTTAAACGAGATTTGTAGTAATGATTAGTTTTATTTACGAATATCAGATGCGAATAACAATTCGTGGACTTTCTCTATATAAATATTCATTAACCTTAATTATAGTCTAAACATAAATTTAGTTGAATGTACTTACGGGCTTCTTTATTTCGGCGTGCTGCCGTAATGTACAGCTCACATCTACTGACGTACGCCATGATCCTGAAGGTTCGTTCACTGATAATTCAATGCCAATGTCTCACTGAGGTGGAAACTGCATGCTTCACTGAAGCCTCACGATGTCATGCGAATGATAGAATATCTCCAACTAACACCTCAAATCGTTGCGTTTCTTACGAGAACTTGAATGATGGGTCGCGGAGAGATTAATGGAGAGGGGAGAACTAAGCACCGAAACCAGTTGAAGTTCTTATACTGTGTTTTCTCGTTGCTCAAGTCGATGCCCACTTTTGTCGCAATGCCGGTTTGTTTACACTCTAATGTAGAGGTCGCAGATTCTTTAGTTAATCATGTATATGGTCACAATACCGGAACAGCCTCGGATACACTCGTTAGGAGTAACAGATTGAGCCGACCGTTAACCCCTGAGACACTCGCGGAAATCGCAAACTTAGATGTCACAATCAATTTGATTAATGCATAAATAAGTCTTCAAAGAATTAATTCCGCTAGGAAAACACCGAATTTAAGAGAAATAAAAAAATAAACTACGCCGTTGTAGGTACTAAACTCAGTTTCGTTTTGTCAGGTGGTCCAGAGTGATAAAATATTTCCACCTAAGTAAAACTACTGCTTAGAGCACGTGACACGTGGTGTGGTAGTGAGGAGTAGTAAAAGAGCGACCGCCACCGTTGAAGAGCCGAGAAACTGTGCTAGAGCTGGCCTGTCTGCCAGTGAGACTTGCGATGGATGCACTTGCTGAACGACACGCACTGAAAACAAGCCTCTCTCGGCCGTCCCTCTCTTCTCTCGTTCCCTCGCTCTCATTAGCAACATTATTACCATTCACTGACGAACGTATTAGAGGTAATTCCCATTGATTAAGAAACAAACATTCGTGAATGCTGGGAAGAGTAGATGGGAATACATGAAGGCTCAATTGACCGCCATTATTATAATAAGATGAAAGTATTATACATATGTTAAAACGTTCAATCTTTACCGAATTTTCTAATCTTGAGCAAAAGGACACATTTACATACAGCATTTATTTGCTTTCAACACCACACCACTGTTTTCAATAATGGTTTATTCATTTAACGTTTTATCTCTCGTTAGCTACGAAGGCAATCGCGATTATGCCGACAGCCTATGATGATGCACGGTATAAGAAAGAGCCAATGCACGAGCAGTGAGTGGAAAGCTCTATAACCCAATATTTGTTTAAGATAAATAATTACATTTTTATTTATACATCGATCAGTAAGTATTTAAATTGAGTTATGTTTTCGGAATGATCTGCAAACGCAGTATCCGTTGAACATTGGCCAAAAGTGTACTTAGATTCTACAACCCTGCAATGTCGAGGTCAAAGATCTTGTGACCACCTCATAAGAAAACAAAGCAACACCCATCGTCTCAATTGTCCTCATTGGATGGACATGACTGGACAATCAACGCGCATGTCCTCCAATAACCACGTGACTAGTCGAACAGGTCAATAATACCTCATTAGACCCAAGTCCCAGTCACGATGCAAACTTTATTTTGCTTGCAGAATATCCGCATAACCCGCTCCCCCCCCCCCCCCCCCCGGACATAAACAGCAGGAATCTGCGAACGTAGTCGCAATCTACCCAGTACGACTTCATCAACGCTCTCTCTGGCCCAGCACAAGGTTGAAAAGTGTCTTAAGTTAGCCTAAGTTACAACACGATAATTACGCCCATTCATCCGCCCTATAATTCGCATTAACCGCACTCGTAGTAGATTTATTTCACATCGTGATTTAAACTTTAAAGGCATTCCGTTAATATCTTATTCTCTTTAGCAATGAGTCATTCGTCTTCGTCAAGGTAATGGCATAATAATATGATTCGCTTTTTGAACAAGCTGGTCCATATTTGATAAGTGTTTCGTTCTACATAATGAGGGCTTTAAAAGGCGGCTAATTTACAAGCGTATACTCGTTAAGCTGACTTGACAGACATATGGATGGCTTGCTTCAGTTAGAATATGGACGATGGCCTGCGCGCAACATGAGAAGTCGGTGACAGATTGGGGTGGCTTAATTTCAAGGCAATGCTATTGAATTCTAAACGTTATTAGGTATTATGTTTAATTTGAAAGTTGTGTTTAACAATTTGTACTTAAATAAGGTAGTGTGATACGATTGATACTGATTGATTGACGATTGATATTTCAATTCAAGTAATATTCCTGATAATATTGTCAAGAATATAACAATTCATATACTCAAGTCCATATGTCAATGTTGGACCAATATCTCTGTCTGCTTTTAAGTCGGTATCGAATGTTGTAACTTACGTTGATATTAAAATAGGCGGTTTGCAACATCTAGTGAAGAGTCTGGACATAGGTATATGTCATTAACAACTAGTGAAATGCCAGGATCCAGTTGTATTAAACATAAGTCCTTTGTATATCCGGTTCCAGGGTTCCTCATCCGTCTAGAGAACGCGAATAATTCATTGTTTTGTTTCCCGAATAAGAAGGCCTTGAAAGTATACAAATGGAAATTGTGAGGTTATTAGGCGTATCATTTAATGACTAATTAAGAATTGATGAGTGGATTTTTCATTAGAAGTTATTCCCGCTAAGCATTATGTGCAAAGCTTGCTATTGGTGAAACAATTCATATGTTATTCAAGACGAGGACACGTGTATAGACGGTATTATCAATCAATGAGCATATTGAACTCTTACCTTCAGCTGGTATGTGTCCGTCCTCCTCGGTCTTGACGCAGACCCCCTCCCCCTCGCCTTCCCACTCCCCCGACGAGAGGGGCTCCTCGCTGTACTCCCCCGCGTGCTCTCCGTTCCGTATCCAAGAGTCGATCCTCTTCGCACGTACCGCCTGGTTCTCGATGATCCTCCTCCTCTCCTTGGCAATGTCCTCCATGGACGCCTCCACGTCCAAGAGACTGACGTCGGGGAGGTTCAGACTATCGCGCACCTTCTGCCGGTCTTGCTCGTACTGCTTCATTATCTGAGCACCAATATTGCGATCGTCCTCCACCACATCTTGAGTGTCCTTGGTCTCTGACGGTGGCATCGGCTTCACGCTTGCAACGGGGCAGTTCACGTAGTACTGGGACCCGTACGCGAGGGTCGCATGTTTGATCTTGACACTCTCCGTCGACAGGGACGTCTCGATGACCACCGGGGAGCTCTGCTGGTCGTCCTTAGCCTGGTCCACCTCGGTGGGAGGGAGGTCTTTTGTTGCCCAGGTCCCGTCTTCCAAGATTTCAATGACTGACGCCAAATCCTCCGCAGGAACATTTTCATAAATCACTTGGTCCACCGGTTGCACATCTATGTTTTCGTAAATATGCAAATCACTACTTTCTACACACTTATTTCCATCACCGTTAACGTTCTCGTAAAGTGTTTCGATCGTATCTGGTTTGAGTTGAATCAGTGCATTGTTCGTTGCCATATCTCCCTCGCCACTTAGCCCAATCTCCGACGTAGAGTTCACTGTTATTTTCATCACGGCTGGTTCCAGCTCCTTATTCAGCATTGCTGAGAGAGCAGGACGATGCTTCTTGCGTTTTGGTTTGACAACTGTCGAATAGATCACGTCAGTATGCAGCAGGTAGGATAACTCATCCAAGTCCTGGAATCCTGCAGGAGGGAGCAGATTCCTGGTGAGGGTGTCGTTGCTGTAGATGGGAACCACCCGGTTCGGGACCTGGTAGATGTCCTGAGGGAAGACTATGCCCACGTGTTCGTAGATGTGTTCCTCGGTGTCCACTGAAGAAGGTGAGTTCATGTACAGAGGCTGTGAGGTATTCTCATAGAGGGGACCACTTTCACCATTGTCAAAGCTAGAAGAAAAACAACACTACGTTAGGAATGGTAAGACACAGGGAAATTATTTTACTATTCTGCTAAATTACACTGAACATCTTCAAAACATGTTCAAAGGAAAAAGAAAGCTAGACGAGTAGCACTTGTTAGTCGCTTGGAGTTAATATCGAAACAAAGTGGCTACTTGGAGTGTAAACTGTGAGGGAGGATCAGGAAGTGGGCAAAGTAGGGGTAAAGGGGCCAGGGTCTCCCGGAGGTCAGCTTAATTATACCATATACTCTCTTAACACATCTTCCCGACAGAAATACGTTTCGTCATCTGATTAAACATCCGAACAATTTTTCATTTCCATAAATTAAGGTTGTTATGTTAGGCTAGCAGGAAGCTCTAGTGCACAACATGATACAACCGCTAATAAGCGATTACAAGTATTGTATGGAACAGATGAAATCTGCTAGCGTCATTGCGTAGGTACGACTTGTTCTGGGTACATCCAGAGTAGCTACTTCCAAATTTTGTTTACGTATTTTAACGTACCATTAAATTCTTAATAGGAAATTAATTCTAAAATAGAATTGTATGTCGCTTTTAATAACACTACTCGTTATGGATATGAACACATCAAACCCACAGTTTTGAAATGAAAAGGAACTTTTACGTACAGAATTAGGCTAACTTAAATACATTGTTTTATTTTCTTAATTTAGTTGTTTCTACAAATGCAATTACGCGGTATTTGAGGCGACAAGAACACCCAAGACATCACGGCCTCTTACAGCTGCATCCCAATAATCGTACGAGCCACCGATAGTGGCCCACAGAGATCCGCTACCAGAATAAAAATAAAGGAATTAGAAATGCAATTTATGAGAAGGTACGGAAATTAATTTCATTTTTGAATCCCTTACAGTGGATAATATTTAGTATTGTAATTACATGTGTGTATAGAAAAGGGGTGGTGGGAAAACATAAAACACAATAAGCCCCTTATGAGATGAGAAATTATCAGCTTTTTGTTTCATGCAACGGTAAAAAGAAAATCTTCGTGAGGTTACCGTATCTTAGTCCCATTGCCTTAGAGGACATTCAAAATATTGAGAATGGAATACTATCCAACGTGACTGTTAAACAAACCGGCAGTTTACTACGTGCCAGCAGCACGTGGCATCACGTACACATCGTAATAACCCAAACACAACATAATATAAAAATACATCCCGTTATTGACATAGGTGTAATGGAAAGTAATGCTTGCCTCAGTGTGGTGTAGAGGCATAGCTGTGTACCGTGATGTAACCAAGGAGCCGACCACAATGACAACGATGAAAAATATTAAATAAAGAAAATATCGGTGAAAGTGATTCAACTAAAGATTTTCATCTTTTTGTTGTGGTTAGCATTTTTTTTTTTATAGTTCTGTCGTAAGAAATACGACCGATTGACGTTGATTATCTCACGTTCTTCCTTCTACATCTAGAAACATGTTTTACGAGTGGATACGGGTGCAGTTTACGATGCCTGCCAGTGCCATTCATGATTTGTTCTTCTCGTGCATATGTGTTTGACGTTCAAATAAAGCATCTTGCCATGATTGTATATATTCTGAGCACTAATATAACCACAATATTCTAACTAACTAATGTTTCTATATTGTATATCCAGTCGAGCTAGGTTCCTCCTCGTGGTGACCGTTGCCCGCAAAGGGGTCTCTCGTGTATGTCGTTCAGCACCGAATCCCATGCATTCCGGCCTCTTTGCCCCCCACTCCCCCACCCCCAACCAACTAACTGGACTCGCCTATCGAGGACCCCGGATGATGTGTGATGGAGCTGATTCGACCAATGTCATAATATAACCTAGCTTTTGAGTACGTTACAAGCACGTGCGTGCCATGCAGAAGGCTGCAATCCTCGGCACAACTAATATCGTGCAGAAGGTCCTCAGCCTATGAGCTACATTGTCACCACCATCTTTCGGCCGCCACGCTAGGGTGCACTCTCGCATCGTCTTGGCTCAAGAGGAGCCCGATGGTGCAAATGAGAGAAGAGAAGAAAGGAAATAACAATAATAATATTAATAATAATGATAATAATAATAATAATAATAATAATAATAATAATAATAATAATAATAATAATAATAATAATAATAATAATAATAATAATAATAATGATAATAATAATAATAATAATAATAATAATAATAATAATAATAATAATAATAATAATAATAATAATAATAATAATAAATAAATAATAATATATTGAATATGCAACGTAGTGATTGATTGGTATTTGGGCTTTACGTCTCACATTTTTGCAACTTGACTAATCGAGACGACGAGTGGATGAAAATGAAGATGAAAAAATGTCACATGTCCGAATCAGATACAATATACATCGCAGGGTCGTCGTAAGGGGAGTCCAGCGAGGGAGGGCAGCGCCAAGTGTGAGGACAGTAGGTGTAAAGTGACAGGGACAGGATCTGGTGGGCGTTTGGATCGCATACAGGGGTGACAAGTATTGAAGAAGAGAGAAGTGAAAGAAGAAAATGAAAACATGATGAGAGATGATGAATACAGGGATGACAAAACAGATGCGCCAGAGCCCTCTTTGCAGGCACCGGTCACCACGAGGAGGGACCCAACTCCACCGGATGTTACATAGAGATTCTGCGACGAGACATACTACGAGAAGGTAAAATTATGATATGATTCTTGTTGCTTTACGCCTCTATTATTGCAATCATTCTATTCAAGACGATGGAGGGTGAACCATGAAGGACATGTCTTATGCAAGCGGGATTTGAACCCACGTCCCTAGGTGCCACACGTACGTTTAGGACCAAACCGCACGAGCTACCGCTGTCGGCAGGACATGACTAAAGGCAACATTGTAAAACTGGACTCTGGACTGGACTCCAGTCTACGGAGGAGACAGACAGAGACAATACCGCTGTGAGGTCAACAACACAACTGTACCTGTCGTCGTACTCCGGTACTGCTGAGGACTCTGAAGGTTCGTTGATCGTGCAATAGATGTCGCTACTAGCCGTGCTCTGCTGTGAATCGCAGTCGTCGGTATCAACAGTAGGTTTCACTTCCGAGCAAGAGTTGTTGTTGTCTTCGTGGTCGTTGTTCACGCAGAAGTCCCAGCTAACCTTGTCGGTCGGTAACGGTAAAGACTGTAAAGACTTAGCGCCTTCACAGGCAGCTTCTGGTTCGTTCACGTCCCAGGGGATGGACGGGAAACCTTCTTCCGGTTTAGCCAATTCGTTGTCGTTCTGGAAGAAAGAGAGTAACCCCATAAGTAAGGCGGTGGGATAGGGACCTTGGGTACGAAATTAATATATTTTTGTATTTCAGTAACGTCTTGAGAACTCTATTCTACACAATATTCAAAAAGTGACATAAGCACCAGGGACTGGTTTCACAAGAGTTCCTAAGGGCCAAATGCATGGTCGTTCCTCACGTGCTCCTCAACTCAGCCTTTCCTCAGACTCGCCCAACCACCAATCACAGAGCAGTCCACATGGCATTGCTGCTCTGTGATTGGTGATTGGTGATTACTGATTGGTGGTTGGGCGAGTCTGAGGAAAGGCTGGGTTGAGGAGCAAGTGAGGAACGACCATGCATTTGGCCATTTGTCTCTTTCTGGTCTTAACTGCAAGACTCATGACCTAACTTTGGACTCCTTGTGAATGCAGGCCCAGGTCACATGACGAAGTTACTAATTCTTGGTAGGAAGAAAGATATCATTAACTTTCTTACAATGTTTTAAACAATTTTTCTCGGATATGGGCCTGGAAGTCCAGGAACAGACTTAGGACCTCTTGTGAATCGAGGCTTTGGTATTTACATAATATGATCGATGTTTCTCGGGATTGAAATGGAAAAGATACATCCTTGAAGGTACTGACATGTACTTTCTTATCGATATAGTATATAGAAGTTATTAACCGAAATCAGGAGTTAATTTTAATGAAATGAGAAGTTGTGTCTTCCCCTTCTACTGTCTGTCTGTCTGTCTGTCTGTCTGTGTTCAATGCTCATCTCAGCAGACAACAGGAGGATGCGTGTGGGTAGTTATGACTGTTGACTCTTCACACACACGACAGGCATAGCTCCAGCTGCAGACGATGAGTGGATTGAGATCGACAGAACTGAAAGTCGTGTTGTCATAATTATGTTTCCTCTAGCGGATACCGGATGTAGATGGTCATAATGTTTGTCGGGCAACATCCTCCAGGGCATAAACTTCCCTTCATCGCTAAGCAACTTGTTTATAGACTTATCTCACCAACGTTATAGTTGCAGAGCGGCGGGAGCTATCAATAGAGCTCCATGTAAATGTTTTATACTTGAGAGAGAATTTCGTTTTTGAATTTACAAAATTCGGTTTTATTGTGAAATAGTTATATTTCGGTGGTTTTATCGATATTTTATGTATTTTTACTCACATAACACTGTTCATTCGGGACGTATACGTAGATGTTTAATTTTTTTTTTTTTACCTGTGAAAAGTTTCAATGTATTCCGAGATATATTATTATATTCTGAGCAGCAGCCTGAGACGCTGAGACTGTGTCAAGTTTTATTTTACAACTTAGATCCGATCATTTTACACCTTAGTCTATAATAATATGGGTTTACAACACCCAAATTATATTATATACAAAAAAATAATAAACCAAATAACTGTTCAGATTCTTCGTCCTCGCCATCAATTAATTAATAGAAAGCTTCAAAGTGGGATCTGTCGATAATTGTTACGAGGCTTTATAACAATAGAGACAACTATTTCATAATACCAGAAGTTACAATAGAAACTTGTCAATAGAAGACACAGCAACAATAGGGATCTTGTCTGGCACATGTCTGAGTGCACTATACTCCAAGTAGCACGCTTGCCAACTCGATGAATACAAAACTCTTATCTTTATTGGTTGTCACTCATTGGCTATTCATCGTGTAGCCGACAGTAACGCTCAAACTTTAGCACCTGTATGAATGAAAGCGATGGTTTGGTCTGCACAACCAGTGGCAGCCTCGAAGAAAACTCACACAACTCAAAGGTCGTCGGTTCGATTCCCACCACACAAAGAATTAAGAGTTCTAGGTTTGCATCACTGGCAGTGCGCACTAAAGGTGTGGTATACTTAGCCCAAGATTACCTTACATATGCTTTCGTCACAGGCGAGTCACTCGTAGCCAACCAGCGAACCCCCCGAGACCAGCGAGCGCAAATACCGATCGCTGATTGGCTACGAACCCGTCGCCTGTGACGAAACATGTGTAAGGTAGTCTTGGGACAACTATATTGGTATCGGTCAATACTAGTACTTTCCAGGTTCGAGTCCTTGTGAGGGAATGGACGCCATGTACATAATCCTCGAGGGTTATCTCTACGATCCAAAATGGCGAAAGATTCTTCAGCATGTCTGGTCATCTTCAGTTAGAACTTCTTTTCAAACTCGCATTTAAATTGATAAGATAGAGGATAAAATGCTGGTAGCAACAAAAATATTGAATCAACAA
This sequence comes from Isoperla grammatica, assembly GCA_945910005.1. NCBI lineage: Eukaryota > Metazoa > Arthropoda > Insecta > Plecoptera > Perlodidae > Isoperla > Isoperla grammatica. The sequence goes on from OX246746.1 coordinate 27,529,720, forward strand.
TCAAATGTTTTCTTTTGTTCCTTGAGTCGGCGATAAGGATGAAGTGTAATGAACAGTATGTCGTTATGGAACCTACGATAATGTTTTGGAATCCCCCCCCCCCCCCTTTCCTCGCCACCATAATTATCCTAACGGGAAATACCACAGCTAATAGATTTTCTTCACGAAATAATTAGTCCACAGTGTAATCAATGTGCGTCATAATGTGACAATAGAAAATGACTAATACATTGTCCTGGTATTTATAAGCCATGCTACTTGGACTTCAGGTTCGAATCAGGATTCGAACCCGTGCGTGAACTTGTGCGTGAATGTTACAATAAAATGACGGTTTTTTACATCTTCATTGGTCAACCACTTGATTACTATCGGATTAAAAAGGTGTAGCTCTCGATTTTAAAAAACTATCCATTAATGCACGGAAAATGGTGTAATGTAGAATTGAATGATTTTATTGTATACATTTCTAGTTTGATGTCGTGTTGAAAAATAGCCCCATGGTAAACAGTGAAACCCACACTTTTAGCTAAAAAGGTTGCACCTAGGTTGCGTTTAGGTTGCACCTCATAAATCAGTAGGTATTAAGTACTCGGATCTATTTAAAAAAAATTGTAAATGATTTTATAATCTAGTCGCTACGTTCTAAATTTAAGTAGTATTCCTCTTGCGTCATTACCAATCATTATTTGTGTGGGAATTTTCAAGTCGAGACTCGAGACTCGAGGACAACCTTTTTGAGTCCGATAGTAGCATCGTTGCCAAACTATCAAAATGAAAATATCACCATAACCAGGCATAGGGAAACCTGGTAAAAACCCAGGTTAAATTTCACAAATAAAAAATATTTCACTTTTCAACACACGTTGATAATTTTATTGGAAAAACAATCTAGTGGGTGGGTTGTTGTAAAATCCAGACATTAAAAAACCCAACCCCAAATGGGAAACGAACCCAGGTTTGTGCTAGCAAGTGGAGCTTTGGGCTACCGGTCCGCAAAGTGTCTTCCCCGACAGTGTCGTGATGTTGTACTGCTGCACCGTAAAACCTGTACTGAGGAAACCGTTTATCCTTGCTCATCCGACCACGCACAATACACAGCCAACCAGTTAGAATGACCTTCTGGACACTAACATTGCATATCCTTCAGTTCAGACTAGCCTAGATTTTATTATTCAAATGATTTGTCTTGAGAGAATACATGGTCCCATTGCAGTCTCGACAACGTTTAGCAATTACCACAACAACCAAGAACAGTTCACAACAACTAATTGAAACAATACATGTTCACGTTGAAGACAACGTATGCCCATCATGTAACACTAGCGTGGTGAAGGTGTTTAGATCCAACTTGCGGGACATAAGGATTTCGATCGTAGGTATCTTAAAAACAACAGTAAACATGATATCCAATTTTCGAATTTTTTCCCACGCTACTTAACATTTCAGAATGTGAATTCTTGTTAGGCTATATATAGCCTTTATTCATAATTATTGAAGTTGTTTTTTATTTCATAATATCAAAAGGTTGTATCCAGTTTCAAATACGGTACCTAATGCATGTAGACTCTGAAGATATTATTCGAGCCATTTATTGTTCAAGGAATGTTTTTAGTTTATTAAACACGTTTGTAGGATATGCACAGAAAATGTGGCCACTGGGAAGACGGCCGCGAGACATCGTGACCTGACAAGAACCCTAACTGCGAATGAGACAAACAACCTGCTGGGGATGTAGGTTTCATGTCAAGTCCGTATGTAACTACAGTTTAATTTTTTAGCGAGGTTTGCATAAAATACCTCACATATCCCAAGTATAATAAGCTGCTATAGCGCTCACTTATTATTCTGTTTTTATTCTAATGCTAGCTATGGTTATCTATCTTACAGTTATTATTACTGTATAGTGATTATATGTATATGTAATGCTTTTCGCATATCGAATGTACCATTGTAAATTAGGTAATTATGAATACATATTTATGTTTGATGTTGCATGATCGAAATATATCTTCAGTGTAGACGTCCATGACGATAGTAACAGCTTAATTGTCTGTACCCGCTCATCTCACCGGTAGTGTAGAAGGGGCATAACGATTTCCCACAGTAAATTATTAAGTGACATAATTATAGTTCCTCTAATCATTGACAATTAGGAGAGTGAGAGAGAGAGACCCCAGTTGGATCACAATTAAACAGCTGCGTTTAGATTTTATCTTTTCATCTAAATTCAAATCATAAAATATGTGTTAGTGCTTCTAGAGCATCATTAATCTTTATGAAGTACAGCTTGGTAAGCCTAATCATACGTCCTTCCTCTATCCTGCTTAGCCTACGCCCAGGCAAGTTATGCTGTTAGCGTAGGAAGGTCCCGTCTTTCCATCCTCCCTTCTATACAACTCTCGGACATCGATGATCAAAGAATGTTCTTATGGTTGCAAGTTGAATTGAATTGAATCCAACTTCGCTTCGTGGGTGAACTACAATCTTGGCTTCGATCAAGGTTGAAGACGAAGAATTTTATATAGCTGCGTTCCAGAATCATCCCACAAGTAACCTCGGATTACCTGCTGTGACGTCAGGATGGATCGGATTTTGGATGACATTGTTTTGCTTCGTAAATGTAGGGACTTTTTCAATTGGAGGTTACATTCGCATGAAAGCGTATTTCTTTGTCAGAATTGTCGTCTAGTGGTTCCGTGGAAGGCGAATACCTCTTCAGTTATGACATTGGTTTGCCATACAAGCAATCAAACATATAATCATCCGTTAAAAGTTAATCAATAATCAAAGTCGCTCCAAAACGAATCCAAGTAATCCGAGAAATCTTGGATAAATAAAGTTATGAGAATGGGATTAACTGGGGATTTATCCTGGAACATCTAAGAAGCCATCCAGTATGAGCATTGAAACACGGATTACTGGTGAGATTAGTAGTCCGAGGAAACGACTGCTTTGGTCGCATGTTGATTGACATATTGTGTCTATATGCTGTTCACTGTACACTTTCTATTTCAACGACGTCTCTGACATAGTGTGAATGTACAATCAGCCCTGTATGACGTAGCGTAGCGGAGAAACGCGAAAGTTCGTTGCCTTCTTCGGGTTACTCTTAAAAGTTGATGAATAATCATCCGGTGTATGAGGAACATTGCGCAGTCACTTATGATATTATGTGTCTCGTAATAAAGTTATGATTTATTTTAGTCATAAACGTCGGGTGGGATTGCAAGTTGTAAAGAAGGCCGGGGATTGAACACATGGCTGTCGCTATTAGAGGTAGAACTAAAACTACCATACTATGAGCGAGCATAAGCTGAAAATAGTTGTGCATGATCATGGCATTACGAAATGTCTATTCATAAGATCATAAGTGACAACAAAAACACACATTAAGTGTGTTTTGTGTGTGGCTTGTGTGTGTCGTCAGTCTTGAGTTGATGAAATAACTTGACATAAAAAATGTGCACATTGGCCAGTGCCTTATACCGGAAGGGAGGAGGGCGGCTTTGGAGGCTTCAGTCCCCCCACGAAATATTTTTCTGACTACGCCACTGATATTTGCTACTGAAAAAGAAACAAAGACACCGAAACATGTACATTAAAAAAAAAGTCTGATATTAGTAAAGAAAAAACAAACACGAAACAATATTGTTTACCATTTTAAGTATCATAAATGAAGTGCATTATCTGCATTATTTTATACGACAGATATGATACTATTTTCATAAAAACAAACATATCAATTAAAACATGCCTTAGTTTACATATGACGACAACTCAATAGATATTCCTAAGACGCAAAAGTTCCGTCCTTATAGAAACATAATTTGCAATGATTTGCGACGATCGTGTTACATAAGCGTTATTTATGTATCACGTGTTCTGCCCTAACCACAAGTGACAAGTTGCAAAACCACGCTCATAAAGACTAAACGCACTTCGTGTGTGAAACAATGATTCCCTGAGAAGTTACGTAGCTGATATCTATTATGTATAGTGGCACTGTGCGCAAAAGAAAGGAAATCGTGAATATTTATGGATACCGGTACTATAAAATATGAATATATTTATATTAATAGGCCCTTGAAGTTCGTCAATGACGAATGTACCGCAATGTGGACACATCATTTCATTTGTCATCAAAAAAGCATGAATTGATATGTCAAAATTGAATCTTCGCCTGCCACCGAAATTGAGATAGTAACAATAACAACGGAACGAATAACACCGAACTTTACAAACAAAATACACCATATTTGTATCTAACGATCGTATTTCGACATACATACAACATACACTTGTGTGAATAACCTGGGGCCCTCAATGATTTTCTTACTAGTACATGATGGTGCATTATTTTCGAGGAAATAGACTACTTATTTCACAATGTGTTGTTATATTTTACAACTCTTACTGTTCCACAATTATGTGCATTTAAAAAAACACACACTTCTGGTTGTGGCAGAATAATATAAAGTGGTCTTCCGAGATGTTCGCCCAAGGGCTCTGGTTCGAATTCCTCCACCGGCAATCCTGACTTATAGTTTTTTGTAAGGATGTCCTCAATCACAAGGAAAATACTGAGGCTAAAATCTTTACAACAGTCCTTGACTATTATTTTCCGCCTACCCGCCTACACACAAACTCTTCTGTAACTAAATTTTATGTACTATTAGCACTTGAAATGATCGCGGAAAAACATCTGTCCAAGAGTAAGTATGCCACGAACTTTCCGCAAACACAAACTGTTTAATTTTACACGGAGAAAAGTCAGACAGAATGTGTGAATCAGTAATACAGTGGCGTGCAGAACCTTCTGAATGTGTCGGGATGGTTTGTGCTGAACTACCCACCCATTCAGGAGCGTATGAACCCTTTATCAAGTGCAGCGGGGGGGGGGGGGGGGGAATTGTGAGCGCGAAGCGTGAACAATTCGCGGGGTCTGGGGCAGGGCTCCAGCCTCCGGTGCCTTTTCGTCAAAGGCGAAACTTTTTTGCCAAAGGAGAAAATTGTTTACCATTTTAGTTGTTTCTCGTTTTTTATAGGCTCAAAAAAATACCTCTTGAGGGCTTTAATCCGCCCCCTCTTTAACTACGCCACGGACCCATTCGTAAATCTACATGTGAGGAAGACCCAGAAGACAGCTTTCTTCGGGCCGGGAGGTCTCTGTATTTCTGCAGTTATTCACTGACGACATAATATTATGTAATCTTATACTAATTTAGTTGGGGAATGTTTACCCGGGTATAATATGTAGAGATGTGTGACGTGACTGGGTGCCTGGGTTCCTAAAACGCTAAATTGGGTGGGTCCCAGGAAAAATGTGAGCGAATCTTACACGATTCCCCCCCCCCCCCCCCCCCCCCTCCCTTCCTACGCACCTGCACCCACCCCCTAATGTATTATGTCGAGCAAAAAATAACATATACGGGCTTCCATGTGTAGGCAAAATAGTATCGTACGGTTTGGGGTGGGGGGGGGGGGGGGGGGGCTTGTAAATGAAACCTCCAAACCATATGCAGGTCTGGGGCGCACAGACCCTAGTGATTGGACAGTGCGATCACCTGCGGACAAATGCCAAAATCAACAAGGCCGATTCAGAACAACTTTGATTTTATTGCATGCTTCGTTAGTAGGACGGCTCCAACTCCAAAGTCATCGTTTACTTATTCCTAAGCCAAGAAGTGATGGAATTGAATCCTTATTAGAAGTTAAAAAACTTCTGCCTGAACTGGGATTGGAACCCGGGACCTTCTGCATTGGAAGCAGAGATGCTAACTACGGCTTACCAATCACTAGCTCGATCGGACAATGGGAAGTGGGTGAAATATAGATTCCCATATACAATTTCGATTAATTTATTATGATAAATTAATTGATTAACTAGTGAATCTGTTAATTGAATCATGTATTGTCATCAAGAATATACGTCTGTGAGGAAATTTTAACTCGATCGGACATTGGGAAGTGGGTGAAATATCGAATCCCATATAAAACTTTAATTCATTAATTATGATGATTTAATTGATTTATTAGTGAATCTGTTAATTGACTCATCTATTGTCATCAAGAATACGTATGTGTGAAAATTTTCAGCTCGATAACCTAACATAATGTTTGAGAAGTACTATGGCAGCCACACGTACCACACAAACACAGCTTTATGTTAGGTTAGGTTAGGTAAGGTTAGGTTAGGTTAGGTTAGGTTAGGTTAGGTTAGGTTGGAACCTAACCTAACCTAACCTAACCTAAAGTTGTATGTTTGTGTCGGCCTATCGGCCATAGTGTGGTGTGTGGCTGCCACAGTACTTCTCAAACATTAGGCTAGTTAGGTTATCGAGCTGAAATTTTTCACACATACGTATTCTTGATGACAATAGATGAATCAATTAACAGATTCACTAATTCATCAACTAATTTATCATAATTAATTAATCAAAATTGTATATGGGAATCAATATTTCACCCACTTCCCATTGTCCGATCGAGCTTAAATTTTTCACACATACGTATATTCTTGATGACAATACATGAATAAATTTATTACATTCAGTAGTTAATCAATTAATTCATCATAATTAATTAATCAAACAAAGATTCATATGGAAAATTGGTCACAGCTTGTGAGGTTGGGCCAACCTGATGCAGGCATCGGAATTACACACCCGCTGGTTGTTCGGGACTAAAATATCCGCGACGAAAGCATCGGAAATAATGGTATTTTTATTTTGTTTTGCTATGCGGCGACAACGCTCAACGCGCTCCACTTGCAAGTTCAACCCCGTGCGGTTTTTCACCATGTACGCATAGTTGCGTTCCCCTCGCGTGGTTCGGCCTTACAGTTGATCGGATGGAGTTGGTGCCAGCGCAACTACTGTTACAACATTACATCATTCGTTAATACTAAAAACTAAAAAGTATGAAATAATATTACATAAAGAAAGTTACTTTTTTAAAACAACGTTTATATTTAAATGAACTAAAAAGTAAAAAATCGCATAGTTGCGTTCCCCTCGCGTGGTTCGGCCTTACAGTTGATCGGATGGAGTTGGTGCCAGCGCAACTACTGTTACAACATTACATCATTCGTTAATACTAAAAACTAAAAAGTATGAAATAATATTACATAAAGAAAGTTACTTTTTTAAAACAACGTTTATATTTAAATGAACTAAAAAGTAAAAAATAAATTCTCGCCCAATAAATCTTTGCCTTACTCGGAAAATAAAAGCGTTGGGCGCTTTCTTTCTATGAACAACAACATTCTGTAACCTGTGTCAATACCGTAAGCGCCCAACGCTTTTATTTTCCGAGTAAGGCAAAGATTTGTTGGTCGGAAATTTATTTTTTACTTGTTGTTTTAAAAGAGTATTTTTTTCATCTTATATTTTCTAGTTGAAATTTGTTAGTTTTAAAACGCAAATCAAAGAAATCGTAAATTTATCAATTTCGGGAAAAAAGGCGTCCCGAAATGAAACATTTCGCGACGCGAGACACTTCGGCCCACATTTTTCGGGACGTCTGGTCACCCAATAACTGTGGCAGATAGGCCTACACCAGCAAACAAACATTACTTGTGACTGTACTCAGTCGTTAACCTACTCGGATACGAATAACGGTGGAAACACTGAAAAAACATATTCAATACGGTTCAATAATACGGTTCGGTCGTGAAGCAAAAAATAACCGAGGCAGGAACCGCCATCCGAGATTTGCGTACATTAAATCGGTCTTGAAATTATACAATGAACTCAGGATCAAGACTATGGTTTAGTTTTTTAAACACACGTCTCAATATCAAGAGTAATTTTATATGCTTGAACGAGATGCTGAATTATATTGGGAGGGGCAATAGAAGATTACTTGTTTGCTTAGCTTTCTGCATAATTTTGTAAGGAATAATATCTACAACGCAATTTGTAATATATTATTTAGACGGGAATCTGGTCTCTCTTCAGGCGAATAGAGTATTGGCCTAGTTAATTGTGAATGAATGCCTGACGTTGTTAGTAGGACTCAATCCCAATATTCCTCTTATGACTCCGAAAGACTCAAAACAAAACCCCATCACTTCGTTTACCAGTAGCGGGTAACGAAACGGCGGCCTCCCATATTAGAGCCTCGTGTGCTAGCACTGAACAATAACTAAACAATAATACATTAACAATAATGTGAAACAATAATAAAATCGTAGTCTAGGTAACGTGTTGTATCAAGGAACTATACACGTAATTATCTCGAACAAGGTGGTTACTTGCAGCTTTGTCTATATCTGCCAGTAGAAGGCTTAATGCCAGTTAATATGGAGTGTTCAAGCAAGTCAATTAAACATACCCACGTTTTTCTATCAAATCAATAATATACATGTAAATGCGTAGTCTACGTAATGTGTTGTATCAAGGAACTATAAACGTAATTATCTCGAACAAGGTGGAGTTCCTTGCAGGTTTGTCGAGCCATCTCTTTCGTTGTATTTCCTATAGTTTTATCCAATCCATAGCAACGCCCAATTTCATTTTGTCTATGGTGTTGGTGTAGCCTTAGCTACGGCCTACGGGACTAATAAGAGGAATCCTTGCTGTAGGGTAAACACTCGTTTTGCCGGATGTTCCCCTCTTCAGATAACAAACTACATATATTATATAGTATACGTATAGTATTATCTAGTAGTATTATATAGTACGTTTACGTATATTATAGAGTGTTTTGGTAGATGGGAAGAAATGTCTGAGGGCAATCTTGTAAGACACAGTTTGCGAGTTCGGTTTATGACTGAGGAAAGTATGGACAAATCTTCGAGGCCAATCTTGTACGACACAGTTCAAGAGTTCAGTTTATGACTGAGAAAAGTACGGACATGTCTTTCAGACAAGATTGCCAGTAGCCGGAATCGAACCGGCAACCCGAGTTAATGTTTCGCATGTTACCCTTGGGCCACATACATCGGTATTGACGTGACTGTTAATATCATGCTCACGCCCTCCTGCTTTTGCGGATAGATGTTAACGGGTGGTTATTATGTAATAGATTTTAGTTAAAGTGTTTAACAATATTTTGATTTTTTTGGTGGTTCAAATTTGCTACTTTCTGGTTATTAATTCACGAATTCTTGTGAGTTAAAAAAAATTAAACTGACTTGCTATTTTCAGCGTGGCCTATAATTAATTTGCCGAAATTTTCTTTGAAATATGGTATACCGCAATGCATTTTTTTTTTTAAAGATAATACAAAAGAGATGTATTGCATTAGTAGGTCCCATTTGGTACACAGAAATATTAAATAAATAATAAATGTCATACATGATTGAGGAGAAAGTGGAGAGAAAAGTAATCGAGGTTGTAATTTATGCATAACAGATGTATAGTTACAGAAACGAAAAGATTGTCGAAGAAAGAAAAAGAATGGAGTGTTGGTTGACTCAATCAATCCAAGGCTATAGATGATGGTTTAGTAAAACCATTGTGTAATTAATTGCGTTATTCATAGTTCCTTTAAATGCACGAAATATCACTTAGAACTTAGAAGCCTACTTCTTTACATTTGTTCCTAATTATTGCTTGTCATCATTATTCAACATTGACTGCTTTCTCATTTTTTAAATGAGCTCATATACAAATTGTGATCGAAGATGCATTTTGAATTATGTTTATTAGGCCTATAAACACACAAGCATTCATATTCGTTTCTAACGTGTATCAGCTTTTATAAGCTCATTATTTACATCAGAGGTATATTTGCTACTTATTGTCAATCTTGTTTTATACGTTCAATTTGACAATATTTCCAACCCGCAGCCATTTTGTTTCCCCGACCTCACGTCTCGAATGTACTTCACATGACGTCGTTGAATCTAGATAGGTAAACTTATCCTTTTAAATGAATTACCCTAACCGAAAGAACGGAATAATTTGAATGAGAAATATTTCTTATAAAAATAAAAACCGTTCAAGTTTAGATTTTCTAAATTCTTGCCACGTTTTAACTTGCGTCTGACACACGACTACTCGTCAGAACACCGCGTTGATCTATATAGATAATGTTATACATTATAACCTTGTGGTTTTTGCCGTTAGCATTATCATTCCACCAATTTTGGTTCTCGAGCTTTCTCTAGTTCGAAAGCTGACGGTGATCTAGGTAAAGCATCATAACACAACCCGTATAACAAACTATATATGAGGTTCAGCTCCTCAGGGTAAAACTAACACTATTCGTAAGTCACAGAATGAGGTTGGTGATGTGATGTGTGTTAACATTGATGCAGGTTCACGTGTCACAGTAACCTCACGTGCAACGCTCACGTGCAACGCTCACGCGCGCCTTCCTCGCTTTCATATCCATCCTTCGTGTTGTGAGCCTCATTAATCATTAGATGAGGTACATCTAAACAGTGCCAGTAGGCCTAGAGTAGTTTTTATTGTTACATGTACTGAGCTTTCGATATAATTGTACAGAGGGTCATAAAAACAGGGGGGGTGGGGAATTAGGTAATTTTATATTTTTTCCAAATAAAAATAGTGTTTTATTGAACTGGTACTGATACTATGAATAATTCAAACAGTCAGATCACTTTTAGGGTAGCCTATATATTTATTATAGAGCTAGTTAATTACCCACGAAACACAAGTACCTCCTTATGATGTACTTTTTACATCCTAAAAAGGAAGCTAGGATGTTCTAAGGTGGTCCTTTTTTGAGCCTTTCTTGTGCTTTTTTGGGTCCCATTGACCAACCTAATTTCAATCTTTATTACCTCCTTAGCACCACCTTTTTAGTACCTCTTAAGGAGGTAAAAAGAGGCATTTATGATGTAAAAAGGAGTTCCTTTTTTGTGCCTTTTAACGGTCTTTCTACCTCTTTTTATGTACAAAATTGGACCTTCTTAGGAGGTAAAAGAGAGGCCTTAAGGATGTAAAAATAACCTCTTTTTTTGTGCCTTTTGACGGTATTTTTTACCTCCTTTTATGTACCAAATTCGACCTTTTTAGGAGGTTAAAGAGAGGCCGTTAGGAGGTAAAAATAACTTCTTTTTTGGTGCTTTTCGACGTATTTTTAAGGAGCTCTTTTATGCTCAAGAAAGAGAATGAGGATCACTTGCAAAGGAACATGCACGCAGTTCAGAATAATTTAACCACCAGATCAGAATTGTTCAGTTAGCTATAGCTTTATTTCAAAACTGGACCAATAGCCATGCAGAATCATTACAGTACACACAGTACATAAAAAAACATTTGAAAACAATTCCCAAAAATACAGTCGCCCTTTAATTTAAATTTCAAGGGACCCTAAAAATTCGTGTGCGTGTGCGTGTGCGTGTGCGTGTGCGTGTGCGTGTGCGTGTGTGTGTACACCAACAATATAATTCTAAACACAAATTTTGAGATGGATAATTATAACTACGTTATGCTATGTTAACCAGCTTAAAAGATCAACTTGTAAGATCATATCCTGCGATTTCATCGAAAGTGTCAAAAGGAGCACGGCTGTCCGTTGTGACAGTTTCTGTGCTTGCACCTCGAGTCTTTTTCGGAAAATAGTCTTGAAACGAGGAGCTCTGTTTCCTCCGAGACATTTTTGACTGGAAAGTAGAAATAAATAGTATTTTAAATTGTATTCACTATAGGCACGTTGGTTCCCTGGACTTGAAACTATACTATGATACATTATTTAAGCGTACTTACCTCGTCACTTATTGAGGAGTTAATGGTGGCTATCGCTCTAAGACCACTCAACACGAATTATTAAATTAAACACAAACTTCACTTGTGCCTGTTGCCTGTATTGTCACACCATGCGACCGCCGATTGCGAGACTAAGACAATGACTAAATATTAAATATGTGTTTGGCTGGACCTATGGGCATGGCATGTGGGCATGGCGGGGTCAGATTTTAGAGCGGAAAGGGTCAGATACGTGCGTCAACTTGAATGAATTGTGGCATTGTTTCTATAAGTGCACACGGTCACACCGCCTCGCTATGTGGCGAGTCAGCAAGTGTCAAGTGACATGGATTCCGTTCCGTGCCTTGTTCGATAGTGTGAGTGGTGTGAGTGTGGTTTCACATCCAGCCAGGGCCCACCCCGCCAAGAACAGCTGAGGTGTTGGTAGAAAAATATAATTATACATCGATGCGTGTATTTTTAACAAAAACAAATGTCTAATGTAAACGGTCATTTTCCATGTTTCCTTTGCAAAAGGGGGGGGGGGGGTTTGTCCCCCCCCCTCCCCCCGTGTATACGCCACTGGTGGTGGCATTGATCACACAAAGATCCTTGATCCATCGATAAATTATGTAGACTAATTCTAATTAGTAATTGCTAAGAAATATATACTTACTACAAATTAGGCGGTGGCTTGTCTTCTGCAATCCAACGATGATATAAACACACAAAACTCGAGCTCGACCTCAACACTGCCAAAAAGGACGCCGCCAAACAGAGAAATACCGCGAAAGATCGATCGGGAATTGCACCTCCAATTATCGATTGCGATCCAGACTTTCGATCCTCGTTTCTTGATCGATCCAGTTTACATGCGTTATCGTTATATATCTATATAAAACGGATATTATTATAATGTTCTGAATATGTTCTGAATACTTTTTTTAACAGTTTTTTTTTTAGAAAAAGTATCTCAAAAGGAAGGAAAAAGAGTGTAATAAAAATGACGTATTCGAGGAATAATTTGTATAGTCTATAAACATTTCTTATGGTACTAAAAAGGAAGTGAAAAGGTTGTTAAAAATAGGTACTAATTCTGCTTACGTAAAGAGGACTTATTAAGACATACTTCAGCGGTCCTTTTTACGTACTTGTAAGGAGAGCCTAAATAGGAGTAAATAAGTCTTTAAAAAGGAGTTTCTGTTAAAACATAACTCCGTTAACAACTTAATAGATAGAACATGAAAAAAGCATGTATACTTAACTATATGTACAGATAAATCAAAATATCACGTTCTTAGATACTTACAAAGAGGTCATAAAAAGTAAAGGAAAAGTATGTACTTAAACTATCCTAAAAAGGTCACGCTAAAAAGGAAGAGAAAAGACTGTGGAAAAAATGTACTTTCTTCTTCCTTAAAAGGAGGTCCTTATTACAAAAGACTTAGGCCGTACTTTTTACATACTTTTTAGGAGAGCCTAATTAGGAAGCAATAAGTCTTAAACTAGGAGGGACTTAGGAGGTACTGTGTTTCCTGGGTAGTTGAGTTGTTTGACATCGCTCCAATATTTTAAACTTCACTACTGGGAACTGATCAATTGTTCAACTAGTGTAAGAATTTTATATTTATACCGATTATATTCCACAAACTGCTCAATGTCTTTTGACTTAGTCATGGAATTATAGATAGGTCTGAAAATATTTAAACATATTTCATTATTTTACTTATAATTATTTCACTGTCGTATTTTGGACTACTTCATAATATACATTGTTGGTCTACATTAATCGTTATGGAACTTATATGAGAGCTTTCGTTGTACATGACCTAGGAATATGTATGACTAGCATTTCTATCTCTACTTTTCTATCTGTCTCTAATGTTCCAGATCATGGGCTCGGTCTTATGACGTAGGTACTAAGATATTATACCTGTTGCATGGGAACCTTTCTTAAACCGGAACAAAACCTTCGCCGGTGACAAAATGTCCCATATTAAACGCTCGCCATTAATCACACCCAATTAATGTATGCATGCATGTACAGCAAATTACTGGCAAACCGGTTGAAATAAACCCGGCTCGGCTCGGTATTACACAGTCGATTTATCACAGTCGATATTTCACTTGTTTGTGGGTCGTACTGCCCTCATGTCCCCCTGCCGGCGTTTCAGGCATTATCAACAAGGCTCGTGCGCGGAAGTGGGTCACAAATCACAATTACTGCATCTCCAGTCAGGCAGTCACTCATTCATGCCATTGGGCATATTATCATCATTTCTCAATTACTTATAATTTGTTTTGAATGGAAGCTATACGGCTATACGATATAGCGTAGAAATCTTTGCCATTGAAGAAGAATGTAAGGTTAATAAAAGAAAGTTATGGAATTATACGTTTATCGGGTAGTGCTTTGATCTTATGTAAACCATGTTGAGATGGGTATTGAGCTGCTTGAAACGTTTGCGCGGTTAGCGGAGGAAGATGATTGCGACGGTGATTTAGCTGCACTGTTGAGCCGTTTACACAGTTGTCAGAGAACAAACGAATGGCTGCAGTAATCATCAATGAAATTGAAAAGAATTGTTACTTATACCAATGTATGTGTCTATTAAACGAACACGCGAAAAGCACGTCACTAGTTTAGAGTGGTAAAATTAACTTCAAAAAGTTGCGACACATTTTGTTCGAGGTAAGTGGACAGTATTTCTTCATCGTGCGGTTATTTGTAATATCGATAGACTTTTTTAGTTAGTAGAAGGTTATTATGGTCAGTTAAATAAATCTTTTTTTGTTTAATTTCACAAAATTGATTAACTTCGTTGAATGACTAAATTTTATATCGAAATAAGAAAATTTTTATATTTTTGTGACTAATAACAGTAATAATCACCTCTTTACAACTTACATTACTTTCTCGTTCTCAATAATTTTGAATAAGTTATAATCTACAGTGCGCATTTGGGGATTCTTGTGGACCATTATTATGTGATTCGTTAGTAAACCTGGAGCAGGACATCATCAAACTATGCTTATGTTTCATGTGGTAATAAGTGGATGGACCTCAAGCAGTGATTCAGCAGCCAGCGAACGGAGGGGACACAGTTCCCTGTGTTTTGGTTAAAAGAAAAATGTCTCTACTCAAGATTTTTTTGTTTTGCATTATTATGTAAAATAAAAACGTAAACTTTTCCCTTCATTTAGTAATCACATTAAAACACGATTCCACACAAAATAAACCCTGAAACGTATACAATATAATTCAACTATCTTATAATTCCGATGTATCAAACTGACCCATTCAGGAGAAATGTGGGTTTTTACGGCGTCGCAGCATCTAGAGTTCATAACATTAGTGAACAGGATAAACTGGTGCCAAGCTGTGAATAGTTATTAGTTATACATGAATTACACAGCATTGTCACACGAGTGGTCGATAAACATAAACCACAATAAAACTTTCTTTGATATGATTCAATTGAAAACCTTCAACATAACTCAACTAATTTCAATCTCAGATCGTTTTCAGAGCGCTGAATTAAAACCGAAGAAATTTCCTTCGCATTATATTTTTAACTATTATAAATAATTGTTGTAATAGTCTTTAATCAGTTTAGTTCGAGCAAAATACTTTCAAACTCATATTTAAAATAATCTAATAATTGCTCTTTCTGAGCGCACTCACCGAATAAGTAACTTTTCCAAGCGAAACTAATGAGACAAGTGAGAGATTAAGTACTGCGTGACCACGTGGTGACTATTGTGTAACAACTTTAGTAAACAAAGTAAACAAACAAGCCGAGAAACTCTTCACGCCGACAGAAACAAAGCAATAGGTAATTACTGTTCATCTAATTTGAGTAGGGCTGCCCAACGATATCGATAATTCGATACGATATCGATAATGGAAAAATAATTCGATATCGATATAAAATTATTATATCATACATATCGCGATATCGAACTTGCGCCTAATAAGCTAATTGTTTAGAAATAAAACGATTACGTCAAGTCACGCCAATCACAATATCGCTGTTTTGTGTGGATATTTTAAATTTTGAATAGTATACACACAAATTGACACACATTATAAGACATTTCAAAGTTCAAACATTTATTTACGTATTACGGTAATGTTGTTTATAATAAGTGGCCTCTGGCTATCTGGAAATCCTAAAAACACACGAGGAAAGTTTCGATATCGCCGATATCGATACGTTTCTTGATAAGTTCGATATCACGACACGATATCGATAATTCTTCCCGCGATATCGATATGATCTTTTTTATCGTTGGGCAGCCCTAAATTTGAGGATTGCAGGTCGTAATGAAAATCACAAACGGAGTTGGGGGTCGGTAGATTATTGTTGTTAGAGCGCTGCTCAGTGATAAAGGAACGAACTCCTGTTAGGAGGTTGCGCTATCGAGTCCCACGACCAATAAGAGATAAGGGTTATCATGAGTATTTATTCAGGTTTTATCGCAAGAATTTAGAAAATGAAAGTCAGAATTAAGGCGGTTTTTTCCGCGTTTTACATTTTCTACATATTTAGACAAACAAACATAAAAAAAATACATAAAGCGTGGGTGGAACCTGCTTAAGTGTTGTCCATGTAAATACTGCAAGATAGTTAGCCTGCAACAAATGTATGTTTATGTAGTAAATATATGTATTAAGTTGGACGTGACGTGAGGAAATAAGCAGTGGAGAAGACCGATCTGTAAAATAATTTTTTGTTCAGAAATATATTTCCCTCCTTTGAAATTTGTATGAGCTGAATCCATATTTTGTAACCGACTTTAGATCTTAGAAAAGAAAAAATCGAATCCTAAAATTAAAAAACAATTCCTGACGAAATGAGAACTGGAGAAATCAAGAAATACCTGCATGTATCCGTATTTCTTGTCAACATCGGAAATGAGAATGTCAACAACGGTAAAACAAACATTCTACTTCCGCAGACGAAGTGGCATGATTACATTGACGGTCACGAAGGTGAGTCCCGTCATACCCGACAACTTATGACAACTTATGTCAATTAATTAACGGAAATTAAGATTGCTGCACTGTCACTTTCTTTTCTAATTGCCCTAATCGAATAAGGATGTTTCCAAATAAATTCCTACGAGTTGAATTAAACCAATTCCCGTTGGTCGACGCGATTAACTCGATCACTGGTTCACTTTGGCACTGGCCTCTCGAGGAAGCGGTCAGTCGTGAAGACCGATCAACATAGTTGGCAGCCAATCAGCTGTGCGACCGCGTGCTCATCACAAATACTCACTAAACCGATCGTCAATATACATTTATCACTAGAATTTTATATTATTTTTATATATTTATATGTTTTTTTTATTTGATTGTTGTGGCGTATTTGCATTTCTTATTTAAAAGTGCGTAGGTATCTATAAAATATGATTTATTACGCGTAAGGTAGATAATAATTAATAAGTTTCAGAATAAGAAGGTGCACGTATGTCGGTAAGTCGTCGCTCGTACCGGCAAACAAAACAATCACCGCATTTTAAAACAGAAATAGTAGCGGTAAAAACGTTAAAAATAATTATTGTATGTCGCAAGTCAATGTTATATATGGATTTCAATAGAATTGTTTTTATAATAAGTATGCACGAGATTCTGTTTATCATCAAAATGTAATAATGATCTGCAATTGTATAAAACATTTTTTTTGTATTATTTGTATTTTTTTGGTATTAATAAAATAAAACGCATATTAATTATTTCTACGAGACACAACGTCGAATAAGTGCTGGGTTGGACGACGTATTGTGTTTATCACGTGTTAAATATGGCTCTTGTATGCATCCTTGACGTTACCATACTGGTCAAGGACGATGCACTAGTTATTATTTAGTTCAACGATCAATATCAATTGTATTGACAGGTGTGACCGCATCAAACATTATATGGAACACACATTATTTATCACCGTTTTAGAAGATGTATGAACAAATTAATTAATATGCTTAAATTAATTTATTAAAACAATTCAAAATATATGTATCAAATTATTTTTAGAAATAATGTTAATGTTTTGTAATACAAAATATATACTCATACCTCAAAATGTAGTTTCATTTTCCTTTGGAACTTCGGGTATCCAAACTTCCATGTAAACGGTTTCTTAAGCGCAGCTAATCCTGATTTCGCCGACGCCATCACAAAAATGATAAAATTCACAAATTCCACCACAGACAACAAAATCTCCGATAGCCGTCAAAACAGTTCCAATGATTGCACATCACTTCAAAAACATGACTGATTTATTTGAAATCCGAGAGTTAACTGACCAGTCCGCATCGAGTCAGTTCCAATCTAACTCTCTCCGTCCATACCGGCAGCGGCAGCGGTAGAATAGAACACACGAAGAATGATGCATTCGTCCAACTCTCCACTTCACTTCATTTGATTCAATGCGCCGGCATTGTGATAGGTAAACACACCTGTTAAGCTATTTCCTTTCTGCCGTTCTCCGCAGCCTTCGACGGAATGAAGGGGTAGAGTTGACAAGCCTGCGACGCAAGAGTGGGTCATTGCGGCTCATAAACCAGGTCATACAGCAAACCACCTGGCTGCACCAGCGTTTGTTTTACGTTTATTTCATTGCCAGAAAACAAATAGTTGTTGGGATTGTCTCCCGATGCAGACTACCTGCGGAAGCGCACGGGGCTCGACTGTCGTCTCGTGTGCGCGGTAAGGTGACATCACTGACTGAGCTCATACTGACGTGAACAAAGCACGTACGAAGAAATCATTCATTCAGTACCGAACTTCTTATTAGCCCTGACGTAAAGTGTACACTAAGCGAAAAGCTAACATTTAGACAACAACCTACGCAAGACTATTGCCTACGATGTGGGTAAACGTTATAGTCGAATGAATTAATGCTTTCCATTTCTAAAAAAAAAAATATCGTTTTTACTTTAATTAACTAATTAAGGTGTGTTAACCGATTAAGCTAGTATTTCGTGTTTTACGGCTTACTCGATAGTTAGGTCATATATGATAATATAACGGTGGCCGAATCAGACATACACATCCGCTGGAGTCGTCATAAGGGAATCCAAAAAATTGCATCTGATTTGGATACCATAGAACGTTTCATTTTGTGTACGATTCTGAAAACTTCTCGATAAAATATCACAGCTTCCTTTTATTTAATTTTTAGTTATTTTTGAAACTCTTGTAAGGCTTCCAAAAGTTTCGTTCAGACATGGATCGACATGTTATCAATACCCGCTAACCAAGAAAACTGGCTTTAGAATATATTATGCATGCCTAAACTCAACGTATAAATTACGCTGTAGAATTCCAACGGCTGCGAGAAGTATTAAAAAGAGATCCAAGCTTTTCTATCGACCTCATTAATATTCACAATAACATCTGCCTGTGCGAATTAATGCTCTCAGCTATAACAATTAAAACACAGCCATATTGGATAATTGCGAGTCGTAAAGTACCTAGATGAGTAGTTATATTCAATGGTCAGCTTTCTCTGCATGGACTGTTTCAAACACTGCAGACATACCGAAATTTGGCCTAAATTTTTGGTTCTTAATGATATTTACGATGGCGAAGTGGATGAAAAAGTAGGCCTACTAGCAGCATCCAAGGCAATGGTTTTGACTCAAACGTTATAGGCTTTCTCTATGAGACTCTTAAGTAGTTTTTGTTTGTTGACTTCGATGACCTGCGCAAGAAATAAGAAAACTTGATAAACAATTCACTGACCTTGAAGCTCATTTGGTACAAAGATGCATGAGTTGATAGGGCAGGTTTCCTGAGACTTGGAAACAAAAACATGATCACGTTTTAGTGAAAATAGTTGGAACTCAAACTCTGCTATTGGCCATCATCCAAATGACCATGACAGAGAAAAGAAAACCTCCACAATAGAAAGAAAGTAAGGTTTTTAGTGCAAATTGAAACTTACAGAAATACTGGCAAGTTTACAATTATCCTATATCGAAAAGGTTCATGTGAAATTTGTTTTTTAAATGCGTGATTGAAACATGTTATTTTCAAGAAAGTCCAGACCACCAATATTAACCCAATTATTGAATGGTTGTTTGATGTAACAAATCAGTAATGCCTCTTCCTCTTCTACATAGGTAATACACTAATGGTAAACCACGTTTAGTCCGATAACTACCATGTGCAGACGGTAGAAGTCATGCCAACTGATTAATTAAGATTGAATTAATTCTTCGCTTAAATCAGCTGTTGTAAGAAATCAGCTGTGTAATCGAAAAGTTGATGTTGCATTATCGAAATAAACATCTTCAGTATAGATTACCAGGACGATAATGACCGCTTAATGTTCTATACCGGATCACTACTAGTTACTGTAGTGTAGAAGAGGCATAAGCACATCCAAACTT
The DNA here is from genome assembly GCA_945910005.1 of Isoperla grammatica. Lineage (NCBI taxonomy): Eukaryota > Metazoa > Arthropoda > Insecta > Plecoptera > Perlodidae > Isoperla > Isoperla grammatica. Next base: position 27,549,783 of record OX246746.1, read on the forward strand.
TCCAATTATAGTAACATTTCTATAGAGTCCAGGTCACTCTCAAGTGGTACAAATCAAATTATATTTTTTGTTAGGTACGGGCTGCAAAATTCAATGTTTTTATCTAGATTCCGAGAACGTCATTATATATAGCGTGAGAGAACTTACGGACACAAAAACGTTTAAAAACATAATTTCCTAAATAATCGTGAGTATATGTTAATATGCGCTACAGGCTTGAATAAATGTGAGTCCGATAAGTTTGGAAGATACACTGATCACATTTATCATAGCATTATTATTAGAATTATTATTTTATTGTTGTAACTCAGTCAAAACCGGTGTCAACATGTTGTACGAACATAAACATCAAGCATTTCCTACGTAAAAAAATGATTACGATAAATTAATAACTAACTTTGTATGTATTTTCTGACAACTTTCGGTGAGGGATAATTTATCATGTGTTTCGTTGACACGACGCCTAAAATGTCCCCGTTTACATATTAAAGTGGGAACCCAAGTGAAGACGCCCATCCCGAACCGGGAATCGAAGCCGGTCCTTCTGCATTGGAAGCAATAATACACCCACTAGACCAACAATACACAATATACGTTTTTTTTTTTTTTTTGAATTCGAGCAGGACTTGGTGCGTTCATCTCCTGTTATTGCCAGCACAAACAGTACGTGACAGTACCTGACAGTACGTGACAGTACGTGACAGTACGTGACAGTACGTGACAGTGACAGTTATAGTCACACTTCACGACACAAACCTTGGATACGTTTACGATATGTTCTAAACGAACATTTAACACACCATACGAGATAATTTCAAGGGTCTAATCAAGCCACGATATAGATGAAAATTAAAACTGTGTTTCTACCAAGCAAAACCACCAAATCTAAAATTCCTTAGTGGGGTTACCAATAGTTTTTCTACCAACTACTTTACAGTAAAATTCTCTGGTGTGTTTAGGGTTGTCAACTCTGAAAAGAAATGAGTCATTGTGAATCATTCATGTGAATCATTAGGTCAGTATAAGTAAATGAAATAATTAAATTGAGAATATTTATTTACCCGGTACGTATCCGGGATGTTAAATTGAGTGAGAGTCTAGTCACCTGAAATGAGAACATTGGGTGATTGATGATATTTCCCCACAGCAGACATTCCCACGACAAACGCATTTTTAATCCTCATTCTAATAATGTGCAGCTTTACACAGCTGTGACGAGCGGTGAGGCGGTATGCGTGCTCATTTCCCAGTGGCTTTCCTTCCCTCCGTTCATCAATCCATCATTATTTTGCATTTGATGCACACTTAAAAAAAAAATTGTGGCAACGACCTTCGCTAAGGTCGAAGCTGATCTTCATTTTAAACTCGTTCTCATAGGTCGAATGATGCCATCGTGATGATGGTATGAACCGAGAGGTGCGAGTTACCACTACACCTGTTTTCATGCGAACATTTGCTACTGACCAGCGTATCCGTATTCGCGTTTACAAAATAAAACATGCAGATAAAATGTTTAGCTGTTTTATAAGTAAATACTGTTAAACGTTGTAACTGGTCCTATAAAAGTCTGCATAATATTAACTAGAAATCCTATGTACCAAATTATTATATTAACTAATATGACTTGCAACAAACATTATGCTCTGATTCGACATTTTCTAATAAGATCACAAAAATGTACAATTTTATAGTAAATATTTACCTCCAAAAATTTAAAAATAAGATTGATTGCAAGTATGACAATAATCAATAATATATTTTGTATTTTGTATTTGTTTCTACACCACACGTTATGGTAGCGAACATCTCTGTCAAATAGCATTGATTTATATATCCCAGCGGTTGTACAAACAACACACCTTGCACGTTTCATTGGGCATGTAGTCATGAGAAAACACGTCTTATGTGACCTAGCATCACGGAAGAACGGTCCGCGCAAAACCTCATGTGTATCTCTCTGTTCCGTTTACACTACTCGTCTACCGGACCACCACTTTGTTAGTGCTCCTTCTACAACATGGTTATTGGTTAGTATATGTGTGTTGACACAATTCTGCACTAGTTTCAGTAACCTATGCACATCTACGATACCAAAACCTTCTAGAACTGAAGCTTTTGTATTGTATCTTGTATTGGTATCTAGATGTGTGATGACACAATTCTGTACTAGTTTCAGTAACCTATGCACATCTACAGTACCAAAACCTTTTAGAACTGAAGCTCGTATTGTATCTTGTATTGGTAAGTAGATGTGTATTGACACAATTCTGTAGTTTCAGTAACCTATGCACATCTACAGTACCAAAACCTTTTGGAACTAAAGCTCTTATTTACCGGATATAGACACCTGCTACTTATGACTGGCACTAATTCATATTCGTGTTTCCTCATACTTCATAGCAATACTTACTTAGCAGCTATCTTTACATCTTCACTGTAAATAATAAACGCTACACTAGTGATTATCTCGTGTAATTTTGGGTAAAGAAGATCTAATCAAATTGTAACAACTGAAAACAAACCGCTTCTAAATTGCTTAATACGTTTAAACACACCTTCAGTTGAAGATAACTTCGCACGGCTTAGCAAAGCAACCTGACATTAGGTTTAGCGAGTTACGTTTGAGCCACATCACGTGAGCTACATCACATGTGAGCCACATCGCATGTAAGCCACATCACATGTGAGCCACATCACATGTGAGCCACATCACATGTGAGCCACATCACATGTGAGCCACATCACATGTGAGCTACATCACATGTAAGCCACATCACATGTGAGCCACATCACATATGAGCCACATCACATGTGAGCCGCATCACATGTGAGCCACATCACATGTGAGCCGCATCACATGTGAGCTACATCACATGTGAGCCGCATCACGTGTGAGCCACATCACATGTGAGCCACATCACGTGAGCTACATCACATGTGAGCCACATCACGTGAGCTACATCACATGTGAGCCACATCACATGTGAGCCACATCACATGTGAGCCATATCACATGTGAGCCACATCACATGTGAGCCACATCACATGTGAGCCACATCACATGTGAGCCGCATCACATGTGAGCCACATCACATGTAAGCCGCATCACATGTGAGCCGCATCACATGTGAGCCGCATCACATGTGAGCTACATCACATGTGAGCCGCATCACATGTGAGCCACATCACATGTGAGCCATATCACATGTGAGCCACATCACATGTGAGCCACATCACATGTAAGCCGCATCACATGTGAGCCACATCACATGTAAGCCGCATCACGTGTGAGCCACATCACATGTGAGCTACATCACATGTGAGCCGCATCACATGTGAGCCACATCACATGTAGGCACATCACATGTGAGCCGCATCACATGTAAAGCCACATCACATGTGCCACATCACATGGCAGTAGAATTACGGGGTTTCTTTATAGAGAAGTGACGATTCTTCACAAAATGTTCGTATAGCAGTTTCTGATTATATATCATTAGTGTGGAAAGAGGTAGGGGTAAGCAAGTTACCCGAGGCAAACGTGATAATGATTTGTGACGGTTTGTAATCAAAGTGAACCATCGCAACAACCTCAGCTTATACTGGTGACTAAAACCTCTTTGCACACTAATTATTATTATTTTCAGCCGTTTGGCATCTTGCTTTTAGGGTATCCCTCAAACCAAAAAACAAAATCATTTGCAATGTGCAATGAACTGTAACCCCATCAGATACCTCTGCTCTCCCTACCCTCCCCCCCCACCCACCCTCCCCTCCATACAATTTCGTCTGAGTTTATTACAGTGAAGAAGATCTTAGTTTCGATTCCCGTTTCGGAAGGTTTTTAACTTACTTAAAGTCGATCGATGATAACTGCACATGTAATATAAATCATTCAAATTGTATGTACTACAGGTTTAGATTAAGCTTGTGAATATTGTAGAAAAAAATATGCACCTACCGCTATTAGTTTTTTATTTATTGAGTGTTGAAATGCGTTGGAATTCCCTGTTATACATTGTAACTGAACAAAAACCTACATTTTCAATCGTATTACTTTGCGTAGCACCTTCAAAAAGTAATATTTTGTAACAAATTTTCGTCTTAAATGTAGATAACTTCATGACTAACATGAATACGTTTGAAAAAGATGATCGAACGCGATCCGTTTTCGAGATTTTCGCGTTGGTGTGTCAATTTTACGTCAAATATACTCAAATTAGAAACTATAAATATACTTTATTAATAAAAAAAAATATATTATTTCAAGAAGTTCAGTATTAAATGCTACTCACATGTACTAATTCTTGAAATTCATAATTTAGAATAAAAAAAAGTATTTTTTCATGTCCATTTAATTTGAATAGTTTAGTTGTTGTATTGAATGGGTAGTTCACTTCATCGATCGACTTTAAATCATTTCTCTCAATATACACGTAAAAAACGGTCGGCATAGCAACGAGGTAGACGATAAATAGTACCCCCCCCCCCCCTTCCACCACATACACATACATGAAAATCAGTTCTTCTAATTGAGTATATACACAACAAACGCACACATATGTTATTTGTTTTGTTACAACACACAATTCCATGTTGGCGTCATGACACCACGAAATTGGTCTAGGCTGTGTTGCGTATATTTATGTCTTTGTATTTCAGCCGCATGTTAACAAATTATAAGACGAAACCTGTGCTTGTCACGAATTGAAAGAACCCTGTAATTTGACAGAGTTGTACATTGCAGATGTTTTGCCGGCCAGCTGTTCGTTCCTGGATTTCTTGCCTAAGTGGCAAATCTACAATAGATCATGAGGACAGTTCAACTGGGCAATACTGCGGTGTATATTCTGTTTCTTGTTTGTTTTTTTAAATAATTACATTTTCCCAACAATCGTGGAAGTGCTAGACTGAAATATTGTGTGAAGTGATTTAAAATGAAATCAATGACATTGTTTGTTATGATCATACACAATCATGTCATTTCACAACGATATGCGGGTTACCTGTATGCAATATAATTTCGTTAACATGAAATGTAGGGTAGGTGAAAATGACGCGGGCTTATTTTACAACTGTTACTGTGGAAAAACTCGGCGTGAATTGCGCCGATACAGGAGAAAGTTATACTGTGATCTGACGAGTCGTTTGAGTGTGGTAATGCAAATAGAATTCAAGAATCATTGTCTTAATTAGTGGATTGATGAGATTTTTTAAATCCTTGTTATTCATCCAAATAATTAAATATTCACGTTAAACTTTCTTACATAATCTGGAAATTGATGGGAGTTAAACACAGAAACAAACAGACTTGTCATTTTAGTGGAATGGTGACCGCTTTAAAATTGGGTTGCGCTTGACTGGGCTACACAGTGGGTGAATGAGCTCGGGATCTAGTGGTCCCGCCCGAACCTGTTGTCCCGAAGCCGCTCAAACAAACGCTCGACAGATTTTTGGGGCAGATACAATTTATACCAGCATGCGTATGTTGTTACATTGTGCACTCTTATATAATAATATATAAGTATATTTATATAGTCATAAACTACAAATTTTGTTTAGTCTTGTTTTTAGTTTTACTTCCTTCGGTTGTCCTTATTGCTTCAGTGTGTCATATATTAATCTATTTCGAGTTTATTAGTAACAGAAGACACATTTCTTTAGATTCTACTCTTTTTCTTTTTCTTTGAAATTTATATTTAAATTATTCGTAAATCATTTTCATAAACGTGATGCACATTAAATAGGTAAATTAAAATAAATAGCAGTGGAGACACCTCGGACAACGAACCAGTCGATCCACCGCGTCGAACTTATATTTACCTGGTTTGTAAACCCCTCGTTAGGGGGGTAGTTGGGCCGACTCGTTCGCGCTACATTCCATTCACTGATTTCCTAGAATTTCATAATTGGCTACACAAACAACTGTAAAAGCTAAATTCCAAATATAAATTAATGTTTTATTTGAATTAACGTTTCGGAAACTTATTCCTTAATATAGATCAGAGCACCACGAGCTTGAAACTTTTTTATTTTTTCTTGTAGCGTTATTATTAGATGAATGCGAATCAAACGATTTGCATACTGGACACATGAATTACATAATATGTTTCTTCATAATCCTACTACAAAGACGATCAAAAGATGACAATATGCATAAATGTATTTAGAAAACGATTGTGATAGTTGAAAATGACGTAAAACCAGAAGCAAAAATAATAAAACTAGCACGGGGTATTTAACAGAATACAACAGTTCACAATCTGATTTAACGATCTTCTAGCTTTGAATATTGACATGAATGCGATGCATTCCAAGGGTTGTACAAAATATGGTCATCGCTCAGAACCGGTTTTCGCCAGAAATTCTGGTTCGTTGTCCGAGGTGTATGTGCCACCTGTGTCGATTGTCACATCGTGAATGCTCTTTAGTCTCTATGTCTCTATACTACTTTTCTTTTACCAGACAGCAGCGCCATCTGTATGCGATCCAATGAACTGCCAGAACAATTTCTCCAGCGGTTCTTCTAACCACTGTTCTAACTGTACTTGTTGTATACAAGGAAATTTTAGCTGTCAAGGGCCCGGCCGTCTAACAGCCAAGGACTGTTATTATCTTAACCAACCGTTGTAAGAAGGCATCAAGAAAACACGGTTGAGTCCTGCCTAAAGGCCGTTTGGCGATGGAGATCAGTTGTCGTGGCTTCCACTACCACTCATCGCACTTAGTCGCTGTGCTATAAGCACTCGATTAGTACTTAGTACTAGTAGTGTGTTTATCACTACACCCAACGTTTTCTGGAACTGCTGTATTCTGTTATTGGTAGAAACATATACAAATTTAAAAAATAGGGTGACATTTTTTTATTTATCTCATTTTTATTTTGGTCACAAAATTATTCTTAAATCCCCAATGTCAGCCAGGTGATCTACTACTATTTTCTGTGACAAAGTGAACGACAATCATTTTATTTTGATACTATAATCCTAATCAGTTAGTTATAGCGTTTATTTGTTTACGATCCATCTGGACCCGTTGTAGAACAGATCCCGGGTCTGCCTTTCGTGAGGCGGCTAAGCAGCATCCGCTGTATAAGTATAACCAACAAATAATCATCATCAATCATCATCTAAGACGAAAGAAATGTGTGCGTCAGTATAGCCAAGCCAAAAGAAAATGCAGCCCCTTTTGAGTATGATAAGTTGATAACAAGTCACGAAAACTATATGCACTCCCCTTTTAGCTAGTAGCCTGATCAGATGTACTCGATCGCTATTATATTACTTTCTTGACTCAGAGCTAATCATCCATTTCTGTAATCAAGATAAAAAAAGATAAAAGAAAGTTTTGGATACATAAGATATCAAACCTTCCTACAAAATGGTATTTTCCTAAAGGCAAATCCCATATTCTTTCACAATATTTCTTTCTGTCAGAATCATTAAAATCGTTCAATGTAGGCTCTCGATTCGAGTGAATAATTAATTATAACAATAATTTTGGAGTTTTGGTCTCATGTTTAAGCAAACAAAGTGCTCATCGCACTATCTTTTTTCTGTTTGAGAATTTCAAGAAATGAATCAATAGTCGAATAGCAGGTTCTAGATAGCTGTGCAGCAGAGAGTCTGGCAGATAGAATTCGAAGTTGGCTATAAATTGCAATGCATTATATAATTGCCGTTCTCAGAATAACAGACAGGTGGGTGCATATACGAACATCTATTTAAATTCCTTCCTAAGAATCTACTCATGAATGCGCCCTGGGCGCTGGCTGAAATTCTTCTGCCGTCTCCTAATTGCAACTGAAAAATCTAGGGCACCAATAAGAATCAAGCGCACACCACATGAAAACTAGTACATCTTGGTTTATGGATGTTATCACCCGCGTATGTCAAATATCCAAGCATTATTTCCTGCATGTTTCCCACGAAAAAGGCTTAATATTCTTTGAGACCCAGAAGATGCGTGCGTACTGCGTGTCTCGCTACTCGCGCTGTCTTCAAAGGCTGATTGTGAGCAAACGCTTGTACGTATATTGTTAGGCCTAGTTCAAACCATTAGATCATTTCAATGTCTAATTTACTTGTTTAGTCGGGATAAAGGGGGAGATGAAATAGACAAAGAACACATAGGCTTCTTGCTTGGATTGTTTTCTACTTAAAAACTGTTTTGAGGAACGCATATCTTTGGATTGGTTTTTATAGAAATGAGAAAAACAAAATACATGGATTTGTTTGATTCTTTCAGTATAATCACGCCCATTGTATTTAAAATCGAACACGTTGGGACTCGCAGTTTGTTCAGTGACTCTGCAATCGACCCGAAAAGCTGTACACGACGCTTTTGGCCTTATGGATGGGGGAAACCTTTTCAAGTAAAGTATCCACGCCATGCACGCATTGCACGGTTTCTAGTTGTGTACACTTTTTAAATAATTATATTAGAATATATATATTTTGTAAATGCTATTTTAACTTAAAAAATAATACGTATATTTATTAATATTTTTTTTCAAGTTTAAAACAAAATTTATGTACGCAAGCTGTCTTCATTTATACATTCTTGAGAAATATGCAACATTTCAAACATGTATGTTTACAAGTATACACATCACCTTATGTTATGAGCATGCACGAATCACTGAATCAGGACGAGATCAATGTACACTACACGACATCAATTACATTATTGTCCTGTCCCAATGCTGGAGATTCTGATTCCTCTACTTCACTGGCTCCATAATTTACAAATATTGATATAATATTACAAGTAAAATAAACAGATCGCCTATATGTTTATTTTCTGAATTTTCTGTATATATTATTCTACTGTAATTTCAGATCGAGCAAATATTCAGTTTGCAATAACCGCTCACACACGCTCACTGTATAGAATGGTAGCGAAGCGGTAATTTTTCTCTGCTATTCGTTATACACGTATATATGTAATACAACTATTACAATCGGCGAATCCCGTATGTTGGTGTGAAACACACTATAGTAATAAAACAATTAATAGTAAAGCGATTTGCTATTGGTCCCTTCGTTACGCTGCCAGCGAAACAAGATAATCTTGTAATTACCGTTTATAATATTATCTGAGGTTGTTATTCAGATCCACGGCACTTGGCGAGGAATGCAGTCAAGACGCACGAAATGAAGCGTAGTATGCAGTTGACTCCTTGCAGACTGTCAAGTGTATTCAAACCACGTCGTTGAGCACAAGCGCACTAGTGTTTCCAGTCAGTCATGCATGAATGCCCAGTTTTTCAATAAATTATAATTATGTTGCTAATATTCCAGTGTAAGTCGGCCTTTAGTACTTTTCCCTTACAGTCGTACCTTCAACTGTCTTTATAAATATTAATTCGTTCCTCAAAATATGTCCAAACACGTTTACAATTTTCCATAAACTTGGTCTTCGTTTTCTTTCAAACATCATTGGATGCTTCTGTTATTGCCCTGTCTATCCTAAGTCGTTATTAAGCTTCATATCTTGACTGACATTTTTCGAATATTTACTAAATGGGAAGTTTATCATCGTATTCAGAATTTAAATGTTGAAACTGGTTTTTAAGTAAAACCACTACCACACTAGAGGAATGTCTCGTGTTAGCAGCAAGCCGCGAGACAAGAGGTACCTCTGTGTCTACTCCACAATCCTCCTACATGGGAACATTCAACAGTAGCCTACCTAACATTTCCATCAGACAATTCCTGGAGTAGCTACTCGTTTCATTCCCGCTACTCATTCCTACCGACTCACCAGTCAACAAGGTTATGAATATGTTTCAACTCGGAAGTTTGTTGACATAATTTACTCTCGCGACGAAAGACTACACGATGCGGGAGGGCCCTAAAATTGGGCCTCTCACTTTTAAAAATGTATATTTTTTTACGTTTTTAATTGAAAAATAATTATGAACGTATTCTTTCACTTATTTCTTTAGATATGACTAAAATGTATAGGTCGTTTTGAATTTGGAAGCTGAGTCGACTGACCTAGGGGAAGTTCCAAATGGCTCAACTGATCATACTGGCAGGATGACGAAAAGCAAGGGTAATTTCAAGGCCGAGATGTTTTATCCTCAGAAGAAAATAAAGGTGGGTGGGGGGGGGGGGATACATTTAATATTACGCCTAGGTCCCTCTTCTTTGAAATTACGTCACTGCAACATTTCCGACATCAATTATCTTTATTAACAAACTAAAATAAAATCCATCAGCTTTTTCGCAAATGGTGATGGTACCTTGTGAACATTTCATAATATTGAAATAGTGGTTTACTATCCAACATTCAGCTTCGTATAAGAACTAAATATCGGATTAAAAAGTTTTAAAATCATCATCAATACGTTTGTTGTTTTGGCAGCCAATTAAATAATTAATCACTAATTGATTTCCAAAATAAGAGTCGTAATGCTTGTCATATTTGAAATTTTGTTAATCCAGGTTTTAGCTCTTACGAAACTAAATGTTGGTTATTAATCACTTTTTTATTGTAATGTATCGTTCATATTGCTAAAAAAAAACTTTAATTGGCGAGCGAATGGGACAGAAATGGAAAAGCGTAAAGGTGAGGAATTTAAAAATAATAACTACTGTAGAAGGACAAAACATTAATGGCGTTTCTTAACAATACTTTGTAATTGTAATCAATTCTTGTATTGTGTGTAAGTTTCAATTATTTATACATCTTATCTGTTTATCCCTAATGAGAGTACCATATTTGGTCATTGTTGATACTAAATAAGGACCTACATAGATGCAAAATAAAATGCTTTCCATACATGGGTATTTTGCCTGCGTTAGGAATGAATACTTGGCATAAGGTATGTTCGCTAGAAAGTATAAGTTCTTTGAATTGCCAATAGATCTTCGGATATTCAGACAACTACATTAGGTTTTATTTGCGCACGCTTGTTCTCTCATACCGAGCCGTACGTAGATCTTGCCAATAGTGTTGTCTTTGCTATATGTACACCTGCCCTCCGGAATACCTGATTTCTATTGTATCATTTTAATTTCCTTACGAAGATTTTGAATCAATTGAGACCAATTTTAAACGTTCAAAATCAGTGGTTTGCGGGGTTTTGAATGATACAAACAAAATGTCCTATCTCCAATAGGAGGATGATGTCTGAAGAGAAACACCGATAACGGTGGCTCAGCGGCAAGATGAGGTACTCTATTTCAGGAGGTCGCCTGTTCGATACCAATCACCGGCAGTCCTGACGAAGGTTTTTCTCATTCACACTCAAGGCGGATGCTGGGATTACCAACTGTTCCAAATACCGAAATACCTAGTAAATCACCTGAAAAGGGACATTATTTGTCCCTGGGCAGATTTCCTACGAAAAATATTATTATTGGTGTCTGAAAAGAGCGTTTCTAATATGCGTGAAAACGGAGCTTATCAGAATACTACACTAGCCATGCTCGTTTATTGTAGAACCCAAAACGCGGGCAGTGTGTTGCGGCATTGAGAGGTGCAGACAGTGGCCTATTGGAGGTCATTGCCCTTCGGAGACCACAACAGAATCAAGCACCTCAGCACAGCATTCCTTCAATGGTAGGGAAATGATGCCATTTGGCCTACTTATTGAACACCTACCTGTGAGGCAAATAGGAATACCACTCATTGTTCGACATTGGAAATCGTACAGTTTTGCATATTCAGTAGGATGCTTTCAGGAAACTATAGAAAGATCATTGTGATTTGGAGCAAGGGTATTGTTAGAGTGAGATTAGAGCTGACAATTGTTTTGTCTCCCCATGTGGAACGAATTTTTAAACTTATGAAACACGAATCAATTAATGCAGTTTTTCAAGTGTCCAAAACGGCACATGTGAGGTACCAAAAACATTGACCAACTTAAGGCTTATCTTCTCATATATTATTAACTAACATGTCGCGTACACACTTTAAACTACACATGTACATATTTGTATGGGATACCTCGAGAGATTCACGAAAAGTTTGAATTTAGGCGCCTATATCCTCAATACCAAACAATTCCCTGGCACGTCATTGCCTATTACTAACAAACGTATATACACGCCCCTATTGAAACCGCGCAAAAAAAACGTTTTTTATTATACCATAAGAATGCTTCCAAATATTTAAAAAGTGGTTCTGGTCCTGTCTTTAGTTTTGTATCTGCTACACAATGCGATTAAAAAGTAAAAAGAAAAATATTTTTACGATCGTTATTTTATTTTTTGGGAAATTATTAATTATTAGATAGATAATATATATTATATTATAATATATATAATATATAGATAAAATAACAACCGTAACGATAAGAAACTGTGAATGATTTAAAACCCATTGTGTAGCTGATACAAAACCAAAGACAGGACCGGAATCACTTTTTCAATTGGAAGCGTTCTCATGATATAATAAAAAAAACATTAACTTTGAGCGGTTTTAATATCCATTCCCCTTAAGCTCGGCATTTATTTACACAAAAAACAAACATACAAAACAAGTTTTGCCCGGAGTTTTTCTTTGTATATTTTTCACCAACAATGGTGGCAATATACTAGTGATTTCCGAATGTGCAAATAATTAAGTATTCTTACTTTTAAATCGAGATAATCATGGATATTCATTATCAGTAACTAAAATTGATTTGAATTGAAACATCAACGTTCCATTTATATTTCTTTGTAAACAATTAATTGTAGTACTAAACAAAATACAAACCGTAAACATACTCCCTTACAAACCTTACACTTGCCAATTGACATGAGCTGTTTATCAGACGATGTTGAGTATTGTTGTACTAAAAACTACCTCAACCGGTCCCTAAATAGTCACGATTAAAGTAAAATATAGCATGTAGTTGAAAATCACCAAATGCGAAAATTATTCAAATTAAAAACAGTGTTAATTATAGCTTTCTTTGATAAAAGTATTAAAGTTAATAATCCTACAATAAGTACTTGACGGTATGATTAGCTTGTGCATTCCGACGCCCCCCCCCCCCCCCCCCCCCTCCAACGCCTTCACCATCACATATGCACGTTCTCCCCCATGTGTTATATTGTGTATTATCTAAACTAATAGAGATGTAGCTATGGTTTGGTCATTTATGGGTTCCAACAGGCATTTGTTCCACTTTAAGTGTATTGGCTGAATCCTCAGTCAATCTTCAGTCAGGATTGTTCGTGGTGGGAATCGAACCATACATAATTTGAAAGACGGAAAAATTGGTGAACGGAAATTTATTGGAGCATAGAAACTATCACAAGAAATCACTAAATTATAAAGAGGATGACATATTTTGGTTTACCTTACGACAATTTTAGACCGTTTTAAAAGCAAGTTTACCAGGCAGACAGAAATCGGCGGTGCTATAGGCAGAGCTGGGCAAAATACTCAAATATTTGTATTTTAGATACAAAATACAAAATACTGAAATAAATGTATTTTAGATACAAAATACAAGATACTTTTAAACACATGTATATTTTTCGATACAAAATACATTTGTATTTTCAAAAATACTTAAAATAAAATACATTTCTCTATATACTACAACTACAACTACCGGGAAATAAAGAACAACCAACATTTTTTTTAAATTTTGGATGTTGGTTTAACAAAAGCAAGTGCTTAGTGTATGTCTAGAACATTGATTTATTCATCAACATGTAACGGACAGTACAATACAAACAATGATGGTAGCACTAGCTTGATTCAAATTACACTCATTGCTGCCCATTGGGCATGTGTAAAACCATGCAGGCCAACCGAGGAAAGTATCCTCATCCCGAATCTTTCATAACAAGCTATGATTTGTAAGGTTCTAGCTGACGTAATGCTTTACGCAACCAAATTGAACTAAATGTACAATAAATTCACTTTTATGACACAAATTTATTACACTTTTCTTCTCGTATTTCAATGCTTACAACTCATCCGATTGAGTTTACAACTGAAAGTGAGGGTTCACGAGTTCTCCGCGCAAGCTTTGATCATCGTGATACGAATTCGTTTGTTTTGCTCGTTTTTATGCTTGATTAAACTTTCAAATATTTACGGTATATAAAATGAGTGTTGAAATTTGACTGTAGATTTCTTTGTATTTAACGTCGACATAAAGACATGGATGTATTTCCACCCATTCGATCCACACTTCCATCTTATTACTGAAATATTGTTGGGGTTTTTTAATTTACCCCCCCCCCCCTATCTCATTGTAATAAATTGCCTTAATAACACTCGAGGGTTGTTTAGTACTAGAGTTAGTTATCCTAGTCCTAAAGCATATAATATAGGGGAAGGGTAAAGGGAAGGGACGTATATTAACTTGTTATTGATGCCTTGAGAACACTTTGTCAAGATACTGAAAAAGTGATCCACGGAACTTGTTTTTGTATCAGCGTTTAATGAATTTAAAAACTGTCAAAAAATTGTAATTGTTACTATTATAATTTCAAAAATTAATCAATTATAAATGATTGGATTATAACATGAATAAAAATTGTGTTACAATACCTATTTGAAATTTTTAAATTAATTCAAAACCAAATTCCGCCAAAATTCCAAAGAGGGACATTTTATTTAACATTCCAACAACATTTAACATTTATATAACATTTTTTTAACAGTCTTGGGGCACTTTTCCTACTAAACATTACCTTTTCTCACATCCCGTATCGCATCGCCTTCATCTCAATTAGCCTAGTTGCACATCACAAGACTCCAAGCCAGACTACTCAACGCTGCAACAATACCGCTCGCAATTCGTGTTTTCGTACACGGCAACCTCACATTATTTCCGTCGCAAAGGTTTTTATTTCCATAAGGTGCTGTGTCACTTGAAATTTAGTAGCTGTTGATTCCGTTATAATCTCTTTTCTCGCCATTGTAAGCTGCGCCGCTGTATGTTGTGGGCGGAGTTCTAACATATAATGCTGCATGTATTTCTCATACTGAGAGGACACGATCAAATAAACCATTACCACGCACAAACCAAGCATCATGAAAGTCATAACCACTTTTTTTTCAACGAGTGAACAATTTTCCATGGTCGGTCTCTTTGTTCGTATTGTCTATTTGAATTTGAGTGACTGAAGCCATGCACAAGTACGTTGTACTCATATGGTGCCAGTCGCTCACCTAAGAAATATTATTCTTGTATACTATGCATTGAGCCCCAATAAATTGAGCTGAATTCAGCTGATTTCATTGAACTATGTCTTGTCGATAACCTTCAAAAATCCCGATTTCTGTCCAATATAATTGCTTTAAAATTTTCAAAACGTTAACCAAAATATGTAATCCCCTAGAAAATTGAATATTCTATCCTATAAATGTCTCTCTGTTCCAATAAATACAGGTGTGTTGCAACAACACATTACAAGATTTAAATAAGTTAATTTAAAAAAAACGGAAATATTTATCGGAACACTTGTTGGTAACAGCAGCTTTGTTTCTCTCGTCAACTGCTCGGCAGTCCAGGTTGGTGGAGGAACCTATATGACTGGTCAAAGTTACACCGTCGTTTCGGATGTGACGTAAAGCCGATGGTACCCTTGGTACTCTTCCACATGAGTAGGCTACGTGCCGGTACCAGTCATCCTTCCCCTTCCCTCCTCCTTTCCTCATCGTCATTCACCAATCTTCATATTATAATTGTATTATATTAAATTTGCAACAGTGAGAACCTCGGTACTGTTATAAATATACATTACATATGTACGTCATACATAGTTGTAGCTAGAGATACTCCCCCCCCCCCCCCCCCCCCCCCCCGATCAGGACATATGGCTCGTGAGACGGTGAGACCGATGTAACCAGAGAACCGTACTTGTAACATGTGTGGTGTAAAGTGAGAAGACAAAGTTAGCATTCCTCGGTGCTGGACACCGCTTGTTAGGCACCCTGTGTTGGAATCAACGGTCATCCGATGGAGGAAGCAGTTGCCAAGGTGCCCCGGGGCTAGCAGACCAAACCGGGATGCTCGACTAGTATTGCCTTAATAAAACACCAAATCAAAAGGTCAGGTTGGTCAAATTCCTGTTAAACGCGAATAAAGAAGTGTTCAAAATGTGTTATCTTGTATATAACTACATAATCGACTCTATGGTTTGTTTGTAGGTAATATCATTGTGTGGTGTAACTACATAATGGAGGTGGTAATGTTGTTTCTTTCTTTCCAACACTCACCGGCATAACGAGGTGTTGGGTAAGTACCCGGGTAACAATCATTCTCAGATGTACCATGTTTAACCCCTAGGTGCCTCTTCTACACTGGGCAATTAATAACGTGCTACCCATCATCTAGCCGTGTAGAAGTAATACAAAATTAAATAAAAATATAACTAGCCCGTTTATTATTGCTCTTAATGATGTTTTTTGTTGAAGGAAATGTTGCCAGTCTGTTAATTGTTTTATTATTTTATTTTTTAAAGTACACGTTATTTTATTATTAGTATTTTTTCCATATATTATTATTTACTTTATTTTTTTATTATGACTTTATTTCTGTAAAAAACAAAAACAATTCAATTCGATTGTTTAAAATCAAATAATCGATGCAAATCCCCATCTTGGTCTGCCGCGTGTGTGCGGGTAGGCCCGTGCGGATGCACCATGGCGTGTTAAGTAACAAGTATGTACCGTACTGTGAGCGGTAAGAGAAGGGCTTGGCGGTAACTCCCAACTAGAATCTCTGCTCCGTCAGCCGTACAAGCGTCATTTAAACAATCAATTTACCAGCTAATTTAAAGAAAGTTTTAAATTACTGACCTAATCGATCGAATCTGTGATCTTCCGCGTTGGAAATTTAAATAAAGCTTAGTCACTAAATATAAAGACGGGACAAACAGATTAGTATTAAAATATACAACAAGTGAACATAAAAATACCGATACATCAATAAATTACACAAAACCCCAGGTAGCATTTATTTTCAAATGTCTCTACCACACATTGTTATACTGATATGCATACAACTCTTATTCTATTTTACATACAAAATTAAAACTTTCGGACATGTTGTTAAACTGATAAAGCACAATTACTTTTAGCAATAGTGAAAAATAAAAATAAAAACAACAGTGAAAAACGCACTCGTAAAAATGTCTGATATTGAATTCACAGCCTTTTTCAAAAGAGAGTCGTAAGAGAAACATGAGTAGATGTTGATGAGATAACGATCAGTATTCAGTAACCATATCGGATAAGACATTAGAGCAAAAGAGTTGTTGGAGTAAATACGTGTTCTCACCTATACCCTTAATTAACTTATGTCGCATACCGAACTTATATATTGTACACTCATAGCCAACTGACAAAACATACCATACTCTTTCTATATATGTATATTTAATAATATGAATAACAATTCAACTAACGATTGAAACGTAAGAACTACGCGATTCAATACTTTTATCAATCTTATCGAATTCAAGAACAAAAGGGAATCAAGCACATTTGGTCAGGAAAATACAACAATAGCTAATTTTAATTTATGTCGTTTCGTCATTGAATTCAATAAGTTTGAAGAAAATATTGAACCGCGTCATTTGAGATAGATGTTTCCTAATTAATTTCAACGATTAGTTTTATCAGTCAATGGTTTCCCAGACTATGGATACTATAATTTTCTTTTGTGAATACCTGCAGGATTAACTCTAAAAGTAAGAAAACATCGAACCCGAAGTTAGCTCTAGACGCAACTGACCGCTGGAGAACGAAGTCAGACAAGTTTGCTGAATTATACTTAAAACTTCGAAAAAGCCGACGAAACAAATTCCAAGGTCATATTAAATTTGTAACATAAACGTGTTTTAAGAAAGCAAAAAACTGTTTTCTATAAAAAAGCAATATATTACGAGTTTCTTCCACCGAGATTTTTAGCGGTCCTCCGCTCCATGTTCCATGCAATCTATTTCTCTTATTAAGTCAATAAAAAATAATTGACTTCCAACAAGTAGTTTGTTCAGCACACGGTCGAATGTATTCAATATTCTTGCATATTCGTGTTTCACAGGTTTCCGTTGACGCAAAGATATTATTGTATGTGTGTGTGTTGATTATGTATTTTACACTTCAAATATGTACTCGATACAAATGTATATCAATTATAATAGCTTATGACTCTCCCCTACATAAAATTTATCAAACCCATCAATTCAACCTCTTCATCCACAACGCCGAGAAGAATAAATTGAAATTGTGTACAGGTTTCTCCCACTATGCAGACGGTTATTGGACGTAATGTATGTAATATAAAACATTATCTTTTTTTGGACGGGCAATTTCAAGTCATAAACGCTACGCTACACATAATGTTAATTTTTCTAATAGAAGTCCTCAAGCTAATACCTACCGTAATCAAATTGGTGGGGATTTTATTTGAGTGGAGGTTTGATTTTTCGTAATAGTCTGGATCACTATATTGTGTACACTATTTATTTGTTGTAAGATTAAGATACGGGGTGATTGGTTGCGTTGAATACTGTAGTTTTATTTGAACAGCATAAAACCATAAAACCAACCATTCCCCTATGATATGGTTTGTCACGCACGCACGGACACATAATGATGGTGACTGGGTTGTCATCGCTACTCTTATATTATCTCAAGTATTTAGGCACAATGGATTCAACTCCCTGTTTACAAAATTATTGATTACAAAATCACCACTAATGATGCATTAAAATCCTACAGATTCGGGTAAACTTCTGATATGAGTAGCATTGCTTCTTGGTTGTAACCTCAGCTGCTAATTGGCTAATTGGTTGGCAGCCAAGAGGATCTAATTCGGGAAGTCGCCAGTTCGATACCCACTACCGGAAACCCCGACTGAAGTTTTTTTTGCTGTAAGGATTTTTATATAATTCCCAGTGTGTTATATATTTTTTCCTACAAAGTTTACAGCTTTATTCTATATGAAAAAATCGTGTCAAGTATGCCTATAAACCATGTATATGTACAACAAATTAATAATTATTATTTTTTGTTGTGGAAATAAAACACACACCAATGCTGGGATCGAGTCATACTAGCAACCCTCGAACATACCTTCCCAACTACAAAGACGTCAGTAATCTTTGTCAACTATTTCAAAAGTACCATTTTCTAGTTTAAAATCACCTGCTGATGAGAGCATTCATTGTAATTTTACCTGGGCGAGTTTCCTAAGAAAATCATTACTAATTACTAATTAGTAATAATTATTGCTAGCAAATAAAAAAATTTTTTCCTTCTTGTGCCCAAATGGCTTTTTCAGCCATTCGCAAATAAGCAGCAGCATCATAACCGTCAGCAAATTAAATAACTATTAACATAGTTACTTATACATTTAAAGTATTAGGATTTTAGGAAATACATCATCGCTAATAAACGATCACCCAGTTTCTATGGAATCTGCCTACTGAACTATTTTGATCATTATTGTTGTTTAATAACGCCCTTACTAATATCGTCGGCTCTTTTAGTCGCCTCGTACGACAGGCAGAGCTACACCGATCCCAGACGTAAAGACTGAACTCATGTCTAGATTCTAACAAGCCCGTCCTCGCAACCCCCCCCCCCCCCGCCGTCGTCGTCAAGCGTCCTCGGAAGTGAAGTTGTCATTATTATTACTATTATTATTATTATTATTATTATTATTATTATTATTATTATTATTATTATTATTATTATTTTTATTATTATTATTGTTATTATTATTATTATTATTATTATTATTATTATTATTATTATTATTATTATTATTATTATTATTATTATTATTATTATTATTATTATTATTATTATTATTATTATTATTATTATTATTATTATATCTTGAAGACAAATCATCGGTGTCTATTCGGGGAGGGACTCTATGAACTGCGACAGACTTATGCTAGCTAGACCGATAAATACGTCACCTATGTGATATTATCAATCACCCACGGTGGGTTGAGTGAGGGAAGGTAAGGACGTGATGGGTGTAGCTCTCAATATTATACCTCGCAAAATAACGGTATTTTATCGATATCTTGAGAACGCTTCAAGGTATTGAAAGAGCGATTCCTATGGATAATTTGTTTTTATCAGCTATACAGTGAATTCAAATACTTTCAAACTGTAATTGTTACGATTTTTATTTCTGTAATTAATTAATTCATTCATTAATAAATTAATTCGTTCATTCAATAGTAATATAGAATCATTTTAATTCATCATTGAAATAACAATCGTTACAATTACAATATTTGGACATTCTGCGTAGGAATCATTTTTTCAATATATTCCCCTTTCCCCTTATCATCTACTTCACACTAGGATGTGGATGAGATTGCAATACCGCCTGAAACGCTACTGATGAAGTGTATTATTGATATGACATTGACAGTTGTCAACTCGACAAGGTTACCTTATATAATGATACGACATTATATGTTTTTTCTTCCTATGTATACATTTAAAATGTATTGCTTGACTACTGCATATGCATGACATAATAAACACAACACACTGCCGACTGTTCAGCTTGACAATGACCTACACATAAAAACCCAACGTCCTCATACCACAGTCGCGTGTGTACCATGCACAGTTCAACACCACACTTAAATATCGTTTATCTAGGATATTATATTACTCTTACTATACTAGTATATTTTTAAATGTTTACCTTAATACACGCATCAATCTCCTTTAAAAACGAAAGTTGTCACTTAATGATCTTTACAATGAAACTGTGAACAATTAGCACATGATAAGGTTTCGCGCGTTCAAATTAGCCGGTCCCGCACTTTCCCTGCGATCTTACTGCGCGTGCTGTGAGAACCAGACTGGTGTTCTGTCCGCAGTACCTCGGCCGCTCAGCAGAAGACTCTGGAGGTGGTGGCCACTCAGTATAAACCTGCTGCTGATGGTTGCTTTGCTTGGTGCATCAAGGACAGACAACGGACACGCAACACAAAAACCTTTTAAGGCTAGAAGGGCATGGGACGAATCCCTCACGGAATGCACATATTTCTTATTAATTAAATAGTTACAGGTATAGGAGTGGACTGGAATCACCCAGGGCGTATGGCCGACACCGTATATCAGCAGGAGCTGCTTCCCTTGCTCTGCGCACACCAGCGTAGGGCGGGACAGATCAGCTGGGCCATGCACCCAAACAAATGCTCTTAAAAGGGTACTTTTTAAAAGAAAATGTTTTCGGAAATTAATGTACTTATATAGGTACTTCATTTTTTTTTTTTTAAATCCTTACAACGAAATAATCGTTTTTTTTAACGTGGTGTGTAATAATAATTATTATATCAACAGCAGCAACAACAATAACAACGACACGAAAAAATGTTATGTATTGATGCATACAACATATTTATATAATATTAACCTTAATTATGTATTATATTTAATTGTTGTGCATTGTTGTCATTGAACATTTAGAGAACTGTGATGCTTAAAATCGATCTAAGAGTCCTAGATAATTTTGAAAATGGTCAATTCTATTGAGATAATGTTACTGAAATCGTTTTGGACAATAATTTTTTATCGATTTTGAAGATTGTCATTTCTGGCCCCACATAATCCCACAATTTAGATATTGTACCTACCACGTTTCAGAGACGAACAAAACACTGAAATTCTCCCACCTTTTGAAGTATCTGTGTTTCACTCAGTATGTCGGTCGATCCCTGCAAAACCCCCAACTTCGCCGGGTTTCTTTAAATTGCTTTCAAAATTGTTAAACCGTAAACCAAAATGTCATTTCTTGGAGAGTTTAATGCTCGTTCTTACGAATGTTTCTTTGCTCCAATAAATATTTCCTTTTTTTTTTCAAAGTAACTCATTTAACTGTTTTAATGAGTCTTGTTGGAACACACCTTACGCAATCAAAATAAGTTAATTTGAAAAACGCAAATAGTTATTAAAACAGCGAAACATTCTGTATAGAACGACGACATATTTTCTTTTACTTTTTGACAATTTAAAGCAATTTTATCAGCAGACAGAAATCGCGAATTCTGCAGGGTTGGTCCACACTTAGCTTTATGTATACATAACACACACATCACAATTCCGAGCCGTTTGGCCCCAAGGGACGTGGGTTCGAATATGTCTCCAAACGCTCATGTTTATGTTAATACTTATTATAATATGTTAATATATTATGATAAAAAATAATATATAATATTTTAATATGTAATAATATGTTATTATTAGAGGTCCGTGTATTTCACGAATAACGATAACACCGAAATATGTAGGAATCATTTTATTTCACAAAATGAGCATGAATTGATCGATTTTAAACATGAAAATGTCAAAATTGAATCACCGCCAAACACCGAAATTCGTATAAATTTGTGAATAACAGCGAAATTCGTATTATTCGTGTTTTTAATGACGAAAAAGATGAAAAATGAGAAATTTTTGATTATAAGCCCATTTTTTCCCTTTTTTTTGCCAGAATAGACAATCTGGAAAAAATAAAGTGTCTCAAGTATAACACTGTATAAATGCATATTGAAACTTCTCGTAGATAAAGCACCCACATGTAAGTTGTAAATGAAACGCTACATGCGTGAAAATGTAGGGAATATGGATAAAACCGTCAAAATACAGATTTTCTTGAATAACACCGAAATTTGTTACTTCAAAAACGAAATTTACTATAAAATAAAACCGTTTTCACGGACCCCTAGTTATTATATTATATCCTTCATACTCGTGATTCTTGTTGCTTCACGTCTCTATATTGCAACCATGGTGTTCGAGACGATGAGGGGTGAATGTGATAGGTGAAGATGGACAGTATATAAAACCTATGCCTTATGGATGCGGGATTCGAACCCTCGCCCCTAGATGCAGTACGCCTAGGACTTAGGACCCGGACGGACCCCACAATATAACTATTATTGCATTGTATGAATCGCGTAATCGTAGACAAAAATAATAATATGTATAAGTTGAGCGGCTACGTCTCAGTTGATCGACATTCTAAATGTAGGACGTCTTAAATGTCCAACACTAGACACTTAAAATTTGCGCAGTCGATCAATTATTGTAACTCCTGAACTAAATGTCCGACATTTCGGTCACCTGAGGTATTGGACATTTGGGCTGCTCCCGTTCATATATGACCGAATCACAGCCGAGACAGGTTATACAAAAAACTTGACTGAAAATATCTTTAGAAATCCTACAAATTTATGTTTGGGAAAAGGTTAACTACAGCCAGTCACTCACTTAGTTGGACGTTTAGATTTAAGATTAAGACTGGTTCTAGCCTCTTGGTGTAATGGGCTTGGTAGGTGTCATAATAGTACGTCTTGGAATTACGAAGAGAGCAAGTACTAGAGTACTTGCAATATTATGCAAGCTTGGAGGGAAAATACTAGTGTATAAAAAAAAAATTATTTTCGTAAAAATAAATTAAGACTAAACCATGTGATTTTATCACTGTATTCAGATGAGTTTCAGAAACACTGCCTGAATGGTGTTTCTTCATACAGCATACAATATTCACCCAGATTAGAATTATTGACATCAATAGGTTGCGCAGCTACATCAGAAGTGAGTACATGTTATCTGTGGCAGAAGTGTGATTATTCTTTACGAGTATTTTCTTTAGTTTTTTAGATTATTTTCTTAGTCTGTAATAACACGGATATTCCCTCAGCAACCCTGAACCACGATGTGCTTGAACTAACCAAGCAGAAATAAACAATGTTTAAATGCATCTAAGAAAGCCATTTACCTTTAATAACTGCAATACATATACCACATTGTTAAAATACTTAATAAGTTAATATACTGATAATTTAGACATTGTATCAAGCAACTAGTATCATTATCCTAAAATCTTATAGCGGTATTTGGTGAAATATGTTGTAAGTTCAATACCGTCTGTTATTGAAATGGCAAAATACCGTTTTTTCAATTAAGCTTATCTTATTAGTTTTTTTTTTGTTGCAATTTAGCAATTTGTTCATTCTGTTTAGGTTGTATAACATAAACTGTTTACCTACTATTTTTTTTTAGAGCAATTCGAATTAAAAAGAACATTGTGGTACTTAATAGTGTCATAGTAGCTTATTACAGTACCATAAAATGATGACCTTCTATAATGGACAGCAGTGATTATTGTCTCTTCCACACTTAACTCGTGCAACTAACCTCGAGCCCCCCCCCCCATTATTAAAAAATAAGGTTTATGCAAGGAGAGCATAATGGTGCCAGCATAAGATAGCTATAGAATAGATTAATAATGAAATAAAATATACTAGCAAATCCTGTTTTTCCTTTTTTTATAAAGTAATAAATACATTTTAACGTCATTTTAATTTTAATTCAATGAGAAATAAACAATATAAACATACAATTAGTTACTATACTTGCCTCTAAGCAACTTACCAATGCGATCATCATAGACAAGTGACTTGTGACCAATCAGCGATCTGCATTTGAAACTTTACCCACGCTGGTTGGCCAGGAGTTGTAACGTTGAAATATTGTAGTCGGTTAAGAGTGAAGGTAGCTTTACTTTAAAAACAACTTTAATTTTTTAATTATATCTTGAGAATGCTACTCGAAATCGAAAATCTGAGTCAACAGCGGACTGTGGTTAGGTAAAATGAAAATTAAATATTATAATCAGTAGCATAGTTATTTTGATTATTAAATCCATAGTGTTAGAAATATAATGAATTAATCACAAATAACAACAATACTAATTATAATGTTAACACATTTAGAGCATTCAGTTTGTAGGGCTTTCCAAACCACAGTGTGCTGTTGATCCAGATTTTCGATTTCGAAGTCCATTCTCGAGGTATAATTTTAAAATGAAAATGTGCGGTTTTTAATGTTAAGTTATCCTTCGCTGGTGTAATACATTTTTTTACTGAATTAACACTATTCCCGAAAGCGATGCGGTGGCAATTTTTATGGCTACTCAGAGCAAACAGTCACTGTGCTTATGGATAGACAGGTAGTTGACTGTCGGCAAGACTAGCAGACATTGTACTCGCTACTCGAGGCTCGGCTGTCAGGTACTGAAGTCTTCAAGAATATCTCCACACTCTTCAACAGGTAGACAAGAGACGACGTACTTGTATTGTTGGATGTGTTGACTTGTTTGTCATCGTCCACTCTCCGACATGTACAAATCAAAGGTAGTAGAGATTTCTGTATCGACACCTCTTACTGATTAGACTTGAATGTACTACATGACCGAGATGTCTCTATAACCCTATGAAAGCTACCAAGGGAGACAGGTTACCCATGCTCCAGGACATGTGTATATCGAACTATGAAGAACACGTTCTTTGCAAGTTCTAGACTTGAAATATGCCTGCACGTTAAGAGTGCGTATAGCAAATCCATTGAATGTGGTCATTGCTAGATTCACATCACGAGCAACTCGCAAACTAACCCTAAGAAGTGTTGATAAAGGTTTCTGTCCTACCCTTGACTTATAAACGTTACGTTTATGTCGGCAAAAATACAACGATAATGTTCTTTTAATTCAAATTGGAATTTTTAGGGTCTCTTGAAATTTGAATTAAGGGCGATTACTAATACCGCTATTACTGTATTAATTACTACATAATCAGACCACATATAACAAAGCAATTTTGCTTCCCCTTCAGCTTTGTGGGGTTTGAACTAACTTCTGTCCCATTTTGAAAGGCATAATAAACAAGTTCAGCTTCACTTTACAGAAGTTGAATCAGCATGTAATCTCTGTTAGAATTGGGAAGATACTACAGTTTCAGGAAGACCAGTCAGGAAACTTAGTTCTGAAGTTAGTTCTGGCTAATAATCTATATTAAAAAGGTAGTTGTTAGTCACGAAGCATGATGGAGGTTCCCAACTTAACTTCTTTACCTAGCCATAATATGATAAATAAATTATAAGATCTTTACTTTTACACAGAATGTAAAATTTGAAAGTTATTACACTATGTGAAAAATAAAGTTATGAATTTTATCAAATAACATTTAGTGTGAGGTTAGGACACGAGAGGAGTACGTATCATTAAAAAAATAAGATATTTGCTGTTCATCTTGTTCTTGAAATAAAAACGTTGTTACTTTCGATAAAATCAACGCTGCCACTCTGCGAAGTGAAATACATGAAATAATGATAAGGTTCAGTTATACATGTACAGCTTTTGCAGTTTTGCTCAGTTAAACCGAATTTCAATATAAAAGACAAACATTTGCACAGGCCACTACTTATCACATTTGGGGGCAGCTAAGACACAGGCAATAGGCCTACAATGTTGACAGCTAATCCAACTTCATTCATGAAACCACATGATGAATTACAGTCGAGCTCCTTTTAAAGAACTCTCTCTTCACGAACTAATTAAGAAGCACCAAAAGTACATACAAATTGGTTCTGTTTTTACAAAGTTCTTTTTAAGAAAGTAAAATTCCTTTCAAGTATGTTAAAAATGGACTGGACTGTAATGTTGTATAAATGGCTGTGCACAACAAGGAAAGGATATGAAAATAAAATCTCACTTCTCAGCAGTTAACTTTGTATATTTATTTATTATGCAGCAGATGCACGATGTTACCCTTGTGGAATTCGAATTTAGTTAGCTCAACAGTAGTCACTCATAAATAATTACCTAAAAAAATAATTTCAACTAGTATTACGGTAGTATTCCAGTACAGGTGCGTACGGAACAGTACCTAAAATTCAATGAAATATTATTTCGTCACAGCATCGATCGTCTCTATTAGTCACAGAGAAATGAAGACTTCGAGCCCAGCCTCGAATCAGCCACTGACCGTCTTTCACAGACTGGCTCAGGGCTGGATCAACCAACCTCGCTAGAACAAACATGGCGACTGCAATGGGTGTTGATGGTCCTAATATGTCTTTGTTGTGACCAAACCGAGTCTTAACGAATTTGGTGGCTAGGGACCTCATTCACCTAAACTGTCAGTGCATTGCCTAGAAAGGACCTGCCATTTCAACGAAAGTCAGAAATGACTGGGTAGGCCTACAGATAAACCATCAGCTAACTGAAGGGACACCTTGAGGTACCATAATTTGTAAATACTGTACAACATTGTATATATAAATTAACATGAAGACCAGCAATCAACTAGATATTAAAATTAATTGTTTCTAAAAATTTGATCATTGCTAGATGTTCTTTACTTAACTGACATTCACTCTGTAATGCCCAATTTGATTTTTAGGGATTCGGGCATTGCAGGAGGAGGTGGCCTGGGCAGGCGCAGGTAAACCTTGACGGCATCATAAATGAACCACTGAGCCGCAGTCAGGGTACCAATCATGACTATCCTAGGAGCGAGACCCTTCCACAGACCGGCCATACCAAGTTTCTTCGCCACAGATATGGCAGTAGCACCCTTCTCTTGGTTCAGCTTCGAGACGACGGTATCGGCTGGATGGGATACGATGGCGCAGAAAACTCCGGCAATGTAACCGGCAGCGAATGTTACGACCAGTTGCTCTCCCTTGGTGCATTCGGCACGAGGTTTGGGCACAACGTGGGCATAAAGAAGTTCGATGGTTCGCTCAAAGCATGCAAACTTCATCATGGTGTATGGAATTTGTCGCATCCACAGGGGTACGAGTCCTTTGTAGAAGCCGTTCAGTCCTTCCCCTTGGTAGATCGCTGGCAAGGCTCCTCGTAAGGTAGTGGCGAATCCAGGTTGGGTCTGGATTCGAACCTACGGAACATCTTTGCGTTACAAACATTCAACTCAAAGTTAAGGCAACAAAAGAAATGATTAAAGTACATTGATGATGACTTTATATTACATCCCGATATACAACTTGGGGCTACATGCCTTGCCTGTCATGGCAACATTTGCACACCCCTACCTACACATTGCCATAATACAATTTTAGATTAGAATCCTCATTCCATTGATAATACAAATTATGTAAATTATGATCATTAATACAAAACACTCCCAACAAGTGAGCTAGGCTGTTGCAGCTGGAATGTTTCGTCAATTTGTTTTGCTTTATGTATTAGAGCCATCTTCACACTTCACATGGCAAGGTAGGCCTACCAGAATTCTACAGTAAGCTGTTAAGATTCTAACAGTGTTGTTAAGTAACGCGCTACAAGTAGCGCGCTACTTGTAGCATGTTACTTTTTTTGGTAGCGAGACTGGTAGCGCGCTACATTTGAAAATCCAGTTAAGTAGCGAGTAGCAAGCTACTATATACGAATATTTGTAGCGAAAAGTCGCCGCTACTCTATTTTTGCACTAAACAAACACACGTTTGTTTCGCCCGCCACAATTCCCACCGTCACAGGTTCGGAATGACGACTGACATTGGCTTCCTTGCTCTAAAGTCCCAAAACCGCCTCCCCAGAACTGCGTTTCCTGTTTCACCCCGTGAGCTGTGATATGAGTATGACTCACTTCTGGACCGTACCACCGTTTCAATAAATAGTACGTACTCTTGGTCTTTTATAAAAAATGAAAGTAGCTGTAAAGTAGCGTCACTACTTTTTTGGGTAGCTGTACAAGTAGCGAGCTACTTGACAAAATACAGTAGGGCCTAGCTGAAAAGTAGCTAAGTTACTTTCAAAGATCAAGTAACTGTAGCTGTAACAGTGCTTCTTTTAAAAAGTAGCTTTAACAACACTGGATTCTAACCACTCAAATCACTAATCTAGGTAATTCATACCAAATCCACCTACTTCTCTGAGGTAAGGTGTTGGAATCTAGATCCCTTACTCATCATACCTGTTAGTAAAAATTGTAGTATGAAAAAACAGCACGGTTACTAATTAAGGTGGCCAAACATCAACGTTAATGTACATTTCCAACATCGAGTTTTTATTTAAAAAAATCAAATCATTTATTTTGTAAATAAAATGTACCATGCTTAGGGCCACCGAATTTTCCCGAAGCGGGAATTCACGAAATGTGCTGAAAACATGTTTTTTTAGTATATTTTAAGTTATGAACCATTTTGGGATACTTTAAAACCGAAAATTTATTCGCGATTTGGCACGAAAAATTAGTCATCTCACAAAATCTGGCATTTTGCTTTTGTTTCGCGAATTTCAAACGAAAATTCCAAATTTCTATGATTTTAGTAACTAAATTACAAAAAAACGAAATATATTTTGGATATTTTCAGGTTTACTAGTTACCCGCCATAGCTACGTCACAATTCCAAACAAGTTAAAAGCCGAGATGGTTGTCTTTCCGCACTGCACTGTAAATACGACATTCCACTGCCTTATATTTGTGAGTCACATTTGAGTACGTGACATCACATCCGTTGTGGGCGTCGCCCATGCTACCCACTTTTTGGAGGTTAGGTTTTCTTAGCTTGTGCTGTGGCTGTTCAGAAAGAACTGGATTAGGGCCTGATCAAGGGGTTTTCAAGTTATGGCAACATTCTGTCGGACAACAGAACTTGCCTTAAACCTAAGAATGTCGAGTTAATGTTAGGCTTAACATTTGGAACACAGTAAATGTAGGCCTTAACTTACTGTTGGATAGGCCTAGTCATAGTTACACAGGCTAATTTGTAGGCCTAGGCACAAAATCTTATTCAACAACAGGCCTAGCACAAAAAGCAAAATCTGTTAAGCTTTTTTTTTTTTTTTAGCTAAATTCATTTTGTTATTGTGACGAAATGTACGTTATTTGACGAATTAATAAAACGAAATCTTGCATTTTATATGACGAAATAGTGAGTTTTTATCTACCATAAATCTGTGGCCCTAACCGTGCTATAAGTAGACTGCAAACGATCATCAGCCCAGTACCTAGCATGCATACGGTATACACAACTGTCTTAGTATCCTCTCGTAGGCAACAAAACAATAATGTCGTTACTAACAAGTAGGCCTACTTAAAGTATGAGTCGGCAACGAAAATGTTATGATCTACAATGGTTTTTGATGTCCGTTATTTAAGTTATGATGTCAAAAATGTAGAAGATGTCAAGAGTTTCGAGACACAGCGATGTGATATTGATTTTTTAACTTCGACGTCAATGTTGTAATTTTACGTCAATGTAGAACCTGGAGGACCTCATTATTAGTAAGTCACTGTTAACGAATTTTATAGTAGCACACCTTAGCAGCTTCCATGGGGCTAAGGGCAATATCAGCGAAGAATTCAGCAGATGCAGATGCAGCGAGATACAAGGATGTTCGCCACAGGTAGGAATTTTCCTCTCCAATCAAGTCGGAGTAAAACACTTTAAATACTTCATACAGGCCAAATTTGCAGAGACCCTGAAAACAAACAACAAAGTAATTTTAAATAGGGACAATACCAGCATTTGTCACAAGGTAACCTAAGTTTGTCTTTAAAAAAAGTTTCAAATTGCTATCTAAATATAGCCCTATCTGACTACCATTGAAAAAGTCACATCAGGAAAACGAAAAGATGTTCAAAAGTTAAATGTAATCATAATCAATCATGTATGTTTTGTGAGAAGCAGTCATCTAAAAGCCATCGGGTCAGTTACCGATACCTTGACCCAAAATTCCAGACCAGCTATCTTCACTGGCCAGCCCTAGAAGTCGTAATTTAATTGACTACACATTACACTGCAAAATAAAAGAAACTTGCCAGGAACACATAACTGAACTGAAAATGTCTCCTAAATTATATTTATTTAATCCCAACTACTACCTCCCTTTAAACAAATCCTATCAAATTTGACTTTATGGCAGAATAAAATATGTCTTAGGCCTATCTGGTTTTTGTTTGCATTCTTTTAATAGATATATCTATATTCTATAATCAACAATTGGGACCAGCTACTTTCCCCTCACCCCTCGCACAAACGCGCAATCCCTGTGCTCTTAGCCCAGATGATAAAAACACTTAAAAAGCCTTCAACAAAGCATTCTCAACTATTTGCATGTCTCAGCAGAAATTTCCACACTACCTTGATTGTGCCGATATATTCCTTTAGACATGTGCAGAAATTAGCATACTACCGGTATCAGCATTATAAAAATTGTGTTTTCCCATGATACAGACAATATCAGTAGTTTTAAAAATTTGATATCGTGATACCTACGATATTGATATTAGGCAATATCTGTGAAATAGATCTGTATTTTTTATTGCTGGACAGCCCTAGTCAAGACTCCAAAGTCCAGGCCAACATTGAATTAATGCCTGTCAAAAAATAAACTATCAAGCCAGTTTGTAGCTGGGGTTGAATGTTTCAATTTGTGAAATGCAAACTTTTTCGATTTCAGACTCTTGACTGTATTCAGCAACTCGATGCAAGCTGAAGAATTTAAGTTCTATAGCGATACATGTATCTATGTCGGTGCTGGACTTGAGTACATTGATCTCGGCAGGCACCATCAGTGTGAATTTAACAAGGATATCTGTGCATGGCTGTTCTTTACAGATATATGTATATGCCTAATACTATACCGTAGCATATTCATCACCCCTACCCAATTACTGACATTGTCTCATAACTTGCAACATAAGAAGTATTTCTACAGGCATACTTGCAAAAGCCATTTAAAACCAAGGTTGGTAAACACGTCGCATCAATAGCTTGATAGAGTAGTAGCATACCAACACACTGAAACTAGAAACTACCATGCTTATTTGAAATATGTGGATGTTTTGTCAATTTAGGGGTGTTACAAGGAGAAAGGTCTTGGTTCTCACTTACGCACCTGCATGGAGTATCCGAAGAAGGTGGGCGCCCACCCCTTGCCCAAACCTCGCATACCATCTTCCTTCAATGTTACCTGGGGGAAAAGATGTGAAGTGTAAGAAACACGTGTACAGTACAAGCCTTTAACACCTTCTTACAATTTGTCAAATCATTGCAATTAATAGAAAACTACACTTGACAGGCATAGGCATACACGCAAGTTTTCGTGTCAAGCTCAAGCCATCTCCAGATGTTTCGTGTATTCAGCGAACAATCACTGTTCGTTCGCGTACATTTGGCAGATACATGTGAATGGATGCCGAATAAGAAATGTTCATGATTCAGCGTTTCCCATTTTAAGTTGGTAGGCCTACATCAAACAGGTACAATGCAAAGGGAGACTAAAGGTTTTTCAAGGCAAAATGATTTTTTGGCAAATACACGAGTTATGTGGAGGGCAAGGAAAAGATTGAATTCGTAGGCCTAGGCCCTATTTATTTATCAATGCAAAATCCATCCTACATATTATTAGAGATGACACTGATTAAGCAGAAACTAGTTTCGAAATTTGTTAGGTTCAGATTCGGTTCAACTTGTGTTGGTCTACCATAGCCGATTTACTTGCTCAAGGTAAATTCAAGAAAATATTTGTTAAAAACTTAAAAACGTATTTTTTTAGATGCAAGTCAATCATAGGTAGAGATACGTGAAAATCGCATATGCGATAAATGCGAAATTGATTATTTCCGTTCTTTTTTTTTCACAATTGTGGATGTTTTACATCATTAGCAACTCGAATTTATCAAAATTGAATTGGCGACAAAATGCGATAAAGAGGTGAATCCGAGTTGTTCACAAATAAATGCTAAATAGGTGCGATGAGTGGATTTTTCTGCTTATTTTACATATTTTACATCAAATTTGCCTTTTTGACAGCCTGTGAGCAACTGGCTGCCTGCTCGCGCGCTCAAACTCGTCTGTCGGTGAATGTCTCGCTCCGTCCCATTCCCCCCAACACTCGACAGACCGACCACCTGCATTGTGTTGCTTCCTTCATGCAAAGCGGAGCTTGCCGTCTTACGAATAGCGTTTAGATTTTTTCTCAATGTACGGACTTATTGCCGCCTTGTTTTGATTCCTCTGTCAGTGTCTTGTAATTTAAACTCAGCTGATCTCGAGACGTGTTGTAGTGAAAATGCCGCGAATTAAAATTACGACAAAGGAACGTGCTTACAAAAGCGACAAGTTTCTCCATACTATCTGGGCGCCAGATAGCAGCGTGGACGCGGAGAGGTTTTTCAGCCAGTACAATCTAGTTGTGACTGACAGACGCAACCGGCTGAAGGAAGAAAATGTTGAAACTTGTTCCGTGTTGATGTTCAACTAGTCACTTGATAGTCAGGCTACTAACATTATATTTACTATATAGTTTATTCATTACTTTATTGCAGGGTTGCCACCAAGTAATTTTTTAAATCCTCTGAAGATATCCAAAAAATCCTCAAAAATCCTCCAAAACACATTTATGCACTGTTACTTAGCATATTATAAAGTGTGAAAGAATAAAAAAAATTTTAGGTTATGTTTATTTTTAGGTTATGTATTATGCCAGATGATCTTTAAGAATTTACCTCTCCATTATAATTTATATACAAATAAATAAATAATAAATTAATTTGTATATATATATATATAGAAACCAGGCAAATAACAGCATAGACTCATATAAAAAGTCAGTCGTCACGTCACGTCACGGGCTCACGCTCACGGTTCTGCTTGTTATCAACGAGGCACGGGCAACGCGCTCTATCGTACACTAAAAGAACACACACGTTCTGCAAAGTTGCTATTTACAACTAGACCAATCACAACGCTTTAGGTACCCCATTGGCTGTCTCCCACACAAGCTCCACCCTCTGCTTGCTAGTATAGCAAGACAACTTACAAAAACACAGTTGAAATCTCGATATTTCACACGTGTTTTGAGACATCGTGTCTATGCTGCGGGTTCAAGTGTAGATTGTCCAACTTTACTTTTTACGTTATTAAATCGTTCTTTATGGCGGAATTTTCAAATTATAGTAAATTTCACGGTTTTTACAATAATGGTAGAAAATCCGCCAATTTGGCCGTTAATCCTCATGTCCGCGAGGCACCCTAAAAATCCGCAAAAGAGGATAAAATCCGCAAAAACGGCAACCCTGCTTTATTGTTATACGTATTGTTCTACTTTGTAATTATCCAAACTATTCGGCATTTTTTCATATAACGGTGTATTTTACCACATTTTGTCGACATCTACCAATGATACATTGTAGAAATAAAGGGAGAAAATAGATGCCACAATACGCTATGAATCGAAATCGAAAGTGCTATAGAAAAAAAATTAAAGTGCTATTTTCACGTATCTCTAATCAAAGGTTTAGACCTATGGTACAAGATGTATTTTTAAGCCTTTTCACAGACTTGCATGCCAAGCTTCGTCAAACGAATTTGAACATATTTATGATGGCAGCTCTGCCATACAATGATCATCTACCAAACTAGCTTACATGTACGTGATAAATCAGATAGAAAGCTCTTGGGCCTACCTTAAATCCATTGAGGACAGATTTGTACTTTGCAGGATCTACTTGAATCCTGCATTTGACAAGGTCGAGTGGTACAACCATTGTGTGAGTGATGCCGCAGGATAGGATGCCTCCAAGTCCACATAGCATAAAATACTTCTGCGACCCAAACGCGCAGCTGTCTGTAAAACAAACAAAAATATGCTTTTAGAAAAAATAAATACTGTAGGTATAAATGAAAACCGGGACCAGGTTTGATACATAGTACTTAATATCGGGGACATTTCAACAAAGACATTTACTAATTCTAAAATGAAATAGACACTGATGCAACCTCTTAAATTAGGTGGCACACTTCAATGCATCTAGTAGGCCTATGATGTAACTATTGTCATCCAATGAATGTCAGCCTGTAGTTGCCAATATTTAGGCCTATTCTTAGCTGTCACAGTAGAAGAGAAATAAGCTAACATGTACTATATATATTTTGTAGCAAAGTAAAATTGATAAATCAAATGATTTAAATCAAAAATCTGAAAACCAAGTTTAAAATAGTGCCCCAGAACTGTTCCGTTGTAGTCTAGGCATAAGCTTGCTTAAGCTACCTTAGAAATAGTTACTGGCCTACTTGTGAGGCCTAGGCCTACAGACTCTGTCAAAAGTAAGCCTAGCACTGGCTGAATAGTCATAGCAACCCAAGCCAATAATGCAAAGGAAGAAGAAGTCCATGTAAGAGCATGGCAAAGTAGAAGGTGTCTAGGCCTACAAGAAGTTAAAGATAGAAACATGTCTTCGTCAGGAAGAAAGCGTGATAATGTTTGGCTTGTATTCGATCAAATTGTCACTACCTACCGGCAAGAAAGGATCTAAAGCCATTTGTAAGTTATGCAAGACTGAGATGCAGGGTCTTGTGGAGAGACTAAAGAGACATATAAAGAGACATGCAAAGAAGAAGAAAGTGACATGATAATACAAATATGTACACTGCTCTTTTGTCAGTAAAGATAATGTGCATTATCTTTACTTCCCTCTTCCTGAAAAACTATTTATTTTAGGTTCTTTCTTATAAAAATGTGTGAAATTGCACTTTTACATTTGTAATTCTCACTTTTTCATTTTGATTTAAATAAAAAAAAACTGATTTAAATCAATAAAAATCTAATTAATAAAACAATCGATTTAAATCGATAAAATACAGAACCTCTTTTTTTTTTTAGTTAGGCCTATGTAAAATATTTTAACTTCATTTCAGTAACATATAGGGCTATAATCTTGGTATAAAAGAATCCTGTCACACTATACCATCTTTAATCCCAAAATTAGACAATGGGATGAGCCAATGCCCCTCCCCCCAATCAATAAAAGGAAACGATGATTTGTAATGTCAATGAGTGGAAATAAGTGTTTGTCTAACAGCTGCTATATTAACATATTTTCACCCAAGTGGTAATGGATAAGCTAGGTTCAGGCAACAGTTCAGTTTCTAAATTAACAGGATGCAAACATGGTTCTAGATAAAAAAATACAGTGTTAACTGATAACGAACGAAGGTTTGGAAAGCACACTTTTCAACATGCAGTATCTAACAGTAGGCCTATGTCTTGGCTACTTCAAGATAGGTAATAATACAATACCCAAGCTAAGCACACTATATATGCACATACCCAAAAAGCTTATAACCCGGACAAAAAACTTCCTAGTAACTTACAGTAGTAGGCTTACTTCTGTAACTCAATACTGTAATTGTCTGTCCCTGCTGCCAGATTGTCCTTCCAATTTGAGCCCATGGAGAGGATGTCTGACAACAGAGGTGGAGTAATCTTGCACACCTATGACTCATTCACCATCGCTAACCAACAAGAAAGTCGGTGGGTTCTTTGAACCCCAAAGGTGGATCTAAGGAGCGTGCATATTTGACAATCGAATAAAGATACCCTGTACAATAAAGTTTCAAGTAGGTCTAGATGTAGGTTGACCAATAACCTTAAGAAATAAGCATAGGTACTTGCCAACTTACAAAACAAGAAACTAGCCCCAAGGTAGATTTAAAAACTTGACACAAACTTATAGCAATATGGATATTGTCCCTACTGCCAGATTGTCCTTCCAATTTGAGCCCATGGAGAGGATGTCTGACAATAGAGGTGTAATAATCTTGCACACCTATGACTCATTCACCATCGCTAACCAACAAGAAAGTCGGTGGGTTCTTTGAACCCCAAAGGTGGATCTAAGGAGCGTGCGTATTTGATAATGTACTAATTATAAAAATTCACTCTAATAAAGTTTCAAGTAGCCTATGTAGATCGACCAATAACATTAAGATATAAGCATATACCTAGATACCGCCAGCATACAAAACAAGAAACTAGCAGGTCTAAACTAGCCTCTAGGGAGATATAAAAAATTGATTTAGCAACATGGTAATTGTCCCTGCTGCCAGATTGTTCCACTTTGAGCCAATGGAGAGAATGTCTGATATGAATGTCGTACATAGTCGTAGTCCTCGTACAATAACTTCGGTAATGCTTCCGTCACGGGTGGGTGAGCGGCAGCCAACCAGCGGCCGAGGCTAATTCATATACCTGCTCGGGTTGGCCGAGACCGTAAACACGTCATTGATTGATGACGAAAGCATTACCGAAGTTGTTGTACGGCGACTTTAACAGAGGTAGAGTAATCTTGCACACCTATGACTCATTCACCATCGCTAACCAACAAGAAAGTCGGTGGGTTGAACCCCAAAGGTGGATCGAAGGTGTGTGCATTATTACAGTACATTATTAAGTATTTGAGGGTCGACCAATAAGAGTAGGCCTAAGCATTTCCAACAGTGACTACGTATAGGCCTAGTATCGAGGATGGAACTTATTTAAATTATGTAATAACCCAATAAGTTGTTATTGTCCCTGCTGCCAGATTGTCCTTCCAATTTGAACCCATGGAGAGGATGTCTGACCACAGAGGTGGAGTAATCTTGCACACCTATGACTCATTCACCATCGCTAACCAACAAGAAAGTCGGTGGGTTCTTTGAACCCCAAAGGTGGATCTAAGGAGCGTGCGAATATGATATAGAAATACACTCTAATAAAGTTTCAAGTAGGCCTACACAGCTGATGGACCAATAATCGTAGGTAGGCCTTACCTGCCTAAGTACAAAACAAAAGGCTTCAAGAGATTTAAAAAATTGACATAGACCTATTGTCCCTGCTGCCAGATTGCCTTTCCGATATGAGCCAATGGAAAGAATGTCTGACAATAGAGGTGGAGTAATCTTGCACACCTATGACTCATTCACCATCGCTAACCAACAAGAAAGTCGGTGGGTTCTTTGAACCCCAAAGGTGGATCTAAGGAGTGTGCGTTATTGACAATGGGTACTACTAATTATAAAAACATTCTCTAATAAAGTCCGGGAAGCTAATGGGAGAACTCGAGTCGCAAGTTAACAGCTTGTCAGAGCAGCAGGGCGATTCTGTATGGGCGATGATAAATTTATCAGCGGTTTTAGTCGTTACTAAAGGCGGTGATTGGCTCATCGCCTTCTTCTAACAACTGAAACCGGTGATAAACGTATCATCGCCCATACAGAATCGCCCTGCAGGTCTACACCTTCAGCCATTTTAGGTTGAGCACAAATCTACCATCTTCTGACAACTTGACAAAGTTTGCTTTTTAAGTGCTGGTGGATGTCCAAATCACGTCTGACTAGCTACGTTGACATTATTAGGCCTGTACCAGGACCATGTTATGAATTCGGTGGTGGTAATGATATAACATAAATAATCAGCCAATTTGACTAGGCCTACGTATACTACAGCCTTCAAACCGATTTACTGAAACACTCATGATATTTTCCCGTAAATCCTACAAAACTTGCCAATGCATTGCAAAACATTCATAAGAAAGAGTATTAAGTTCTCTGTGAAATGACATACTTTGGTTTACGTTTTGACAAATCTGTAATTTAAAGCAATTTAAACCGCGCGAAATCGAGGGTTCCGCAGGGTAGATGGACATACAGCCTTAATGTAGTTTGCTTGCTACACTTATAGGCCTCCTGCTGCTATGCCTAGGTCTAGGTTAGTGTGTTCAGAGGAAATCATAGTAAACAGCTGACTGACACTAAATTATTCAGATAATCCAGAGATCATATTTACATTCAGTTTTTCGTAAAAAACCTGGTAGACCCTATGTTACTAGGCCCATACCTACGCTAGGCTAGGTCTAGGTAGACCCTAATAGTAAGTCTAGGCTTAGGCCTAGGCCTAAGCCTACGTCCTGGCTGAGGGGGCTTAGCTACTGACACTCAACAGTCATTAAGAACCCCAGGCCTTAACTTTAAGCTGGAACAGTTTAAGCTGGATCAGTCATCGTGTTTCTTAAATTCAATTACGACCCAGGCCTTGTTTCACTTACGTTAAACTAAATCAAACAGGGCTAGGGCCTAGGCCTAGGCCTGCCTAGGCCCCTAGGTACGGCATCCGGCCAAGGTCGCTTGTGTAGAGGCCAGTGCCTAGGCCTGGGTTGTGTAATAACTAGTCCTACACTTGGGCTTAATAAATTATTAATATTAAAATATCAACATTATCAACTAACCTCCTTCATTGGCAACTACGGCTGATGCTGCGGCAATATTTCTGCTGGCAACCAACTGCTTTTCAGAACTTTCGCAGTGGGCTACATGGAATGGACTTCCAAATGGGCTGTTTTTCGAGGTTTCCAGCAAAGACTGCCACATTTTGAATGGAATGGTGCCTGAAACGATTAATGTTAATGAACCTTACTCAATTGCAATGAATAAATATGTGACGTACATGTATAATTCACAAATAATAATCGTCCAACAGACACTCACCTGCCTAAGATGGCGTTCTGCTGAAGAAAAGGGACGATGGTTGCAGACGTATTTCGATAATACTTTAGAGTCAAAATCACAACGTACTCAATAAATCAATGAACTACTTCAAAATAGTTTGAAGCGTGTAACGTTAATTAACCCAATAAAAGACATACACACATACTTAATTTA
Organism: Isoperla grammatica; assembly: GCA_945910005.1. Classification (NCBI taxonomy): domain Eukaryota; kingdom Metazoa; phylum Arthropoda; class Insecta; order Plecoptera; family Perlodidae; genus Isoperla; species Isoperla grammatica. Next base: position 27,589,026 of record OX246746.1, read on the forward strand.
TTTTTGAAGACAAATTGATGATTAAATTCAATAATTTACTAAATATTATATATTGTCAATAGTTATTCAGTTGCTTATAGTAGTAATACGCTCGTCCAGCAACCGGAATGTACTTATATGTAATCTGATTGGTCGTTGCAAATCACAGCAGCCAATCGTCAAGCAGTATTCAACTTGCTACCTACCCGTAAATAGCGGTATTTATGAACACAAATCGACCTTCAATACTGTCACGTGCTCGAGACTAAGAGAACAGAACCATGCAGCATCCAATTAATACTAATGCATACAAATACAATAGATACAAACATGCAATTGAAACAATATCGCGGCAACCTTCTAAAATGAAAATAAAAGATGTGCTTCACCAAAGGCATAAAGGGGAATGAAACATCCCAACACTTTACTTGTGTATTTTTACAAAATGATTATTACTTTATACTTTATGAAAAAAACTCCTTCAGTGGATTTATTTGACTGAACAGAATATTGGAACTACATATCCTATCTATCTGATTCAAATGAAACATAATTTACGGAGATAATATTTGTTGTGGGAATGTCTGCTGCACAGATAAGGGATCCCAGCATTCGCCCGTAAAACTATCTTACTTTATCCGTAAAACTTTCATTTGATTGCCTGCAACATCCCAAATTAAAGCCTCGTGTGCTGAAGCGTAGAGCCAAATCCGGCTGTTCAACTTATTGCGAAAATACTAACCTGATCCAAGTCACCATGTCGTAATAAATACGAATTTTTGAGTTGCTACTCTATGTTAATATTACTAATGGGTCTATTTTGTTTCATTTTATTTTAAAGAGCTTGTTTTATTTTTCCGTAGTATTGCATACGAAATAAAAAGAGCATTTTTTCCGTAGTATTGCATACGAAATAAAAAGAGCATTCCTATATGTTTTGAAATTCTTTAATATTTCGTTTTTATTTTTGTTCTTGTTGTTGTCGCTGTTGTTGTACTTGTCTTATTTTTGTTCTTGTGGTTTTAGCATTCCGATAGTTCTCACAACATCCAACAACGTAATGCGTTAGTGCTACTACTTGTTGGCCCTGAGCCATTTAGGTCAACCCATACTCATGAATGAATGTTTAAATTTCCAAAACATTTCAGTTTCACTATAATTATTATCTACATTGATTGTTTTATGTAGTTATCTAAGTTCAAGAGTGTAATGAAGTATTTCGACCTTTCATTTTATTACTTCTTAGACCACTACTGATGAATTAAAGCTTAATAATTTCTATCCTGTCATGGCCAATTGCCAATCATAATTTTTTTATGATTGTTATTAATACAATCGTAACGTAAGCGTTTGGTGGTGTTGGTGAGGGAAGACTGAAGATGGGAAAGAGGGGATAAGTTGCTGTTCACTGTGTTAGATAAACTACGACCCGCGAGCCACATCTCTCGATCGTATTCTCCGATGAATCTCTTTAAATAGCCCGGCCCTAAACTTTTTTTTTAGCGTTGCACAAACATTGCATATTTTCGTTGGCATCAACTCAGAAAACGAAGTAAATGGAACATTAAGATCATGTAGCTTGACGGCAAAACCCAAAAAGATATTTTCCATGAATACTTAGTAATAAACAGATTTGGCATATAAGAAAAAGTGTTGACTTCACTAGTATACACATTGAAATATCCAAATGAGTACTGGTAACTTAATTAAATTTCCCAAATTTGTAGAAAATATAAACAGGTAGGTATTTTTATTAACAGGTCCTACTATACTTTGTGGATTTTTTTAATAGAATTTACTCTTTGTGGTGTATTGAACTCTAATACAAAAACAAAATGAACTGGTACGAATTTAAAGGAATAGTCAGATGAAGAACTAAAAAATCACCAATTAGTCATTAGTCCATGAAATTCAGTTATGTGTAAAATACAATTGATATAGGTTGCTTCAATGCAAGAAAAAAAATAGTGAACAATTAGCTATTCTACTAGATTCCCTTCGGCAGCTCTTGCTGCATTTTTCTTCTAAAGCGTAGTGTAACTGTATCGGTTCTGAGGTCGCTGGCGCCTTCCCGATAGACAGAGGACTCATTGTGTTATACGAGACCAGCCCGCGCTCCGCGAAACGCTCGGCGACTGCGGACAGTACCGCTCAAAACAGATTGCAACTTTTGCTACACATCATGTCACAAAAAAATTAATTGCAGGGTATTTTGTAGAAGTAAACGTTCGTACTAAGAAGCATGTTATCGGTAGAGAAACGATGCACATTAAACCTCCTGATCGATTTTTGATCAGTGCCCTATTTTAGCGGTGGCTTTACTTTCTCAAGGCAACATTTTTTTTATATGGGAATTACCATGAGAAAAGTTGCTCGGTGCTACTTGGTAGCACCAAACCAAATAATCGCGTTTTCTTTAATTTTTTAACCGCCTGCATTTAAAGTATGGTATCTTTTAGTCATGTTTTTTATATTTAAAGGTGGACATCTACAAATGGTAGTTCTTTAGTTTTTCACCCGACTATCCCTTTAAATGATCAGGTATAAACTCAGACCATCAAAGTGATAAAGCAAATCTTCACTGTATTTACATCGCTATTACTATTACTACTACTATTACTAGTACTACTGTAACTACTACCACCACCAGTACCGCTACTACCTGTGATGTCCAGTGGATGGACTGCCCTAACACACGACAGGGGCCGTATGATGGATAGTCCCAGCAGCCGCTCAACAGTTCATTCTTCAGCCATCAATTGACAAATACTTAGTTAGCAATGAATCTAAAAAAACAGCCGTCGGCAATCATCCCTGTAACGATTGTTTTTGAAAGATTAAAGTGGTCCAAAAATCCACATCCACGTGGCAAAAATGAAAATAAGTCCCAGGCCATAAAATAAAGCAAGCCAAAGACAAGCATGCCTACCGTGAAGAATTGCAAGGGCAACCTTTGGATTCATTAGACTGTGAAATCGCGATATCTTCACTCCGTTGACTCTATACACAGATAACACAATGACAGGTAGGATTGTGCAGCAACGACGTCATAGCATAGCATAGATAGAGGGAATCTGGTGACGTCATGGAAATAACGTGACTAATAATAACTGATAAGTAGAGATCCTTGTATTTCGCAATGCGCGATAGCGGGAAATCACTTGAAACGTGCAGCAATTTAAATATGTTGGCATGACAGTCTGTTGTGAGTCCAAAAATAGTCTTTTGAATCGCGAAATAAAACGGAATCCCGTGTATACGCGAAATAGCATAAGTTTACTGTTATAAAAACGAAAAAGAATTGACGAAAAATCGCCGAATTTCTGTCAAAAACCCCACATTTTTTATTAAAACAATAGATAATTAATCAATAAATAACATACTCAGGTACTCAAAATTGCATTTCATTCCGTAAGTAGAATCCTTACTGAATGTATTACCTTCCATTTCCTTTTTTACTATCATGGTAGAACTACGCGACAATGTAGGCATGCCACCCACATACATTAAAATACTAGATACAAAATTAGATTTTGTAAATAAAAAATTGAAACACCGCCAAAAAGCTGAAATTACTGCTCAACAGCGAAATTTGGTTTTAATAAAACGAAATATGCTAAAAAATAAAACCATTAACAAGGATCTCTACTGATAAGATAGCGTTGTTCGTTTTTAGGATTGTTTCTTAGATTAATAAAATGAAACCTAGTATAATAATATCATATGTATACACAGTAATAAACAAGCACAAGCTCCCCCTCATCCCTCAGAGTAGTAGATTAGCATGAAGTAGAGTGTAGACTGTCCTCCCCCCCCCCCAAAAAAAAAACACCCGTGGTAAATAGTATTACAATAACACGTATTCTCATGTTATGTCGTACAATAAGATGGTCATATTGTGGATAGCTCCAATCTATATATTTTTGTTTACAATATTTATTTTTCTTGGTAATAGATTTCTATTCCGCCCGGGGCTTAATCCCAGATATACCACCGGTCCGGGACTCGAACCCAGATATACCATTAGTTTTACTGCTATGTCACTTTATATACTGGGAAGTGAGGAAAAACTTGTATTAAATTGAAATTAACTGTGTTGTGATTGTTTTGATTATGCATCGAATGGAGCATCATGTATTTTGTTACTCGGCACTTACACCAAAGACAACTGAACAAACCCACCATATTGATTGTTTTGATTATGAACCGAATGGAGCATGTGTCTTGTTACTCGGCACTTACACCAAAGACAACTGAACAAACCCACCATATTGATTGTTTTGATTATGAACCGAATGGAGCATGTATTTTGTTACTCGGCACTTACACCAAAGACAACTGAACAAACCCACCATATTGATTTTTTTGATTATGAACCGAATGGAGCATGTCTCTTGTTACTCGGCACCCACACCAAAGACAACTGAACAAACCCACCATATTGATTGTTTTGATTATGAACCGAATGGAGCAAGTCTTTTGTTACTCGGCACTTACACCAACGACAACTGAACAAACCCACCATATTGATTGTTTTGATTATGAACCGAATAGAGCATGTCTCTTGTTACTCGGCACCCACACCAAAGACAACTGAACAAACCCACCTTATTGATTGTTTTGGTTATGAACCGAATGGAGCATGTGTCTTGTTACTTGGCACCTACACCAAAGACAACTGAACAAACCCACCATATTGATTGTTTTGATTATGAACCTAATGGAGCATGTCTCTTGTTACTTGGCACCTCCACCAAAGACAACTGAACAAACCCACCACATTGAATATTGATTGTTTTGATTATGAACCTAATGGAGAATGTCTTTTGTTACTCGGCACCTACAGCAAAGACAACTGAACAAACCCACCATATTGATTGTTTTGATTATGAACCCAATGGAGCATGTCTTTTTTAACTCGGCACCTACAGCAAAGACAACTGAACAAACCCACCATATTGATTGTTTTGATTATGATCCGAATGGAGCATGTCTCTTGTTACTTGGCACCTCCACCAAAGACAACTGAACAAACCAACCATATTAATTGTTTTGATTATGAACCGAATGGAGCATGTCTTTTGTTACTCGGCACTTACACCAAAGACAACTGAACAAACCTACCATATTGATTGTTCTGATTATGAACCGAATGGAGCATGTCTTTTGTTACTTGGCACCTCCACCAAAGACAACTGAACAAACCCACCATATTGATTGTTTTGATTATGAACCGAATGGAGCATATCTTTTGTTACTGGGCTCTTATACCAAAGACAACTGAACAAACCCACCATATTGATTGTTTTGATTATGAACCGAATGGAGCATGTCTTTTGTTACTCGGCACCTACACCAAAGACAATTGAACAAACCCACCATATTGATTGTTTTGATTATAACTGAATGGAGCATGTCTCTTGTTACTCGGCACCTACACCAAAGACAACTGAACAAACCCACCATATTGATTGTTTTTATTATGAGCCGAATGGAGCATGTCTCTTGTTACTTGGCACCTACACCAAATACAACGGAACAAACCCACCATATTGATTGTTTTGATTATGAGAGCATGTATTTTGTTACTCGGCACCTACACCAAAGACAACTGAACAAACCCACCATATTGATTGTTTTGATTATGAACCGAATGGAGCATGTCTTTTGTTACTTGGCACCTACACCAAAGACAACTGAACAAACCCACCATATTGATTGTTTTGATTATGATCCGAATGGAGCATGTATTTTGTTACTCGGCACCTACACCAAAGACAACTGAACAAACCCACCATATCGACCTCATGCATTTTCCTTTTATACCGACAGAGATGGCTCAGCAGTAACACGCGAGTCGTCGTCATCGTCGTCGTCAAATTGTCTCTGATTATTCTCGAAGCGCATCATCTACAGATTATTCTTTAACAACATATTTTTGTTATGATTTTCCGCAACTCAATCACAAAGTATTGAACATCAGCAATGTATCTCACAATCTGTTAGAAGTGGCTCATTTGGTTGTTAAGTGTCACCGTTTTAGCATAATTTCGATCACTGTCAATATATGACGGGACTTTAACAGTAACTACCGGGTAAACATATCAATTGGTGCATGGCATGTACAATATTTTCAGAGGTTGTCACTGTCAGACATTATACTGGGCAAACTTTCCGTTACTTCCACGGTTGTGAGACTGGAAGTCCAAAAAGGATACAGAAGAAAATGATTTAAGCTCGTTCCCAAAATAAGCCTAGTACAACCTGGAAACTTAATGCTTATTAAAATGTATATTCGTTTTATTGTAATCAATGTTTACAACTTTGCAAAAGTTTGCATCTAATCATCTCATTCATTTTGAAACGTTCTTAAAGTTTACAATTTAAATACAAATAATCGAATTTCTTTAAATCCAAATTAACGTACATATAATCACATTCACATTCAATATTTTTTGTTTAATGGGTTTCACAAGACAATACTTTTGAAAAAGATAGAGAGAGAGCATAAAATTATTTATTTCATGCAATATATTTTGTTCCTTGAAATATTTTAACATTTTTAAAGCATTGAAACGTAATTGTTAAATTTACTACCCTCAGGGTTTTGCGCAGGTAAAGTGCCACTGACGTCGGACTGCACTTTCTTCAGTAATCCAACTATAATCTTGATGTCTTGACAATAAACCTGTTGCTTATGATTCCTGGTCTCATATTACGACGTCGATTGCCTTTTCTTTAGCGGGAGACGGAAAGAAGGCACTCATCACTCCACAGACTAAACAGAAATACACATTTAAATGGTTACTAAAGATCATAAATATAATGTCTTAAGTATTTAATATTAAATATGATGCATTTAAAAACAATTGACACCTCTAAATCGAAATATGCTAAAAAGTTATAATGTAAGATAGCATTTTTTATGCCGCGTTTCGTACTCATGCTCTCATCTGCTCTCATTTTCTTAAGTTTGCTTTCACGAGACCAACAATAAATGATGCAAAAAATAATTAAAATTCGAAGTTTTTAAAAGCGTTGTTTACATAAGTCATGTGACAGTTTGATGGTTTCAAGTACGGTATGCGACAATATTTATTTATTTGCAACGCTTAAATACAACATTTTAAATGTAAAGCATAAAAGAAAGAAAATATAAAATTACAGTTTAACATAGGCACAGAGTCAGATGAAAAAATCTAAAGAGTTTTGTGAGAAAACAGTTTGATAGAGTAATAGAGAGTAGTAATAGAGTAATAACAACCTAATGATAATTAAGACTAAAAAGAGCTGTTTAACATTACGAATGATGATATCAAGGCGAGAAGAGAAAATATTAAAAATGGTGTCACAACAGGTAAAAACGGGGAATGAGTTGTTGGATTGATCCAAAAATAATGTAGTCAGTGCAGGGAGTGGTTATGCGTTCTATCCGACTCTTGATTTACTTATGTCGACGCGTGTGTACATACCAAGCACAATACCACTGAGGATGAGGAAGACGGTGGTACAGTTGATGTCCAGCAGAACCCCCAATAACAGCGCCCCTACCACCGTTCCAAGGCGGCCAAACATCAGGGATATGCACACAGCCATAGCCCTGCATCACAAACACATATTATTACTTCAGCCAGTGAGGAGAAGAGAAATAACGGAAAATACAATTTTTAACTGAGCATAGTTTCGATTCTAGCCACTATAAAAGCAATGATAAAAGCGTTGAGTGTGTATTGTATAGGGTAGGGAGGTAACCAACACAATAGCTGTATTAGTCCGTCGACTACTTCATACCGCCTAATATAATCTAGACGACTAGTAGCAGAACGCAAGTGCGTGGACGATAGCAGCGTACGATAGTATACGGATCAGTGATTCGTGCATGCGTTGACATTCTCCTACTAGCCGACTAGCGTATGTTGACTGTGCGAAGCGGTAGACAAACACTTGCTGCGCTGAGCTTCTATCCTACATTACACACTGAAGGATGACAGAGAATACACCAACACATTGGAAGTTGTTTTATGGGGGTACGGACAAACGTTTTAAACTACATGTCAACTAAAACAGTGTTGGAACTAAAACAATTTTAGTAAATTCGTCGTGCTTGCCAATTAGATTATAATTGTTGTTTTATGACGTATTCAACCATTAGGTTGTATTCTGTCGGAAAAGGATATTGGAAGAAAGGAACAAGTAACTTAGAAGAAACAATTAGATTTGAAAGGGGAGCATGGAGAGGAGAGGACCGACCACATTTAGTCACCTCTTACGACGGGCAGTGTCTCTAGGTCAAATTCTACCCTGGATCAAGACGGGGGATGATTTGAGAGTAAAATTTATTTAAAAACTTAAAACGATAAGAGCTAGGTAAAGGCTTCATCACGCTTTTTTCTGTCCGTGTTCCACCGCCTTGCAAAGAGAGGCTTGCATTCTTTGAGACCGTGACCAGTGGAAGTTTATTTGATACCGGTACAGCGTTTAGCAAATACCGGTACTAAACCTGTTACATACCTGAGATGTGTTGGGAAAGCGTCAATGACAGCGCTAGTGAGGACGCTGATACACATGCCCGAGAGTACAACATAGAGAGAAGCCAGTGCGGTGATACCCAATGTTGACGTCACATACAGCATGCCCAGTCCAGACGCAGCCGATACAGTTAGACTGACAACTGCAAGATGGCAGAAAATGCATGGTGATTTTGAAGGTAGATGCACAAGACTATAAATATACTGACTAACTTATTTTGAGCAATTTACACAAAATACTGATAAAGGAAGTGAGATTTTGCGAGGAGATGAGATTTTGGACTTGCCGCCAGACTAACAGAAATGCTGCTGCAAGTATAAGAACGAATGTACTATAGCAATTCATCTATACCTATATGAAAAGCCCCCGGAATGAAACTCCGGGTTCGCCTTTACCTGTGGCGTCACCACAAGCAAATTTTTAAAAGTGAGGCATGTGGAGAAACCTTTGAAAAGGACTGAGGTAATGAACCTAAGCTATTTTCAATCTATATACTAACCAAGAATCTTCTTCTTTGAGACGTGGTTGACCAAAATGCCGACTACAAAGTATGCGATCGCAGAGCCCACGCCTACAACCAGCGTGTTCTGGAAGGACGCTGGATCCGTGTAAGAAACACATTCGGACAATTCTTCCGGATGCTTCGTGATCGACGTGAAATTCCTGTCGCCGTTCAAATAAGGAACAGTTTCGTTGCCATTCGTGACATTGACATGAAGCTCACTGCCCTCGATCAGAGAGTAAACGAACGCTTTTCCGTTCGTTATCGACACCGGATTAACAAGCTCGGAAATAATCTCGCAGACCGTGGCTGAAGTGTTTGGGTGACGTACAGCGTACTCAGCCTCACGATTGAAGATCTCAGGGAGCCAAAGCAGAACTCCGTTGCAGCTAAACATAGAATATAGTAGTTTTAAAACGTGTTTGGGACATCAATATAATTCAAACGTTATTGACGTAAGTTGGTATGAAGAATTACATCGGAGGGCAGTGTGCTACGTACCTGGTGTACAAGCCAAACTGAATAACACACGCCAAGATCGTCTTGAACAAATACGGAGTCTTGAAGAGAGGCGCTGTCTGAATGTACATCACCCTGAAGAAGGCTAACTTGTCGTCGGGGTCCTTCTCTTCAAGATGAACTACTTGCTCGTGAGGGTCCATCTCAAGCTGGGTCACCTGTAACGCGGAAAACAATGTTGATCTGCCTTTGCGCTATATTCTGCACATACGGTAACATATTTAAGACGCATCCTTGTGAATGTTTATAGCTAACAAAGTAGTATGATAACTATAGTAGAGACAGCTTGCACTACCTAACACGTGAAGCATTAACAATTTCCTTGAGAAAACATTATAATCTCCAACTCATTAAAATTATCGTTCAGCTAAAAGATTGACCCATAATATTTCCTAGCGATTCTTATTTTGGAGACGAGGTATTAAGAACTGGTGTGTATTTTAAAAGGCTAATAATATTATCAGTAGTAATGATTTTCTAAGATAAGTTAATTTTATTACGTAATAAATAAAAAAGTAATACAGTCTTTTACTGTATTTTTGTCGTAAGACCATAATGGTTATGTTGAAACAGATAAAATAATGGCGCATGAACTGACGACGTTGTGGCCAGTAAAAAGGGGCTAAGTATTCAAAACTGACCTTGAAACTCACGCTGACTTACAGCACAAACGTTTCAAACTGCGTAAATCTAGAAACTGAATCAAACCCAAACTGATAGTTCTATTCAACCCTGAAGGAGTTTAAATGCAATACGAATGAACGAAGTTTGATGACTCTTTCTTACGATTATCTTTGGACAGTAGTTGGCATTTGTAAATGAAATTATTAACGCCAATGACAAATGTTGCTTCTGTATGAATATGATGTGTTAGCAAAGTGATTCGTGGCCAATCAGCGAGCCCCCGAGCCGAGCAAATACGGGTCGCTGATTGGCCAAGAGTTCTTCGTCTATGAGGAAAGCATCTGTATAAGATTGTGTCTCTGGGTAACGAACTTGATTGAATAAAAAGTAAACTATAGATTTTCTCACCGGATAAGTCTCTGGAGGTTTCCCGACGTTAACAGAATACACGTAGCGCAGAACTTTGAGGGCTTGTTCGGTTTTACCCCGAGCCAGTAGGAACTTCGGACTCTCGGTGAGGAAGGCTATCAAGATGAACGCGGTGAACAGACTGGGCAGCGAGCAGAACACTACGAAGATGCGCCACGATGTGAAGGTGGTGTGCCAGGGCATTTCGAAAACCCAATCCTGAGGGATGACGACCCACGCCAGGCCGGGCAGACATATTGTGCCGACAGCGATGAACGACCCCGCCCACATTACCACTCGGGTTCTCGTTGCGTTAGAGTGGAACTCACCCAAGTATGCGTACATTACTGCAGACGGGCCGCAGATGCTGCAATCAAAGAGGGTCAGTTACAGAAATAACAAGTACTAATTAAAACAAAACTATTGAACCATAGCTACAAGGGGACTAAATTAGGAGGGGAATGGCCGGTTCTTTCATCCTCAAGACAATTATAAAGATTAGAACAATTTTAAGAATCAGAAATCGTGTTTCCATACTGATACTGATTATAACAGTATGGGAATCAGCGCCAAGTAAATGATAATAACTGTAGATTGATTGCATCTCAAATCATTCAAGAAAATGCATCGTCTACTCTCAAGAAAAATAAAATGAATAAAAAGACGGCGAAACTAGTTTAGTTAGTTGTAATAGTTATAAAAATACAACTTACAAAAATCCGTTGAGAAATCGGCAGAAGAGGAAGAACGGGAATGTGTGGGCAAAGCTTGAGATGATCGTGACGACGACGTCCATTGAAACTGACAGGACGAGGATTCGTTTGCGTCCTAGAGTGTCAGCCAGGAAGCCCCAGAGATGAGAGCTACAGATCATGCCTGTAACAGTGTTGTCAAGTCATTGAAACTGACAGGACGAGGATTCGTTTGCGTCCTAGAGTGTCCGCCAGGAAGCCCCAGAGATGAGAGCTACAGATCATGTCTGTAACAGTGTTGCCAAGTCATTGAAACTGACAGGACGAGGATTCGTTTGCGTCCTAGAGTGTCAGCCAGGAAGCCCCAGAGATGAGAACTACAGATCATGCCTGCAACATTGTTGTCAACTAACAGTAAAACAACTGTGCCTCGCCAAACGTTATATCAATTTTCATAACTAATAACAACAAGTTAGCAACTACAAAAGTCGAAAGTATAGCTTTGACTCGTTTTTCTCATTGGCTGTGGGGAGTTTTGTCAAAAGAATCCAAACTTGCTTTTCAACTTATCTAAATCAAGTTTAAACTTGGACTTACCTAAAAAGAGCACCGAGTTGAGAACTCCTTTGTCCTGTGATGTCATGTTGAACTCGCATTGTGCTGGTGCGAGAAGGTAGGAGGTGTTCAAGGACACGAACACCAGGGACACTAGGCAGAATCCCGAGCCCAGGAGAAGAAGATGGTGGTAGCGGCCGCTTCCTGGAACGACAACAAACAAGGGGCCAGACGGTTAGGTGGTTTATGCAGGAGCACCGAGAGAGAGAAAGAGATTTATTTGTTTGGTCTTTATTAGGCGGGATTAAGGCCAGTAAGGTCTACATCTTGTAACCTACGCAAATATTTTTTACTCACCTCATAGGAAAACTAAATTTCAATTGAAACTGCCCACGCTCTAGTCCCTCGTGATTTTGTGGGCTTCCTACTGTTTCTATGTTTTATTGTACTTTAAAATTATAGTAAAGATTGATACATACTTGTTTATTTTTGTACTAAATAAAATTTGTATGTAAATAGTATGAATGAAATGTAATTGAAACTTGAACTTGAAACTATCCTATATACACAGTTCCGCACTCGAACTATTCTCATGACAATCGATTTAGGAGGCTTTCATAGCCGGAGTCAACTATGCTAACGATGTTTTCCGTGTATAACAGTGTCAAGAGGTGGAAATAATCCAACGTTTCCCCTATATTTCAATGGGTTTCTTCAGAGACCTTCCACTCTCCAAAGGTCCCAGAAGAAGCCCATTGCAATATGGGTGAAACGCTGGGTTATGACTCGGTACTCGGTTATACCCAGGAAACCTCATTATTATGTTACTATACTCTCACGGCGACCTGATATCCTTATCTAATTGCAGGAATATGAGCGTTTCAGCCTACAGATTCCTGATAATCTTTAATTAGAACCAGGTATTTCAATGAACTTGCTTCCAATGCAACTACATTTTTTTTTTTATGTGTGCATACTGCCAGAAGACTGACCCTGGATGTATTATACCCTTTTGTGTTTGGAGGTTTCAGAATTTCGATATACGGGCAAACATTATCACTGCTGAGTCTGTTTAAAGTATAGATATTATGAATTAGAGAATAGAAAACAAACAATACAGCTTGTTTGTAAAATAAAATGTGTATAATATAACCGACAAAAACGTTGATAAAGATGACAATGTTTTAGCGGGGGAACCACGCGCGTAGTCTAAGCTTCTTAAAAAACCAGGGCTCAGGAGTCAAACTAGATGAATTTACAACCAGACTAGCCGTAGAATTCTCCTTTAGCACAGGAATAATAATCGTTATGGTAACTTCAAATTTACTACGTGTTATTTATCTTAAATTAATCGCAAATTCAAAAGAAAGTTGATTCAATGGATGTGAATCAATTATTTTAAGGCCCCCCCCCCCCCCCTCCCCCCTTAAAATATACCATATTATGACAATGGTAAACTTACCAGTTAAAGCAATCGCCTCTTCAAAGTAAGTGGGCTTCTCTCTGGAAATTTCTTCGCCATTCTCAACTGTAAAAGAATTCAGGAAACACTTTCGTAAAATGTACCATTCTCCGAAAAAATACAGAACACTATACAAACACATATACATTTACCTAAGCTTTAACGTTCACTGTAACATCCGCACTTACAATGCAAGCTTGCAACCTTGAAAGCTGTTCTAGATAACTGAATTAATCCAGATGAGTAGCCTACCTTCTTATTGTCAAGTAACCAAGATTTACGGTACCTAGTGTACAGGAAGACATTAAGGTGACGGGCCACAATGAACAATCTGAATGTATGTACTATGTATGTGCCCAAAGAGGTGTTTCATAGTTCCCTGACAACACTGATCTAGAAAATAATAATTTAATACAAATATTTATTATAATATATAATATATAATACATAATATATAATGTAAATATATAATACAAAAAATAAATTAAGATTGCCTTAAGGTCAAAATACGATTTGATTTTTGAGCATAATTAGAAGTTCTTCGGCTACACATTAATTAGCTACGTAATTTTATTTTCACCATTAGATGGTGACATACAAGATAGAATAATGCCAGTGTACCTAAAAAACTGTTGACATTTTATAAGACTCACGTTTTCGAAGGCTGCAGCCCACTTTTAGCTCCTGACTTGACATGTGGCTTAACGAGAATGAATATATTTACAAATAATGGAAGTAACTTCAGGGTTACTGTTCTGAAGGCACTAACTTTTACTGACAATTAAATTAGTAATATAATTTCATGACTCAGTAGGCCTTGGAAAAGTACATACGATACTCGATGTTTAAATTATAACGAGCTGTATTTACCATATGTGAGGCACTTAAATCAGTTACTATATTCGGTTGAAAATAACGACAGTTTTTGTCATTTCTAAACTCGCCAATGCAAAGTCAATAAGAAATTTTATTAAACTGTAATAGAGTTATTGAAAATTTATTAGCATTTTACTCGGTGAACAGAAACTTTAGTGCCCAAAATAAAATTGCTTTTCTGTAGAGCTACGTGAAATAAATCACTTCGAGAACAAACTATTTATATATCGAACTTGATTTTCAATTGACCATTGTTGTTTTGAATAATTCACTCCGCGAACCGGTGTAACGTGTAACCATTCTGGGAATGAAAATCAGCGATGACTCTGAGTGGACTGTCACCGTCAGTCAAATGACTTTTCTATGTCAATGCCTGTGTGTGTAATGTGTTTACATCAAGGCACTACTTATTTGGGACAGTTTCACTAATAATACTGAACTACGCGTACAAAGGGGACTCACTGGTAGAATATCGATATTAATGCAAAATGTTTAGGGTACTATTTCCACTAGCGCTTATACTGGCTGATGTCGTCTAATAACAGTCATTTATTCGCGTATAGCTCTGATTCAGATATGAGAGTTGCTGTTGAGCTTTTTAAGAAGTCGTTGTACATTTGGACATTCTTTACTAACTTTCCAAGATCTCACATGTACCTAGTTATACACTACCTGAAACTGAGCTCTTTAGGTACGTGGGAGTGTGTATGGTACAACATATAACATAATACATACATACATGTATTCTTATATGAAATGAAAAATAAAATAAAATGTAATCAGGCTGTGCATTGAATGCTAAAACTTAAGTGCATCACATAATCATTCTAGTTAGAATACCTAAAAAAAAATCGAATAAACAGTTTTTACTTAATGTTATATAAACTAAAAAAAAAAAAAAACAGCTAAATTTAATATTTACCTGTTTTGCTTGTGTCGTTCATCGTGACAATACGTTGAACGTGGAAATGCCAATGTCACGACGACCAGGCCGGGATGTTTCTAGGCTACTAACACGGCAAACAAGGCACGCGTACTGGTTGGTGTTTGCTGAAGAATCACAACCTCTGAAACAATTCGTTTCGTTATCGCTTAGCATTGTCATTCATGCACACAACACCAGTGGCGTATTTCATCAGGCGCACAATATTCATGTATACAGAACACCTGGAGATGAGTGACTCAGTTATGGGGTGATTATGTCACTGGGTTGGAATACGACCAACCAAAAGTGTGGATCTGCCAGAAGATGTTAAGGAGAGTCGTGTCCTAATTTCTGTGAGGGATGATAAATAGATGATTCATGTGTGTTTGGGTCTCTATTATCGCAATCATGCTATTCGAGGCGAGAGGGGTGATAGAGCAAGATGGAAAACAACATCCACTATATTTTGTTTGTCCACACCAATGATTTGTGCATGTTCTCATGACCTCCAACTAAATATTTAAGTCTCCGCTAACCTCTTTTCACTATGTCACCATCAGTCAGTAATCACAAGCTTTGAAACTAAATTAGAAGACACCCAAAATATTCAGTTGTTACTCACAAGACCGGGCATTAGTGTATTACTGTATTACTGTAATAGTAATATCTGCAATACCTAATGTACCTACGGGAATATGGCCGCCAACAATGTCCGACATGACGCGCGGTTATACTCCGAGGGGAATGGGCGATAAAGTTATCTTTCTCCTTGGAAAATGTTTAGGAAGACCACACTTCACTGTTTATAATGTCATAACACTCAAGTAAATGAATCACATACCTTACAATATGTAGAACCACAAACATGCTCTTCAACTACACTAGCAGATTAATTTAATAAGTCACAACAAAAATGCATGATCACTGTTAGAACTGAATTTTCAAGCGCGATTCAGATTCACGCGTCTCGCTTACCATTAAGATTATTTATTTAATAATGTTGAATATTTGACTATATTACGTTTACATATAATTAGTAATTATAATATGTCTTGCAACTCACTCTCAAACTAGAACACAGCCTCGCATCCAGCGACTTCTTGGCACCGTGATTCGCTTGTCAGCCGAAAACGCGAATAGTTTTTGTATTTTGATATTCACTTTATTCGTATTTTAAAAACTAAAAATTCACATTCACACTAAAAATGGTGTCATGAAACACCATCGAGCGCGTTACAACGATGAGCTCCTACTGGGTATTGTCTAGCTTGGTCTAGCTTCTGCTTCCCCGTACTGGCGTACGTGAGCCTTTTGCACATTTTCTTGGAAATTCATAGGCTTCTCGCAAGCTTGCAAAATTAATCTCACAAAAAAGTTATCAAGAGTGGTAGTCTCACCCCCCTCCCCCCCTCCTCCTACACCTAGCTAACATGGCTCAAAGGTAAGGCAAGACAACGTGCAATAACTGACCACACCTAAACACCGAGAATATATAACTTTCAATGGTTTCTTCATGCGATAAACTTGTCAGTTATCATACAATAATGAACTTATTCCAGTTTCGGGCCTAAACCGCTAATAGCTTCAATTATTACGGTTCAGGTTTTCAAAATAATATACGTATTCGGGTTCGGGTTTTGGCGATTCACGAATATGGCTTCAGGTTCGGGTTAAGGTTAAGAAAAAAATAACGTTCTTTTGGTTTTGGGTTCGGGTTCAAGTTCGAGTTTCTGATTACGATCCAATATAACGTATTATCTCAGGCGCCACCCGCGCCACGATCTGTCACTGACGAATGAATCCCACCAGGAACTGACTATAGAGCCGGCACAAATATACACTATTAATTAGACACATTACGGGCGTAAAACACAAGTACAACAAACAAACCAACCAGCTTGAATATAACCGGTTGTTGTTCCGTTCTAGTCTCATAGTTCACGATCAGCTGTTGTGATTTGTCTCAAAACCTCATCTGTCTTACTGGCACTTCATCATTTATTTGCTGTGTGAGTGAAGCGCAAAGTTATCGTCATGCCGCAGTTGCAACTACCGAAAGGTACACCCTAATTGATTGTTTTAAGATTAGGACTTGTTAACCATGAAATAATAGTATTAGTATTGCCAATATTAATAGAAATCGAAATTATTCTAATTATTGTTTCAGGTCGCGAAAACAAAGAGGTTCTATTGGCAAGTAATTTTGACCGAGCTATTTCGTTGACAGGTAAATCTGTCCACCAAAACACCATTGTTTCTATGAATGTAAGATGTTGTCTTCCAGGTTACAAAAACGACTATTGTATTCGGAGATACAAAGGTTAAGATGGGGGGGGAGGGAGGAGGTTCATGACAAGATTCCGATTTTAGTTTGCTCCCCCCCCCCCCCATCCCCCCAACCATTAGTATTGCCCCATGGCCGTCCATTCCCCTAATGTAACATCCTAAAATCGCCCCTGCAAAATTTAGAGTAGACACATTTAGTTTGACTAATCTACGAGAATAATTCTTTTACCGGCTATGTTTAGTATTACACGTTCGCAAGAATCCTGCTGTAAATAAACATAACGTGACTTAGGCCACATTTAGAATATCTACAACATAATGTGTCTCTATTGCTGAAGAAGCTGCAATTATGATGCAACGAACTGTACGACGTTCTGGTTGTTGAATACGGTAATCAAGTAAAGCAAACTTATGACGTTTAACCATGCGCTTGTGTGTATAAGTGAAGTGAAGCGCATGTTCTCCTTATTCATTATATTATATCGGTAAAGAAACGTCAAATTCACTCTCTATACGACGCTATACCGTACTGAAGTTTTGGATAGATTACATAAAACATTATAGTGAAGATGTGCGTGTGCGCATGCATGCTTGAATCTTGATCATATTTGAAGACAGAACTGTTCAATTTAAACTCCAAGACATTGTGTAGAGTATAGTGTGTGTAGGGTAGAGTCACAACGTGAGCAGTTCTTTGTGTTAACCGTTTCGTACAGTCAACATACGCGCGTCGGCTAGTAGCACAATTTAGGCGCAAGCGCAGTGACAGCGCAACATATGCATCGTTGATCGGTACCTTTGAACAAGATTGTTACGCATATGTTGCCTGTCACTGCGCATGTGCCTAGATTCTGCTACTAGCGGACTATAGTGTATTGCAATGAATCTGTGGTCCTAGGATCCCGCCCACCTTCACCTACTTCACTCCATACCTCGAATCGCCGGCTCGAGCCGCGGCTGGCTTGAGCTGGCGATTCGAGGTATGGAGTGAAGTAGGGGAAGGTGGGCGGGATCCTAGGACCACAGATTCATTGCAATACACTTTAGAGTAATATGTTGAGCGGAAGGCAGCGGTAGACGAACACCTGATGGCGTGTGCCTACCCTACACTATCAACGATACGACTATGAGTGAATGATGGGCAAAGTTTCAAGTGCTCAATCCCTCTCCTACAGGGTTCGGATGGTTCAACATAAGGATCACTCTGGTATGCGGGGTTGCCATTATGGCGGCTGGTCTTCAGAGTGGTTTGAACGCCTTCGTTCTGCCCGCGGCTCGTTGTGATCTGCACATGGACACGAGACAAATGGGCGTTCTCAAGTATGTCCAGCTACATTATTGGCTTGGGTGATCAATATTCCACCCGCAATTACTGGAATTAAAAGCAGGTATCCACTTGTTGGGCGGGAGTTTTGACCATTACGGTTCAGATTACAAAAAGTTATAACTTTTATTTAATTTTTTTTTAAATGAGAACTCCTGCACATGTTATTGGGATAAGGGTTTTTGTTTGTATTTTTTAAATTACACAATATCACAATTTTAAAATTCTGTGAGGCTAGATATTAAGAACAACACGTATTATAAAAAAGGATGCAAAATTGATCGTGTTTGGATAAAATAAGACAATATCAATCTTAATATGATTGATTTGTCTAATGTGATCAAAAAGAAAGATTTTAATTATTTTTTGAGGAAGTCAAAGCCCTACATCATGCCAAAACGTAGATTTCGAATGTCATTTTAAAGATAGGACCAAAACAAACAAAATTCTCACCCAGTTCTGTATTTGTACCATACAGCGCATCTTTCCTCCTGGGAGGTATTGCCAGCGCGTACCTATGGGGCACCCTGGCTGACAGGATGGGCAGGAAGAAAGTTCTCATGATGTCTCTCTTCATGGATGCTGCAGTGACCATTGCTTCCAGCTTCTCACAGACTTACGGTGTATTCTTAGCCTTCCGATTCATCAACGGATTCATGTAAGATGTGTTATGTGCAGTGCCGGGGTGCACGGAACTGATCCCATAACCACGTGGAACAACTGTGCTGCGTTGCGAAATGTTTATATTAATTTTGATATAATCGTTACACAACTGAAATTAAACATACACCCGCGCCACTGGGTTTCAACCCCAATGCCCGCGCTTCGCGCGAACCCAACTGGTTTACATCCGAGCGGAATGAGACGCTGTGATTGGGCAATGCGTGCGACGGAAGTTTTTTGTCGTGTTTGTTGTATTCTTAATTATTGCTCGAATTAATTTTTTTTCCAACTGATGTACTCCCCAACTCGGTTACCTTCGGGACTGCAACCTGTGGGAGTTGTTCCATGTGGGGGTTGTTTTATGCGGGAGTTATTCATTGTGGGAGCAGTTTCGCGTCTCGGGATGCAATGCCTCTTAGTAACTATATAACTTTATCACTATATTAGATTCTTCATCACTGAAACTGGTCATAAAGTTGTCAGAATGTTCAAGTGAGGATCGAGCGTGTAAAACAACTTCAACACATCGAATGTGATACTAAAGATACTGCTAGTATTTTATAGTTACTGTTGTTCTGTAACTCAGTTGTCATAGGGACATGTCAATCGTTTTCTAATAATGATGTTGTAAATGTGACATTATGCTAGACGATGTGATGTGCACAGAATTGGAGCGCCTTCCAGCTTAGTGTTCATCTATCTTGGAGAGTTCCACACCGCCAACCAAAGCTCGCGTACCAGTTGTTACGCAGGCTTCTTCTGGACTCTGTCTTGGATGCTACTACCAGGTACGCTAGCCTCCCATTGTAAAATGTACACTCTACCAACATTTATAAATCAAGGGTAGTAAAGATACCTTCTTTTATCGGCAACTCTTCGTTCTGAGTTACTCTCGAGTCCATGACAGCTACCAAGGGAAACGGATGTTATGCCTCAGAATTTCTAACTAAAATACCACAAACTTTAAAGAATTCGTTAATCGATACTTTTCTACATTAGTGAGTAGGCCAAAAAGTGTACAAGTAAAACACCTCCTTTCTTTACCTTCAGAAGTGTCATATTATGCATATTGCATATCCTTGTTTTAAAATACGGACAAACGTCGTTGTCGATAATACTCCACACAGTATAATAACCAAATATAACTCAAATGCATCTCTCAACGCATGTGTTTCTTTAATGCAGTGAAACGAGTACTTGTGTTGGCTTGTTGAAGGTATTGCATGGCTGATCATCCCACTATCCTGGAGCTTCACAGCAAGCGGCTTCACATACAACTCGTGGCGTATGTTCGTCTGCGCTGGCAGCATTCCTAGTTTGATCGCAGGGCTGATACTCACCTTCCAGCCTGAGAGTCCCTGTTTTCTGCTGGTCACGAAGAAACCATATGAAGCACTTCAAGTGTTGCAACACGTAAGATCCCTAACTACTATTATCTCATTATAAATTATCACTCATGTATTGCTGTTCTAAGACCTGTAGAAGCTCCGGTAGAATAGGCCCAGAGTGACTCTGCTAGTCGTAACAGGCAACGAAAGGAGACTCTGCCCCTCCCCCACCCCCCTCTGCCTTCTGTCCCACTGAAAATGTCTCCTATCCCACTTGGCCCTGTCCTCCCTTGCTGGACTCCCCTTATAGCGAAGTGTAATGGACTTGAGGCGTTTTTTCTGTTTTTCATCTTCATATTTCACCCACTCATCGTCTCAATCAGTGGCGTATACACGGGGGGGGGGGGGGAGGGGGGGACAACCCCCCCCCCCCCCCTTTTGCAAAGGAAACATGGAAAATGACCGTTTACATTTCAATAGACTATTTCAATAGACAATTAGATGTTTTACTTTATAATTGTTGTAATTAAAAGCAAAAGCAATACGAAAAATATGCAAATTATTGATTGAGGTTCCTTTTATTAGCGGTGCTAAGGAAAAAATGCGTTGCCAGAAACTGAGTTATCTTGTTTCAGTTGGCCGCTGTAAAACGCACAGATTTGCACTAAAATGACCTTGACGAGAATTTTTTCGGAGGGCAAGCCCCCCGGAACCCTAATTATGTTTCGGCTCCACTCTCTATAATATGGGTTGAAAACCCCCCCTTTCCCAATTCCTGGATACGCCACTGGTCTCAATTAGCTAAATTGCAAAAATATGGAACGTAGAACCCAAATATCATCATCATCGCTCAAGTTCCAAGCAATCTAGCTACATAATTCTCAGTAGTGACTGTTGCTCTACAGTCTACACGGTATATTTTGATTTATTATTTGTGATTATGTTCTTAAACCTCAGGGGATGCAGACAGATGTGAAGGTCACGTTACATTATTGATCTGCATGTAGTCTCTGTTCCGATCAATCTTAACGTAAGCACCCTTAGCATTGAGTCACAATTGTGAGATAATAGAAACAAAAAAATCATGTAAGCGCTCTCCAGCTTTGCTACCCCGTCGTTCCAGATGTTCGCTGCCAACTCCAGCCGTCCCTCCAGCGAGTACCCTGGAGTATTTCTGGAGCCTCGTCTGGAGAGAGCGGGAAACGCAGTTGCGGATCTCAACGTACTGGTAAAAAGCGAAGGCTCAGCTAAGATGCTCCTGTCATTGCTGAAAACCATATTATCTCGCACCAAGGAAATATTCATGCCTCCTTTGTTGAAGAACACGGTTCTCTGTTCTGCGTTGCTCTTTACAAACATGTTCGGGTAAGTTGATAGGAAATGTGATCATTCTATTTCAGGCTATGCACACATACCCTGCGGAACCCCGGAATTATATCGGTTACATTACTTTAAAATGCTTTAGGCCCGGTTTTTTAATCGTTGAACGGTTAGCTGACGGTCCGTAATCTGTAACCTAATAAACCCTATGCAGATAACGGACCGTCAGCTAACGGCCCCGTTATAATTGACCGATTGAAAAACCGGGCCTTTTAAAAGTGATTTTATTTCCATTGTTCTTTGTTTCATGTTAACAGGTACTTTGGCTTAGGTTTGTGGTTACCGGAAATCTTCAACCGCTTTGAGGATCACTATCGCCTCTTCCCGAACGTCTCGGTGTCTGTATGTGAGCTGGATCACCAAGCAGCTGATGAGTCGTCCGAGGGTGTCGCATGTGACCGGCACGTAGTCGACTCCCATGTGTTTCGCAACACGTTGTTCGTGGGGACATGTTGCTTGCTGATCAATGTTGTGTGTGGGTTGACGGCTCCGTATACAGGGAGACGTGTTTTGCCAGGTGACTATAGAGCGTGCCAGTGTCAGTGTGTGTAATATACTCTGTAATCAGTATGCATGTTCTACGAGTCAGTCATGATATTTGTTGCTCTTTTTAAAATGTAATATATCACCGATCAATCTAAAGTGGCTGATTTGTATTTTTAAGTCGTTTGAGTGATGATAAAAAAGTTGATTCCATTTTGTCTCTGTATTGTATTACCTATATTTCTTGCTGCCTTTGCTGAAGTGATATTTATCAATATTTCCAAATGTTTTGTTAGGTAAAAACTCAAAAGTCGATAAACCGTGTAATATAGTTGGTTTTGTAAAATTAGTAAACGAATGAAGCTATACTTGGTCATTGAGTTATTGCACTTTTTACAGAAGGATTGGTCAAATTTTAATTCACATTAACACTTTGAAAGCACGTAAACATATTTGAACAATACCTACTTAAAATTGGATATTTTGGCTTATTTGTTGCAGTTCTTACTATGATCGTGGCTGGTATGTTTGGATGTTGTATATATTTCGTTCACACAGCTGAAGAAATCTTGGCCATCTCTTGTATTTTTCAAGCAGCCATCAGTTCTGCTAACTTCATAATATCAGGAACTGTTGGTGGAATCTTTCCCACTCAGAACAGGTACAAAGTAAAAAGTTAATTAATTTTAAAGATTTGTGCTTTTCTGGCGACAGGTGATGATTTGTCTAGTTAACACCCACACTTAGTAAATATTTGAAAAAATGAATTCTATATTTTCATTTCTGGTTTATGTAAGAATGCATGTGATTGTGGAAATGTAATTCAAAAAGTTTTTAACACAATACAAGTACCTATCTAGTAAAAGTATGCATCATGTTCATAATATGTTACAAATGAGACTGGAAATTCTAAATACCAGCGATGAGTTTTGAAATACATTTTTTGTTATTGCGTGAAGTAATTATGGATAAATTCAAATAAATAATACGTAATAATAACTTGCCATAACACCAAATTTCATTCACACTCAATATAATACAACAATACTCTAAAACTGTAGCCATTCCACACAAACTCACTCTAAGTTTTATGATTTTAATGTTGTAGACCTATATTTATTTGTTCACATTACAAAGCTGCTGATAGTATTTAAACTAGTAGTGCCCAGAAAACTATTATTTACATAGAGGAAACCTGTACCGATACTAGTCAACTGTTACAGAGGTATGGCGATATGTGTAGCCGTACTTGGAGGGCGATTAGGTGCAATCGCAAGCAATCTTCTTCTTGGGCAGCTGTTGGCCATAAACTGTCAAGTACCCATCCTGCTTCTAGGCAGTGTGGTTGTTTGTAAGTATATGCAGATCTCACTGAACCTTCATATAAGATGCCAAAGTAAACACAGACACACTTTTAAAAGTATAAAATCATTGTTTCAGTTGGCGGCATTCTTGCTCTTCTAATTCCAACTGGAGATACCAGGAAATTGGACAAAACCTCTACAAATTATGAATAAAAGTCCAAATAACAACAACATGAATAAAAGTTATTTACGAATTGTGCTGATCAATACCTAATGATTTAAAGGGTTGTGCCAATGTTTTGGGCAAATTTTGACAGGCCTGTATCAACACAACAAAATCAATATTTTCGGTTGGAAACACATTTACATCAAGTAATCTACTGTCTCAATGGCATCCTACAAGGAAGCTGCATCATCCATCAGCTACGTTTATGACTGGCAAGTCTGAAATGCTGGTGGCATATTGTTATTGACCTTTGAAATGTTATGAAGTAACGAGTCTTAAATGGTCGTAGTTATTATTTGGCTTCTAGAGTAAGAAGAAATTGGAATACAGAACAGGTAGAGTTTGAGGTTCAATGATAAAAGCTGTTCTTGATTTAGTAGTTTTATAATTAATAAACAAAACATTATTTTAATCATTTGCTGTGATTGTTTTTAGAAGTTATCAATAAAATTGTCACTACAAAAGATAAGCTGACCCCACAGTTATTTTCTAGGGACAAATTAGACACATCCTTGATATTTGAAGTGTAGAATTGGATTTTTACACTGCAAACCAGTTTAGCCGGAGATTAATATCGTGCCAAGTTGCCACATGGCAAGACTTTTGGTTAGGAGACGTAAAGCCCGAATATCACCATACATAATAATTAATGGGAACAAAACAAACTTGTTCTTAGATACGTGATGTCTTGCTATTCTTAAGTGTTAATGAACACTACATGCACAACATGTATCTCGCATCATGTTTATAAAAGCCATACAACAAGGCCGGCCATCTCAGGTTGAAGCTTGTTAGAAGGAAAGTGATGAAGGTAGCTCAACCGGTTACAAGTAAAGCTAGATAGACTAGATATTCAATAGTGAAAAGGCACAATAAGTATCATACCCGAATTGCTGCTGAGAATCCACTGGAACACTGCTTGGCAAAACAAGTGACATTTCTCAAGTATTATTATAGTTGAATGCTCAGTCTATCAGCATCTTAAGAGAGGTACTAGAGATTTGCAATTACTGGTAGTAATATTACTAAGCATTATGCTAGATAAGTACTGATATTTAGGTACCCATGGTTTCAGCTTGGTTACAATTGAAATACCCAAATAGACCATATGAATTTATTTTGCACGTGCATACTGCCCTTGCTACAAGTAAGCAAGTACCTATCTGCAGGTACACAAATGGTTTTGCTGAAGAGTAAAATATGAATACAGGAAAATAAAATAGTGTAATGACATTTTTGATAATAAGAATTGAATATATAAATAATTAAACATTTCATTCTGTTCATTAGACCATGCACAATAGTTCTACATAAATAAATAGTTATTACAAAATGTGTCTAACCCCAGATAACAGGGTAGATTAAACTACCATCTAGCAGAGTAACTATGAGGGAACTAGCATTGAGTTATCCAGGCTCACGAATATATCCTTCAACTTCTCTGACTTCGGCATTAGTCGCCTTGCATTAATTGACAACTTAGCCCCTATCGGAAAATCTACTGCTAGTTTAATATTTATTCAAAGCAGACATACAATATGGAATGTGTCTATTAAATCTTCATTAAAGTTGCAATGTTTCAAATAGTTTTATTTATTACATGTCTATATTGTATTTCGTTGTACAACTGATTTACAAAGAAGTTGTATAGCAAGATGCTTGTTTATATGCAGAGCAGTGGTAGTACTGAAAGTAAGCAGGGAATAGAGGTCAGCAGTCAGATAAGCGATTGACCAATGGACAGCCAGATATATGTACTCTTTATCTACAGCCATGAAGCTTCATGCACAAAACAAGAATATTTATTTGATTATCCAATGCATTTTGCATATATACGTATTGTTAAGGCAGGAACTTGGAAAGTCAAATACTTCAATAAAAATGATACATAATGTGAAATCATGCTGTAAGGGTTTATTAGAAGGCTAAATTGTGTTACAATCAGTACAAGCTATGTGAACACGTGATTGTTTTAAAATTACTAAGTCTTAACAAATCAAAAACAGTTTGGTCTGCATGCCTAGACATAGAATGCGAGTAGGTATGTCATGATAATGTGCACTGCATGCCCGACTAACAAGAATGCTTAATCACAAGAGTGCCAAGTTGAGACCCGCTAAAATCCCACACACCTTGTGATTAAATCAACAAATAAACATAAAGTAGTTACAATACAGCAAACAAGCCTTGATGTTTCCTTCATATGGTCTATTCAAGGTCATGATCGTAAACATATGTGAACCGTAGTATAATAAGTCTTCCCGTATGATAATTATCAGCAAACAAATAAATCCTCTGTCAGAGTCATACGTATCACGCTATCATCGTCAAGATAGTTGCTGTTCTTTTAAAGACATTAACCCCACGGTTTCACTAAAAGTAGGCTACTGATCAAAGCAACTTGCAGGCATCTCCAGAGAAAACTGAAATCAATGTATAATGAACCATTTAGTACAAAATATAGCTAAAAACAATTACACAATAATCATAACACTAACACAGTCGGTGGCAGATGGCAACCTAGAGTGATCAAACCACGTAAAACTAAATTCAATTCAACATTTAAGCTAGTGGCCCAACACTAACAGCATAACGCTGTACAGTCAAACTACAAACTACAGTAAGTAGTAGCTTCCTACTTTTGGAAGCACTTAAAACAACATGTTCAGCCCCAACACACAAACCAGTGCTCACACTGACAGTTGAAAGGAAGTACTGTAGTCAAGTACAGTTATGAACAAGGTGATTTGCTTACCAAATAATGAAACTTAATTAAAATTTTAACTGAATGTCTGTCCACCCAAAAGTGACTTTGATCACATACTTATATATTTAATTAAATATTTGATTTCTTTGAACTAATTAAAGACTATTTATTTTTGTCCGAATCTAGACATCAATTTAGTACCTAACAGTAATGATGATCGGGATCACTTGATAGCAAACTTAATAAAAGTTTGTTCCTACTGAAAATCAAACTTAGATCATACTGGTATAAGTGCACAATACAACAATTACTGTATTATATAAGCATTTGTGGCCCAAATGTACGAAGAAATAAGATTCACATGCCATAATGCCGTGATGTCACACACAAAATGCCTTCAATCGGTGGCATTATGTTCACAGTATGTAATTTCCCCGAAATAATAATAATAACAATGATAAGTTACATAATAAATAAAATAATCAAATAGTTGTAGGTTGCAAATGTGTCACAACAAGGTTTTAGGACGTCGTTCTTTGGAGGTCTCATTCAGTTAACTTGTATAATATACACGATATCTCGAGGATTAATGGCCCATGTCAGCTTATATCAATATTTCTGACTGATACTTGAGACAACATGTCAGTTATCAACCTTGCAATCAATGTTTGTTGAAATCTGCTCAAGTCCACTGCCTATCATTCATAACAATATAATATAACAGTACAATAACTGATTGAATAAAATAACATTGTTTCTTAGACTTAACACTAAATTACAAGAACTGAATTTCACATACACTCTTTGTAGTGATGTGCAACGATATTATTTTCAATATCGATATCGTCGCTATTTGGCCGATATCGTTATATAAAAATGTTTATCAATATCGCGACATCGAATTTTTTGGCCGGAAATAAAATGATGGAACACCAAGTTATTTTTTAAAATTATGTCAGCATTTAAGCCTATCGATTAGGAGTGCTGGTGGGTAACCAGTTGCTCACTTAGTAGGTACCTGGTTATTTATTCTCTAACAACAACAAAAATGAAGTGACCAGTATGCAAAAAGAGTGCGATCTAACGATTGAGATTTTTGAGTTAGCGAGAAAGAGAGAAACCAATGCCATGATGAGTCTGGCATCTAGCTGTAGCCTTATGAGTCATACAACTATTTGAAGCAGATATGAGATTAAGGTACTAACAATACCAAAAAACCACTTTCTTCTAGAAAAAAGTTCTGGGTTCCAGGTAGAAAGGTGAATATCCATCTCTCGGCAATCACCAACAAATCACCATTCAACTTACGGCCTATAAATACCCTGGCTAAGCTAATTAAACTTCCGTTAGGGGATTGACGGACCTTGCATTCGATTCTGGAGGGATTAGGCCGGCGCAGGGGAGGGGGAGGTGATTTGTAGTGAGAAACTGCAGCTACGCATACTGCAGACACCTGGCAGAAACGGTATTATTGAAAAACAATACGGCTGATCTTAGACAAGCTACGTAGAAGTACATCAATGCTTTTAATTTATTTTCATTTCCGTTCAATATCGTGATATTTCCGATATTGTGAGACTATATCGATATTGAAATTAACCTCCATTTACATAATACCGTATCAATATTGTTGCACAACACTAACTCATTTATTATATTATCACTCTAGATCAGCTACGGATTTCCCGTGACTTTCCTTTGTTACAAAATTAATGTTCTCTTCTTCTTGCGTAGATAACTGCAGATAGGTTAACAGCTCATAATAACAGCTTTAATAACTAGCTACTCACATTGAAGAGTGCTCGCTGCACAGTGGTTAAAGTGGACTCAGAGAAGTGACGGTATGCACTAATGCTGTGTAAAGCAGACAAAACGGGTATGTTGGGGGGGGGGGGGGGGGGGGCACAGCCCCCAGTTTATCCCCGCAGAGATATTTTTAGGGTGTTTTTCACGAACACGTTTAAATTACTTTTGAGAGGAGTCTACGCTTGTTTTTACGTACATTTGTGGTGAAAAAATAAAATTTGAAACGCATTTACTTTATAAATTGGATGAGCAAATACAAATACCAAGTACCTACAACAAAACGTTTAACATAATTCGTCAATATGTTTAAAATCGATACAAATTAGTGCCGGTATGGGAGTTTTAGTAACGGCATGCATACCGGCTCATACCGCCCCACTTTAACCACTGGCTCTGCAACTTAATGATGTACACTACACAGATTATCTATGAAACAAACTTCATATTATATATTTTCAGTGTCATCAGATTTAAACCAACATTAAATCGTTTAGATGCAACAATCTGTGGATACCAATATAAAAGTACTGGGTTCATACTGGATAGTTTCCTTGATGATGATATTGTTAAATCTATCCCAAGATGTAACCCCATTCCATTAGTATTGTTTCCAGAAATTCTTGTTACAATTACAAAATTAATTTGGTAACTGAATAACTTTCTGTTTACTATCACAATAAGGAAATTCAACTTGACTCCACCACAGATATCTTTGGTACCGTTGCATCAACGAATAACAATATTCTTGCATACAAAAAATAAAATCAACACTTTGAGTTAACAGCTCCAAGTGCATTATGAAATAATCACAAGACATCAAGCCATAAACAATACATTTTGTACATTTCGGTAAGAATATATGTACCATAAGAAAGCATTCAAGCACTGAAGCACATTTATTGCATGTTTAGCTATCAATCAGCTAAGGGTTGCCATTCTACATGAAAATTAGTAATGCTACTGGAAGATAATTTTACTTTATTGCATGTAAATAAAGATCATGGATATTATGGTATTGGTCATAAATTGTTAGTACAATAAACCTTCACTACAATAGAACAGTTTAATGTCCACCTCTCACCTAAATCAAACTAACAAATTCACTCAATAGATCTACACGTTACTGTAACAGGTAACTATTAGGTTCTTATTATTAATTTCAACACCGAGAGTTAAAAAGGAACAATTTTTTATTTTCATTTTGTATGTACAGTATCTCTAAACATCAAATAAAACGAAAATTTTGTAAGGATAAGTGGTAATTAGTCATATGGACAAAAATATTTGCTTTTGTGTTAAGATTGAATAGTTATAAAATAACCAAATACAGTAAACCCTCGGTAAAACGAACTCGGTTAGTGCGAATTCTCAGATAATACGAATAGTAAGCAAGACCCAGCCCGCGTAAATAGGACACTCAATGTTAAATAAAACGGATATAACGAATTTCGCATAATACGTAATACGAACTAATTATTTATCCCCTGGGTGGTACTAATGCATAATGTTCGTTGTTTAATACGAACTAATAATTTTGAAACCGCACAAACAAAATAATGTGTCCGAGAGTTCAACTCGCAGAGTAGGCGCAGGTATCAAGATTTTTGTCCGCCGAGCGTACGTCGTCGCAGGCAGCTACTTGTTTTGTTGGTGCTTGGTTTTCCCTTCCCCCTCCGCCGCCCGCAGGCGCGATCGGATGCGCGCGCCAGCCCTTACAGCTGTTGAGGGGCGTGGCTTGCTCACTGCAAAGTGCCTGCTTAGTCCGCCTACTATGCATGCACAAAACATCATACCCGCGCGCTACTATCCATTGGAAAACATTGATTGTTTGTAGATACGTTTATTTTGGCTGGTACTATTGAATTTCGACGTTTTTGCGATATTGCGAATTTTTATATTACGAACTGACGATTTTTGGGTCCCTTGATGTTCATATTAACGAGGGTTTACTGTAACCATAAAGTAACCAACGTGTTTTTGTCTTAGTTTAGTGTCACTCATAATTATTTTTTCTTGAAACATATTTCCAAATACCTATGTTCTGCAGTAATAAAATGTAAATATACTTGCATTTGGATCTATGCATTCTTATTTCTTTAAATTGAGGGGTTATCTGCACATAATACAAGTTTCCCACTAACACTTTTCAGTTTATTTCTGCTATGACAATGTTAGGCCTACATTATAACAACCACAAAACACTTCATTTGTAAACCTTTCTATAATGCCTTTCTTTGTCTTAACAGCACTTCCAGATACAAGGTCCATACTGTATTGATGTTATATCTTGCTGCATCAGAGTTTACTACATCCACATTGATTTATTGCTTTGATCAGAGGTGAGAGGTACAAAGACCATTGATAGCTAAAACCATCTGCTTACAATTAACACTTAACAGAGCAACATCAGTACATTAGTAAATTACTAATACATGGCCTATTGTGTTAATGTTTGAAAATAGAATATGTGCGTGATTTTTGGAGAAAGAGTGAGGCTCAGGGAGTGGGATACCCTGTTGGTTGACCTTGGCTTAGAATATCTTATCTGCGCCAACAAGATCTCGACATTGTTGCAGTGTGATTGACACGCACATCACGTAATGGGGATAATACTGGCAATGATTTCATTCCATCATCTGAAATAGTTCTTAGCTTGTCATCTTTGTTTATGTTGTATCAAGATAAAATGGCAACCCGAATGTTATTAGAGAACCAATATTCTTATATGTAAGTAATAAGAAAATTAATTGCATAATTATAGTCTGAATAAGTAATTCATTACTTAGAGATAAGTTAACTATATAGGAACATGTATATAAAATAATTCTTATCTATAAGTCAATTAGTTACCTTGTAGCAAAGCAAACAACAATAATAAATGTAGCTAAAAGTAAACAATTAAGTATTAACAAAAGTTAATTGAAGAACGAATGTATTTAATAAGCTCATCATGAAAGAAGTTGTCTTTTAGAAAGTAAAGCAGTGTTTCCTTTATTCGTTAGTATTTAGTTTTTCAACAACTTTTCGATTTTCCTCATAATCATGTTTCTCTGTTCGGAGCTTTTGATGATGACTAGTTTGCCGGTCTCTCCCGACGAGAACAATCCGAGGACCTTCTTTCTGCTCTCGCTGGTGGTGATGAAGATCCCCTTCTCGTCGACACGTGGAGGAATCTTCATCGAGTCCCACGTGTAGTGCCAGGCCAGAGAGTAACCGAACATGTCCGTGTGCTCGATGTACATGATGCGCTTGTCCGTGAGGAGGAGTACGTCCTTGGTGCCGTTCACGTGGGGGAGGTGAAACTCGTAGGTGTCTGTCGTAACGTAACGTCCCTTGTCCAGCTCTTGCAACAGTTTGTTACCCTCGGCTTCGGAACGCACGTACGGCCGGACCAAGCTGTCTTGATGGAAGTATCTACGGATGGAAGAAATAACAATTCATTTTAATTCTAAGCAATGCAAAAAAAAAATTAGGCCTACATACATTGTGTATAAAATTCCTTTAGTTGTAGCTCTCAACATTTTGACATACAAAAGAATACAAAACATAATGGTTAGGAAAAACTTCTACTCAAGCAATACCATATGTGGTGCTTTAGACCTACCCATTAGTAGAGGTCCATGGAAATGGTCTTATTTTAAACTGAATTTTGATTTTCAATCAACAAAATATGTTGCTTTCATTGGGTAAAAGCTGTACTTCAGAGATTTGTTCCATAATTTACAGTATTTTTTACCATCATTTATGATTTAAACAAGGAGGATATATCTGTGAAAAGATTGAGTATTAAGGTGGCTTCATTTTAATACTATTCCAGAATTAAGATTGAAGCTATTATACAGTAGTAGGGTGGCCACCAAAAATATTTTCAAATCCGGCTGTGGAAAGTGAAACATCCGCTGAAGGTAGAAAAGCTCTCGACTCACCTTGGTGGGCGTAACCTCATCACTTCGTGACTCATCTCGGTGACTCGCTTGACGGCATCCAGTGAGCCGCTGGCAAAGTCGATGACCCCAGCAGTCGGACGGGTGACCAAGCCCACCACACCCTTACCCACGCCCTTGAAGAAACCTTCCACTCCCTCTTCCCGGGCACCCGATATCGGCTTCATGAAGACGCCAGACACTCCGTCCACCACACCCTGAAACAGCCCACCATCCGGTATACACACCCACAATACTACAGTGGAATCAGCGTTGAGAAACATAGTGGATGAATGGAGCCTCGATATGTTGTTCCCTCTCGCCTCATGCCCTTTCCTCTAGGGATGACATCGGGTACTCGGGTACCCGACTCCTACCCTACTCCTCTTGTACCGGACTCCATTTTCTAAGAGTCGACTCCTTCGAACATCGGTTGCTGTGTGTAAGTGTATCATGTATTGGCGGTCTGTTACCCTTTCTGTTTCCCTTTCCCTCCAATATTCACCTAATATTACAACTCAGTAATTAAAAAACAATAAAGAATTGTACTTTACTGCCAAATCACTTTTTATTGCTCCCGCCTGGAACACACGCAGCCCGTCGAGGGTGTTGCATTGCAACATTGGTTAAAATTAATCGCTTTTACTTTATCTTTTTGACGTTTGAGGAGTTGACTCCTACCCGACTCCTAAGGCTCAGGAGCCGACTCCAATATTTACTACCCGATGTCATCACTACTTTCCACCCCACTCAAACGGCATCTAGAAAACATTGACCCTCACCATTGTAACATTTCAGTGCTCTGTAATTGACCGCACTTTGACTTCCGTAGGTGAATATTTTCGAGATTTCTGTAAACCTTTTTTTTATGGCCGCTTTTAGCGGGTACAATAGGGTCCAACTGCATTCATCTACTGTGGTTCTCAAGGCTGATTGAACTTTAAATGGAAACATGATATATACGTATGTGTATGTGCCTCACAATTTAGCCTAACTACAGAAAAAAAAATCTTTAAATTCCAATTGAAAAATGACCAACATAATATGCTGGTACCAAACGGTAATGAGACTTCACTGTATTTTATTCATACACCATATCTACATACTGTATATTATTTGAAGTAATAATATCAAAATAAGAATATCAAAAATCGAACAACAATCACAAGTGGATCAACATGAAGAAATCGTAAAATAAAAATTAAATTAAAAATGTTAAAGTAAAACCTTGTCAATTCAAATGTATGTAAAATTCATGTAAAATTCGTGCAGTGTTTAATCCAAAATTAATGTTCTTATAGTTCACATTCTAAGAATTAAAATTGATATTCTTAGGGTCCCTTGCAATTTGAGTTGCAGGGGTTTTACTGCGATAAGTAAATCAATTTGTATTTACTAACGACTTTGTAGTTACAAGAACTGATTTTCATTACCATGACAAGTCCCTTGCTGCTCTGCGCTAGACCGGCCTGGGCACTGGCAGGTCGCTGGTTCATGACCTCTCTCCTCTTACGCTGGTAATCCTTATCGAACGTGAGCGCTGCGATGCCCTTGCCCATAGCACCCGTGATGCGTGAGACTGCACCGGCTGCTCCACCCACAGTGTGTCCAAACAGACTGCGCACTCCCAGGACTAGGCCCTCGGCAAACTCTCCCGGGCCTTGGATGGCACCCTAAACAACATCACCACACAGACAGACGTAAGACTCCCTTCATGCCCATAGCACCTGTGATGCGTGAGACTGCACCAGCTGCTCCACCCACAGTGTGCGCACTCCCAGGACTAGGCCCTCGGCAAACTCTCCCGGGCCTTGGATGGCACCCTAAACAACATCACCACACAGACAGACGTAAGACTCCCTTCATGCCCATAGCGCCCGTGATGCGTGAGACTGCACCAGCTGCTCCACCCACAGTGTCCAAACAGACTGCGCACTCCCAGGACTAGGCCCTCGGCAAACTCTCCCGGGCCTTGGATGGCACCCTAAACAACATCACCACACAGACAGACGTAAGACTCCCTTCATGCCCATAGCGCCCGTGATGCGTGAGACTGCACCAGCTGCTCCACCCACAGTGTGCCCAAACAGACTGCGCACTCCCAGGACTAGGCCCTCGGCAAACTCTCCCGGGCCTTGGATGGCACCCTAAACAACATCACCACACAGACAGATGTAAGAATCCCGTCATTTAGAGAGAATATGCAAGCGTGGAAGAACTTGTGCACAGGAATAAACAGTGCAAGAATACTTCTTTTGAAAATTAATATAAAAATTGGTCCCAAAGAAAAGGCTATTTTTTTATTATTTTCCATTTTATTTACTAGTTAAATTCAAATTTATTTTAATCATGAAGAACTGTACATTAATAGTTTTAACTAAAAAAGTACATCTCTAATGAAATAAATAAACAAATAAATAAAATAAAAAATAAATAAATATATAAAATAAATTTGTATTTATTGTCTACCCACTCAGTTATAAAAACTGATTTTCAGAGGGGAAAACTTCTACCATTTATTTATTATGCTCTTCGTTGCTATGACGGCTCCAAAGTCTATGTTTACACCACAACCATATAAATAGATTGAAGTAAATTTCTAAAGTTAAAAAACTCCAGCCCGAACCGGAACCTTCTGTATAGGAAACAGGAATACGCCCTCTAAAAGACAACGAGCCACACAGATATTGGTCGTTTCACGCGAGAAGGTACTTGCCTGGAAAGGTTCGTAGAAGAGATCCTCCACACCTTGGGTTAGTCCCAGTACGAGGCCATACGGATTGCCGATCACATCCAGACCCAACACCAGAACGTAGAGTTGCTTGAGAGACTGTCCCACATAATGCATACGAGCCTCGGCTACCAGCTGACGTTGGGTCAGGAAGGTGTACTGTCGCTCAAAGTATGCCAACCTGCAAAGGACAGGATAGATGTAAATACTAGATAGAGGTCTCAAAATCCAATTGGAATTCCATTTGGCCAAGAATGCTATCAAGAATAGGATTTAGATGAATTCAATGAAATAGTTTGAAAAATAAGAATGTATTTCCAGGGCCCAGATTCACAAGAGGTCCTAAGTCTTTTTTGGTCTTATCTCTAAGACCGGTCTAACTTTGAACCTCTTATAAAACCAAGGAAAATATCTTACAACAGATTTTAAAACATATTATTGGAATGTTCATAATGTCCTTGTTCTCACCAGGAATTACAGTAGGGGGTGTACATAGTAACTTTTCATGTAACCTGGGTCTGGTTTTACAAGATGTTCAAAGTTAGGCCGGTCTTAGAGATAAGACCAAAATAAGAGTTAGGACCTCTTGTGAATCCGGGCCCAGGTGTTTAAAAAGGTGTTCTATTTAACAAATTGTAGATCCATAAATTTAAATTAAAAACATCATCAATGACTTGAATTGGAAAAACTCAAAATGTTGATTCGCATAGCTTTGGCATGTAGGTTATTAGAAACGCAAAGCAATGATACTTCACACTCACAAGCTATAAATCAGCTTGGACATTAGGATCAGGGGTTTTGTAACAAAACATGTTCTGGTTGTGTCTACATGATTTAACCTAAACCATTGTTTACAATTTAAATTACACTAAGGGAAAAACAAGAAAAGCAAGAAAGGAACCAAAGGAAGGAAGCTTCACTGGGAGGCAGAGAATGCGAGGGTACTCACTTAAAGACCACGTCTTGGACATCTGTAAGTGTGACTCCCAGACTTTGAAGCAAGATGTTGATAAAGTGCGGAGTTTCTTGTCCCGTTCCGGCCTTCTGTGTGCTGCCCCCCGCAGACAATGAGAAACTCAGGTGAATCTGGAAAGAAGATTATGTTCAATGCATTATCACCTCAAACCATCACCTTCTTGCTCCATGAATACATAGTTGGCTGGCAATTCCTTAACCCGAAAATGGTATGGCCTATATATAATTTTGTTTGACAATAACTCAATTGAAAATAAATCAGAGGACTTATCCATAGCTACGGAAAGTCAGTTCAAAAGGACTTAATTTCACTGACACTGGTTTGTGAGATGTTGCTCAGTAATGGAAATAATCTTATATGGGAAAATCAATGGAAGTAGTACTTGATTTCGACACGTAGACAAAATTAACATTTACAAACCACTATGACATCTTATTTTTAGACATTGCAATTATCTCCATGCTGGGATGAATACAAGATGAATATTGCACTCTTGAAAGAATGATTAAGATCTGTGTCTGATGTTATTTTGTAGCAAAGGTCTAGGGATGTGCGAACCAGGACAAAATTCGAACCGAACCGAACCTTGAGCCCAGTTCGGTTCGGTTCGAACAACTATTTTATGCGTCGAACCTCGAACCGAACCTTTCGAAATTCCCGCGGGCTCGAAACCCCGCCTTCCGGAGCCACGCCTACAGTCGCGACCGATCGGTATTCGATAATCGAGAGTCGAAAATATAGTTGCGAGCGACGCTGCGACGATCGAGTGCGAGTGTGTCATTAACGCGTCATGACTAGCGAATTTGTGTGACTTCTTTAGGCGTTTTATGATGTTTTAGCGAGTTTGACAGTTTGTTTCACTTTCATTCCACCAGTGTTTAGTTTTTGCTCTTCAAAATGAAACGCCATGTGCTGGTGTTCGATGATGATGATGATCACGCGGGCGAGGTAGTGGACGACCCAAGCCAGACTGATAGGCCTACCGGTACTGTGACTAGGCCTAGGCCTAGGTCCGATGCAACGTGCGCCGTAGGCCTAGCGGTACCTACCAGGTACTTCGCAAGACCTAGGCCTGGGTACAACCCCACTTTTTAAGACGCATTTTACCAAGCTTGCAGCTACGCAAAGCGAATGCAACCATTGTAAGCGGATAATAACACCTTTTGAAAAAGGTTCGGTTCGAGGTTCGCGAACCTTTTTAATGCAGGTTCGAGGTTCGGTTTGAAGTTTAAAAAAACTGGTTCGCACAACCCTACAAAGGTCCCTTCAATCTGATGTTCACTTTTAAAATTATTTCTTTGTTAAATCACAATTGCTTTTATTGGTTTAAAGAAGTTAAAATAATTACATACCTTAAGTGGAGAGAAATGAAGTAGATCATAGAAATTCTTTTGTTCTTGTGACGAAAGGAGGGAGACGTGAGCCAGCAACGGTGCGTCTACCAGCGCCCTGTCCTCTTCGAAATGCGCCTGCTCTTCGGGGTCGGAAACTTCCCCGGCTTCGAACAGGGCTACCAGAGCGTTGATGAATCCGATGTCGACTTTCACGTGGAACTCCTGGATCAGCATTTTGCAGTACTTGTACTGCTGGACAGGACTGTGTTCCATGATGCGACGGACCACACTGAGCTCGGCAAACGGCTTGAGGGCTGAGGGAAACCAAAACATCTGTACTACACCTATCTGTATGCTACATTTTATGCATAAAATTGAATTAAAAAAAAAAAAAAAAATCTGAAACTTTCCAATTTACATCCTTATGTGCAAATGACAAATCAATTACTGCAACACTAGAGAATCAATTCACGTACCTTGACTGGCGGCCACACTTCTTGGTGGTGGGACGGGCGCAAGTACCACCGGGAACACATTGTCGTACATCTGATTGTCTATCTGGACACGGTTGATCTTGGCATGTAGCTGCATCTGATGCGGCGAGCTCTTTATCTGGACCCACACACCGGTGTGATAGGTCCGTCTGATGTGTCTCAACGCGGGCTGGATCAGCTCCTCGGTTTCAAAGTCAACCTGAAGCAACACGACGAGTTGAGTAGAAAACTCGACACGTTATTCAAAGACGGTGCTTTTTTCGGAGAAAAGGGTGACAACGTTTATTTTTATAAGCCAAGGCAAATTCTATATCAATATTAAGGGTGTGTTCCAACTTGATTTTCACCTGCTAACCACTAACCTGCTACACACTAAACACTAACAGCTTTGGGCACCCCACCTAGTATGCTAGCACAAAGTTTATTGTTATCAATCATCTAATGGAAATAAATACGGTAGCCTAATAATACTTCCACTTACATTCAATACCAGGTTGGGTATTTTCCTAACCTAAAAGTATCAGCTGTGATGGCTGGTATCAACCATCTTGGTTGAGTGGGTTAGTCGGTGTCGTAGTGTACACTTTCGGCCACTACCCACTAACCACTAGCCAAATAAGAAGCATTGGTCGTCTACTTGTGACGTCACTTCCTTTCGATTAGTATAACTAAGCTTGACTAAAAACGTCAAGGCAACACACCCAAAGTCTGGGTCTGTAGCCTACCAAAGCATAATAAGACATAACAAACAATATTATATCAAACAATGAAAACACAGACTGAGCTGGTGAAGAACTCACTTCGAGGTTGGGACCCAGTATAAACCTGGGTTTCGGGGTAACGTGGCCCAGGGAAAGCTCAGCCTGGTAGCGGGTGTACGCTTCTTCGATTAGCTCGCTATCTTTTATGCACAACGGTTTGAACCGTTTGCCGCTCATCTTCCGTGTTTCCCAGATGATGCCAGAGCTGTAACATACAATTACACTTGTATTTCCTTCCTCCCCAAAGACATAAATACATCGATTAATTATTTCCGAGGTCAATGTTGAGCTTATACATCGATCCACTATCCACCCTTAGCTAGAACAGTCTTGTTTGCTAAAAGCACATGGCTCGGCGTCACAACACAAGTGAACTACGAGGCCGGGAGTTGGGTGCAGAGTGAATACGAGCGAATTCTTATGGACAGTCTATACTCAAACGCTACTTCCATTCTAGCCGGCAAATACAATGCGATGGCTGTTTTTCAAACGCAATCTGCGGGAAATAATATCGCAGCACGTTATGTTCAGACCGATACAGTAAAGAGAAAGCTACTTGCCTGGCGATCCCGATGTACATGACTTCCGCATGGAGATAGTTGTTGACAAGCGAAAGCCCCATGCCGTGGATTGCTAACGTGACCTCTCGATCGATGGACTCCAGTTCGCCGGCTGACTGGGCGTCTCTGGCGACATTCATGTCCAATGTGAACAGGAAAATGCGCTGGATTCCGTCCAAGAACGATACCCAGTACACCTTCTTGTTAGGATCGGGCTGGAATTCTCCAATACCATCCTGAAGCAAACAAGTAAAGTGAAAAAACTTGCATGCACAACTATAGCTCTAGCTCTACATCGCATGCATTCTTGAGTAGAACAAATCCTTGAAAACCACTATTATGTCGAGATGGGTGTAAATCATGTTAAGCCTAACAGAATATAACATTACCTTTTTCAACCCATCGGATAGCTCCTTCTTCTTTCCGGCATTCCAGAGTATAGAACGTGAACCCGTCGGCTTTTGCCACGTAAACATCGTCATTTCTCGAGGATTCAAAGTCCTATAAAGTAAACCCACGACCAACAATTAATTATGATGCTTTTTTATTTTTCAGTATCAGAGAACATTGCATTATGTATTGACTGTAAAAATGCTACACTGTATCTAATGCTGAAAGGAGATAGAAAGCAGAACTAAGTTCCATACACGTAAAGTGTCCTGCAACCTTCTAATCTAACTAAATCTAAAGTTAATTAACAGTGATCTGTAGGCTCTGATCCGCACAAGTAAACGAACGAATAACCTACCTGATAAGACTCTCCATTTCCTTCTCCCAGAACTGAATGACCATGTCTGTGTGGTTGAGTAGCAGTGCGGGAGCAAGCCCCGGCTCATACGAGGCAAAGGAGATGTAGACCGCCCCTTCAGTCACCTGTACATCCACGTTGACTCCTCCGTACTCGTTGTCCAGCTTGAGTAGAGTGGTATGCACGGTGCTGTACGAGAACGGTGCCGATATCTGCATCGTGCCGACTACTCTCACTCGCATCTCCTTCATTGAGTCGAGAGAACGAGGCCACATGGGAGTACATGCGCCTGGCTCCACCTTAACCGGACATAGGACAAGTATCAATACATTAGTTCAATACTTTTATAAACTTATGGATAGCTCGCAATACTGAGCTATTACAGTAAACCACCAGTTATACGATGCTCAGTTGTACGATATTTGTACATATACGATGAAAACGATTGGTCCCTATCAACTTGCTTAGTGTATTTATGAATAAAACCATCAGTTATACGATATCGGATTATACGATATTTGGGTTTATACGATGTATTTTTAGCTCCAGGCAAGTATGGAACTCTCAGTAATATGATATCTCGTTTGACAAAAGCTGTCTGGACCGCCGTGCGCTAATGAGTCATCTGGCAGGCCATTCTGCTGGCTTGATATTGTTGCCGACGAAACTTGTGAGCCCCCACCCCACCCTCAACCCTAAGATTAAGATTAAGATTAAAATACTTAAAGGCTGCAAATGGGCCACAACTACCCGGTGGCAACCTATCCCAACCTCCCCCCTCCCCACCCTCCCTCGTCACCTCCTTTTCGTCAATCTATTTCTAAATTCCCTTACTGAATCGCACTCAACAACCTCCTCGGGCAACTCATTCCATTCCCTTACCGTTCTCTCAACAAAACCAAACCTACCCAGATCACTTCTCACTACCCGACGCTGAAACTTCCAATTATGATCCCCCCTCCCTCTATAAACTCCTTCTTGCAACCTGCTCTGGATTTCCCCCCACCCTCCCTTCCCCCTAGCTGCTCTATATAAATTACACATCCTATCACTCCTCCGTCTCTCCTCTAAGGACTCCCAACCCAGTTCCCCCATCATTGCTGTAACACTATCATAAGCCCTTACCACATTCCCTAACCTATCTTCCACATACCTCCATCTCCTAACTTGTCCTGTAACCTTCCTTGCCGCCCTACGCTGCACCTTTTCTAATTCCATGACTTCCCCTTTCCTATATGGATCCCACACCGCACCACCATATTCCAATATAGGCCGTATCACTGTTTTGTAAGCCATATCCTTTACCTCCCTACTAGCTCCCTTCAAATTCCTCATAACAAACCCTAAGTTTCTATATCCCTTTCTTACACTTTCCTGCACCTGGTCCCCCCATCCCAAATCTTCGGCCAATAAAATTCCCAAATACTTATACTTCTTTACCTTTTCTAGAACTACCCCCTCAAGAAAATACTCTCTCGCATCCCCTTTTAATTTACGCGTGAACCCAACCAGTTTACACTTTCCCGCATTCAAACCCATCCTATTAACATCAACCCACTCCTCTATCCTGTTCAAATCATCCTGCAACAACTTAGCATCCTCCACCCCCTTAATCACCCTATACAAGACGCAATCATCAGCAAACAACCTTAATCTTGACTCAATATCCCTTCCTATATCATTAATAAACATTATAAATAACAGTGGACCCAGCACCGACCCCTGCGGCACCCCCGATGTAACTTCGATAGCTGCTGATATGCTACCCCCCACCCTTACCCTTTGCGACCTATTTGCTAGAAAATCTCCCATCCACCTTACAACCCCTTTATCTGCAATCACACTATCAACCTTCCTCATCAAAATCCCATGAGACACTTTATCAAAAGCCTTTTCAAAATCAAGGAAAACTGCATCAACCTCCTCCCCCTTATCTAGAGCCTCCCCTATATCCTGAACAAGACCTATCAATTGCGTCTCGCAAGAATACCCCTCCCTAAACCCATGCTGGCTATCTACCAACCATCCCTCCCCCTCCAACACCTCCCTAACATAATTTGCTACTACCTTTTCCATTATCTTGCTCCCTACCGAAGTGAGACTAACAGGTCTGTAATTCCCTACTTGACTTCTATCCCCCCCCTTATGTATTGGCACTACAAGTCCTTCCCTCCAACCCTCCGGTATAGTACCTTCCCTTAACGATTTCCTGCAAATATCCCCTACAAACCTAACAACCCCCTCCCCCCCAATTTTCAAAAATCTACACATCAACCCATCCTGCCCCGATGCCTTTCTCCCTCCCATCTTTCCTAAAACCCTTCTAATATCAAGATTCGTTATCGTGAGTGGCTTGCTACCCCTCCCCCCTTCCCACTGCATACTACCCTAGCACCGTTTCCGACCACAGAGACTACCACCGGCTTGTAAAGTATGAATGAAAACGAATGACGGCTTTATTGGTTGTAGATTTATGGTATAGTAGCCGCCAATTTAGTAGAGCGCTTCGTCGAGCCCTATTGTACAAGCATTATACGCATCTTTAAACTCCACTTTAAGGTGGACAAAAGGCTGCAATTCCAACCGCAGGTAGAATGTTGCACTACCCGTCTGCACAGAGAAAAACATCGACCTCACAGGTATGGCCAATGGCCAAATGTTTTCATCGCAGGTAGTAATATTACCAGCACGTTCTTCGAAGCACTGAAGCGCACTGGAGGGTGTCATTGGTAATGAGAGGTTTTATTATTCATTGACAGGTACAAGTTGTCGCATAACAGTTCAACCAAATACAAAGAAATAGCCGGCGCTCTACTAAATTGGCGGCTACTATAGGTATCGAGCGCTGTCAGCGGCTGGTGTTCACAGACTGGGCGGGTGAGTGATTTGAGGGGGGGGGGGAGGATGTTCTGTATAGCCCCCCCCCCCCCCCATTCATGCGCCAGCCGAACCGAACCCAACTCAACCCACAATAAAGCAGGTAGCGAGTGGGTGGATGAAGCAAAGCAGAACAGCTAGCTGTCTTTGTGTAATCGTATTGACATTCCAGTGCCACGCGAATCCTTGTTTGTCTAAAGACTTGCTCTAAATTAACTTTAAATTTAAATTAGGACAAAAAACGCAAAACAAAATAATCTTGTTTTATTCCGAAAGAATTCCTAACTTATCTGCTAAAGTTATCTGTTCCCTGACAGTCTGTCCACCACGCGTCCCAGCTGTTGGACTGTCACACACCCTGCTGTCACACAGACTGTCCACCACGCGTCCCAGCTGTTGGACTGTCACACACCCTGCTGTCACACAGACTGTCCACCACGCGTCCCAGCTGTTGGACTGTCACATACCCTGCTGTCACACAGACTGTCCACCACGCGTCCCAGCTGTTGGACTGTCACACACCCTGCTGTCACACAGTCTGTCCACCACGCGTCCTAGCTGTTGGACTGTCACACACCCTGCTGTCACACAGTCTGTCCACCACGCGTCCCAGCTGTTGGACTGTCACACACCCAGCTGTCACACAGTCTGTCCACCACGCGTCCCAGCTGTTGGACTGTCACACACCCTGCTGTCACACAGTCTGTCCACCACGCGTCCCAGCTGTTGGACTGTCACACACCCTGCTGTCACACAGACTGTCCACCACGCGTCCCAGCTGTTGGACTGTCACACACCCTGCTGTCACACAGACTGTCCACCACGCGTCCCAGCTGTTGGACTGTCACATACCCTGCTGTCACACAGACTGTCCACCACGCGTCCCAGCTGTTGGACTGTCACACACCCTGCTGTCACACAGTCTGTGCACCACGCGTCCTAGCTGTTGGACTGTCACACACCCTGCTGTCACACAGTCTGTCCACCACGCGTCCCAGCTGTTGGACTGTCACACACCCAGCTGTCACACAGTCTGTCCACCACGCGTCCCAGCTGTTGGACTGTCACACACCCTGCTGTCACACAGTCTGTCCACCACGCGTCCCAGCTGTTGGACTGTCACACACCCTGCTGTCACACAGACTGTCCACCACGCGTCCCAGCTGTTGGACTGTCACACACCCTGCTGTCACACAGACTGCCCACCACGCGTCCCAGCTGTTTGACTGTCACACACCCTGCTGTCACACAGACTGTCCACCACGCGTCCCAGCT
Source organism: Isoperla grammatica (assembly GCA_945910005.1). Taxonomy (NCBI): domain Eukaryota; kingdom Metazoa; phylum Arthropoda; class Insecta; order Plecoptera; family Perlodidae; genus Isoperla; species Isoperla grammatica. The sequence continues at coordinate 27,633,283 of OX246746.1, forward strand.
GTTGGACTGTCACACACCCTGCTGTCACACAGACTGTCCACCACGCGTCCCAGCTGTTAGACTGTCACACACCCTGCTGTCACACAGACTGTCCACCACGCGTCCCAGCTGTTGGACTGTCACACACCCTGCTGTCACACAGACTGTCCACCACGCGTCCCAGCTGTTGGACCGTCACACACCCTGCTGTCACACAGACTGTCCACCACGCGTCCGAGCTGTTGGACTGTCACACACCCTGCTGTCACACAGACTGTCCACCACGCGTCCCAGCTGTTGGACCGTCACACACCCTGCTGTCACACAGACTGTCCACCACGCGGCCGAGCTGTTGGACTGTCACACACCCTGCTGTCACACGGACTGTCCACCACGCGTCCTAGCCACAGAGACACACAAGGAGTGCTCTCCCAGCTTGGGTTTCTCTGCTGCCTGTTTACCCGTCGTTTGTCAGATTCCCCTGCCATCAGCTAATTAGGCTGATTGTCTGTCTTGCTGATCTGTTCCAACCTCTTGTGTTTAAACCAGTGTTAGGTAGGCTACTCACCCTGGTAGGCTCCACGAGTCATTAGATACCGTACCGCGTGTTCTGAGTGGAAATATTATTGTCAAGATATTCTGGTTTCCCTATTTCTGCAGGAAACGAATCTCATGTATGCCTAACTGTTTTAACACCTACAAAAAAAGCTGAAGGCACTAATAATGCCGACGTTTTGTGCCTTCAACAAACAACAAGAACAACTACGATGACAATAATTATACCCCCCACCACCGGGCCAATTGTATCGGCCACTGAAAAAAAGACTGACAAACAAAGACATTGAGACTGAGTGGATAAGCACTCCAAGACCGAGACGACGCGGAAAACGAAGACGAAGAGGGTAGGGAGACTTCGGTAGGGTCCCTACCGAAGACTAAACCTGTATTTGAATTCACCGCCAACAATCTACCAGTAGCGCTTTCTTGCATGATTATTAAACACTATCTAGTAAAATATATCGTCTGTTGCCTGGATTTCGCGGTCACATTTCATTGGTTGGAATTTCCGTTGAAGGTCACACTAGCAGCAATTGCCTGGAGTAGCCGAGATCGGTGATTGGTCGAGAGGGTAAGGGACCGACAACATCCCACCGGCAACGACTGGTTATGACTATGGCCGCCAATTTTTTTTAACTGTTAACCCTTTTGAACTGTAATAAACAGCCCCGCAGCAAATTTTTTTAATAGCATTTTAGAAGGTGTGTTTGTGGAGGATATCGTTCTTGATGTCAATCAATCAATCAATCAAATATAGCTTTTATTCCTTACTGTGTTTACATTTAATTAGCCTACAATATCATATCATCATTGGGTTTAAAATATATATAAATATTAAATATATATATATATATATTTATATTTTAAACCCAATGATATAGGCCTAGATGGGTTAGTGTAAAGTGTCCTTCATTCTTGAAACAAGTAACTAGAGTTGATAAAGAAGTTTCCGAGAACTCTTTTTATCGACACTGCCAGAACTTCTTTATCGACTAAGATAGGTACCTTGAACCATGGATTTATAATAGTATAACTCCATGATCTCACTGCCTTCCAGGGTTTATTTTTTTTCTGAGGTGAACTGGTAACATTTTACTTTTCTAAATTGGTACAATTGTAATGTAACTATGACGACAAGAACCAAACATTTTAGAAAGACGCCATTTTCTCTTCCAACAAAATTTGTCATGTAGGCCTAGTAAATTGCTAAATTTTGTTTTGATAAAAACCAAAAGATACTTTTAGAAAAATGCAAAATTCCTCGTAAACTTTTAGACTAAATAACGAATTATCAGGACTTGATAATCAAATGGAAAAACGTAAGTTATACTACCGTACTTATTTAACCAATAACTAGCCTAGGCCTACGCCTTAGGCCTAGCCCAGCCTAGGTACTTTGGCTAACCAATTTTTATGTTTGTAGTTTTATATTCGTAACAAACATGAAATAAAATGGCAAAAATAAAAATGCCTAGGCCTAGGCTAGAAAAATAATAGTTTGCGCAAATTTTGCATTGAACAGAAAAAGCTGTTTCGTATTTCCAAACAGCATAGACACGGCATGGTCTAGGGAGGCCTAGGCTAGACCTAGACCTAGACCTAGACCACAGGGTCTGTCATCAAAACACTTCATTGAAGTGCTGGAGTCCAGGACCATGCATCAACACAATTAAATCTAGAGTTTTACTGTGGATAAATGAAAGTCCCGAGAGTACTGAAAGTTTGAGCAAGCAGGCCTATGAAATGGCATGGCTGCAGACTGTAGAGCCTTTACGCAGAATTCGTGGCTTCTTGCGTGTTATAGACAGATACACACTAGCTAGGCTATTGGCTTAGTCAATCTGATGCAAGCCGTATTGGATGAACAACTAGAGTTCTTCCAGTTCCCTGACCCCCTGACTATTGCAAATCCATTACAACCCATGTAAACATTGCAAACCCATTTCTAGCTTAGCGGTCCCACCCAGTGGCGTAGCTAGGGAGAAGGGGTTAGGGGGTTAACCATCCCCCCCACCCCCCGAAACTACATCGAGGCTGATATATTTTACTACTTAATACTTAACTATTTCTTAAAGCCCTACTTTTGGTTTGGTAAATGTGCCCTTCAATAAATCAGTCAAAAAATTAAAAAAAATCGAGTGCAATTTTTATAAAGAATGGTTGAACAGTTTGGGCAGGAAGGCTGTTTTAAGTTTTTGTGACGTCACTAGCCGTGACGTCACAGCGGGGCAAGGCTGGCTCGCCCTGACAGCCCCGCAGCCAGCGCCGTCCGACAGTTCGTGTTATGTCAAAGCTCGTCGCATCTTCACTGAGAATAATGTTCGGAAATGTATTTTAATACGTTTAAAGTAAATTACAAACATGGTTGGTTCGTGTGTTGTTTTTCAGTGTACAACAGCAAAGTGCAAAGATCGGGCTTGTATTTTATTTATTTCCAAGCATTGAAAAATATTTATGCATACCGCATAATATATAAAAAGTGGTTACGAGTAGTAAAAAGAAAATATTTCTAAGCTACTAAAACTGTATGTGTAGTTGGTCTATGCAAGAGAAAGAAAATATATCCGCTAACTACGCAAATACCTATTCAAAATTGAAGTATAATGCTGCTTCCCCTTGGGCGGTCTTGGTCCGTATACACGCCGTTTGCTTCCGGGTACTCTTTCTTGACGGCGCTCGCGATACACAAGGACTAACTACCCTCTTGTTTTTACCAAATGACTCTCAAGACTTCATCCAATTCACAAATAATTGTTTTGTTACGCAAAGTATCTCCCCATTTTGTTCGAAATAAGTTTGCTAGGTATTTCACCGTCTGCACGCACGCGTAACACGAAATCGTCTGCCAAACTGTGTTCAAACTGTCCAAGTCTAAAATTATTTTTTAGAAAATGAATGAATTGTTGTACACTCCCAAGTCAATGCTTAGCCTACTACTTTAATTGATTCAGATTCTTGATACTAAATACGTGTCCATAAGTCACCGTGTTCCAAACTCTGCCTTCGAATGTTTTGCACTCCGCACTATCGATCACGTTATTCCGTCGTCTTTGGTCAATTTCTTTGACTGTGTATTTTGGTTCGAAACATTAGGGATGAACACATTCTGGACTGACTGACACTTTCTAAAAATAACGTAATAAACGAATAAACCGTACTTTGCCCTCTGAAGGCGGGGCTGGTAGCTGCGAGGGTTGCATTGAAGGCCGCGTAGACAATTCAAACCTGCCCCGCTGTGACGTAGTTTTCGCGCCACAATCGACCTCGCTCGAAAATAAGTTTTCCCTCATAATCAATGAACCACTGAACCGATTTACGAGATTTTTTCTTTATTCCTATTTTCTGTTGGGTCTTTATCACATAATCATCCATCTCTTCAAACCAGGATACTGCCTTTAAGAAGTAGAAATGTAATAACTACAGGATAGGTTAATGCCAGTGAATAGTGATTACGATAAGGTGTTTGGGACAAAAAGTGTGTACCTATCGCATACATTTCAACAAAAATAGTACATCAGTCAGTTCAAACGGTGTAGGAAATATTAAAAGAGTAGGCCTAGGTAACGTAATATAAACAAATGGGTAATGCCTCGAGTTCGAGTTTTATTCTTTGACTCTAAAAAGCACGAAATGCATATAGACCTTGGGCCGGATATAACCCCCCCCCCCCCCCCGTTGCGGAAGGTCTGAAAGTGGTTTTGAGTACTTTAACATTAATTGACTTTCGCTTGTTAGCTAACATGGTTTTGGTGGGTGCAGCATTTAATATCCTGACCAATTGCAGCATGTTAAAAAAGTGATTCAAAACATTAGTGTTTTAAATTTTAAATATTGGTAGAGATAAGGTATTTATAGAGTGTGCTGTTACACTTTGAACTTGACATTTGAAGAAGGTGTAGGCCTAATCATTTTTTGTGTTGTATGATTACATATAAAACTAAAAATGAGTTTCACCTTCCTCAAATTATATCAATACTATGAATAAAACCCATTAGGCCTATCTTGAAGTTTGCGAAGAATCCCAGTCCATTTAACATGTGTGTAATGGCGGCGAAATGGAAATTCGGAGGAATTTCAACGGACAAATTAGTAAAGTACCAAGATAATTTCGATGACTAAAACTAGTCAAAATTGTTCAAACAGTGGGTTTTAGGTGTATTTCTTGAAAAAACTCTCAAAAAGTGTAACAGCACACTCCATAAATACCAAAAATACATTTTTTAGCATTAATTATTTGTAAATTTTGCATTGTGTAGCATCAATGTTTCCGTAATTCACAAAACCTTGAATATGGTGGTCTCTTGCAGTGGATGGATGGAAAATTATGTGCCGATATTTAAAATCAATTCAATTAACTAAATCTCAATAGAAACGGGAACATGTTATTTTTTGTAAAATAAGCATTTTGTAGCGTTTTCAAAAATAAATGTTTACCTAGCATATAAGGGTGCGCGCACAACGAAAGCTGGTTACCTGCGCTGACTACCTGTACCAGCCCGGTTGCCAGCGCTGAACTACCAGTAATCGGATAACCAGCTTTTTTGCTCGCACTCTATAACCTAAAACGCAAAAACTTGCCAGTATCTCCTCTACCAGCAATCTTTGCTACCAGTAACTTATCTTGTAGGGATGTAAGTTGCCAGACACCATGATGTATGTGTATGTGTACGTTATAAAACACCACTTTTCCATTCCCCCACCTCACAACCCCTCCCCCTTAATTTATGCTCTAGACTATACTGGGCTTTAAGAGACATAATACGCACAAAGAAATGTTCTCAAAGTAGCCACCAAAAATTTTGTATTTTTATTTATTTCAAGATCGCATGGTTGTTCATTAGTGACAAAAGGTCGCAAGATTTGAAGCAATGTTTCTTGAGAAAATAAATGTAGAGCGTGGGCAAATGCTTACCTTATTTAACTTTATGGCTCTATCCCCTTAAATTATGTAAAATGGGGTGTTTGTTTTGGTAACTAACTTGCTTTAGCTTCAAAGTCATACTACAGTCTTGTTCTTATCTCCCTGATCACAGACAGAAACGTCAGCCTATCTCGCTTTTACACCTTCTTTCCAAAAAAACATTGTTTGACAGTAAAATGCTTTGAAATTGAAACCAAGTTGTGCAAGAAAATCTCAATGCTAATTGTTTTGACTTGCAAATTGTGTACAAGATATAAATGATTTCTCGGTTCCTGCATGTAAGAGTATAACAGCTTTTGGGTTAGATAATTTCCCCTTGAGCATGAAATGGTGACACTTGCACGACATACGCGAGGGTGAAGCATTGACTGGTCCAGTGATGGTGTTGTCTCTCTTGTTTAGAAGGAGCCACACCCAAAAGAAGGAAGAGGTGGGAGAGAAAAGGACTTCCGAGGCTACTAGGCGTGGACAATCCACTTCGTAAAAAATATGTGGAAACAGGTAGTATTAGGGACGAGCTTGACATCCCTGACAACAGCTGCCAAGCAGACACATTTTCTACAAGCAAAAGCTCGCCTGAGGTTTCAGTCGCGCCACCACCGTTACCTGACGAAACTCCAGTGGTAGAAAGTGCCACCACCGACGAAGACAATAATCAAGAATCTATGGAAGACATTATGGATGAGTTTATCGGAGACAGTAATGAAGAATCTACGGAAGACATTATGGACGAGTTTATCGAAGACAGTAATGAAGAATCTATGGAGGATATTATGCACGAGTTTATTAACAATCGACAAACAACATCCAGAAACTCGTCTAATGTATTAGAAACACCATCATTGTCATCTGACGAAACTCTACGAGTAGAAAGTGCGACAAACCCCGAGGACCGCAACGAAGAAGAAACCTCTAATGAAATCATGAACGAGAATTCATACATTCCCGATTACAGTCGACAACAAAACACATTGTTGACAACCAAAAACTCGTCTAATGTACCACTCACACCACCACGAGACGAAACTCCAGCGGTAGGAAGTGCGACCAACGACGAAGAGAGCAACAAGGACGAAAGTATGGAAGAAATTATGAACGCGTTTATTTTCCCTGGTAACAGTCGACAAAGAGTCACACCACCAGTGTCATCTGCAGAAGAAGACGAAACGACGAAGACTTTCGAAAAAAAAATTACGCACCGGAAAATATATAGCAAAGAGAAAAATGAGCATAAACGAAAACTTGTCCCAGACAAACCTAAACCTGACGAAACAAAAGCTGAAGTAGAATCTCTATTTGGCACAAGTAGAAATAACAGCGGTCTTACACTCGAACAAGTCAATTGTAAAAATAACGACAGGGAAAATGACATTGACTATACTATACTAACAGATATTAGCAAGAGTTCTTCAGATAGTGATAGTTCTTACTTAACACAGAAGATCAAAAAAATATTGAGACAACTAGATTGTTCAACATTCTCTAAGTCAACTTATGCTAATAGAACGAGTGAAAAAAAACGATTTCATTGTCTCAAGTATGATCCTGATAGAACAGATGAAGATCTTCGAATTCAACCTCAGCCGTCAACTCTGAATACGGAAGTAGACATATCTCAATCGGTCTTTTCGAACAAAATACTGGAAAGCAGTTCTAGTTCCACTGATGATTCTCTTTCTACACTGGAAACGGAACTAAGGAGGAAGCAGCATGGTCAAAAAACAAATTTTTCAAAGCCGAAACGAAGCTTGAAAGAAAAGAAAATGCATGAAGTTAGAATAGAAGATTTTAATTTTGAAACGGAGCAATTTGAAAACTATAAATGTGTATGGACAAGGAACTCAGTGTCTGAAATGGAACCAACTCTGTCGACTAACAGGAAATCTGAACTAAAAGTACTAACTCCTAATATATACAATTCAATTAATAGAAATTTATCCTTGGAAAAATTGGATGTCAATCAAAGGCAATTAGTGTTGAGTGAAAAAGATATATGCAATACTGTTCCAAGATCTCCCAGTTTTACAACATGTAATAATTACCAAGAGCTATCGATAAACACACATTGCGATACACCATTAAGACAATTAAACAATGTTTGCCACAGAGATGAAGAAGAAACAAGTGATACTGATAGCATCGTTGATAAAACTACTAATGATACAACACCTGGAACAAGGCAGAAGCATATTGAAACAATAACTGATGCCATACCCGATACAAGGCAGCAATCTACTCAAACTACTAGTGATGCAAGACCTGTTAGAAGGCAGCATGATACTCAAACTATTAGTGATACAACACCTAGGACAAGGCAGCAATATACTCAAACTAGTAGTGATGCCATACCTGATACAAGGCAGCAGAATACTCAAACTACTAGTAATCTAATACCCATTAAAAGGCACCAGGATACTCGAACGTCTAGTAACGCAATACATAGTCCAAGGTGGCAAGATCCTCAAACAACTAGTGATCCAATACATAGTACACGTAGGCAAGATCCTGAAACGACAACTGATACAATGCCTTGTGCAAGTAAGCAGGGAAGTCAAGGTACCAATGAAGCAACATCTCATGAAATTGTACATTATAACCAGAGTACCTATGATAAAATACCCAGTATAAGTCAGCAGGGCAATCAAATGACTAACGATGAAGTACCTAGCACAAGTCGACCAAGTAATCAAATAAACCATGGAGCAGTTCCTCGTACAAGCTGGCAAAGTAACGAAACGACTGATGGAAAAACATCTGATGCAAGTGACCTTGAGGATACTAAAGACAATTTCAACCAATCCATGGGAACCAGGTATGATGGCTACTCTAACATCCCGAAGCTTGTAACATATTTAGATGCTAAGCCACTGCGCAATAAGGGCAATCAGATTATGAGGCCACACGAAAAGATCCGCGATCCAACAAATATGGACTTAAAACCTTGTAACGATAAAGAACTAACAACAAGAAAGTGTTTTAATATGACCAATTACGCCACAGTTATTCCAAGCAACAGAGAGCAAGAGATTACAGGGGCATCGAAAGGTAGTGCGCAAGGGCCACAAAAGCATAGCTCTCAGCCTGATCCAAACATAACTGGAGATCCACTAGACCTTTTAAGCGATCCATCTCTGTCCGAACAAGAGACCGCATTCCTACAAGAATACAACGAGAAACTTGCTCAACGTTTAGCTAAGAGGCAAGTGCCAAGAAAAAAATGTCCACTGAGTGAAGAAGAAGAGTTAGCCCAAGAGTGCAAGCAACAAGACAGTGGTCATAAAAACATGAACATGAAAGCTCGTACAACCGTGGATAACAAATCTTTTAAAACATTTGACAAACGCATTATGCGCTTACACGAACACTGTTTAGACAGATCCAATGCATTGCGATCTCCAAGAATAACATATATTGATGATGAAGATGAAGACAAAATTGCACACTTGGACGATGTAGATAAAATAAACAAATACATGACCAGACCCAAACCCTCGCTAGTACCAAGAATTGCGTATCCTTGTGATGAAGATTACAAGGTAGCAGCATTGGAGGATACAGACGAAGAACATAGGTACACGGCAAGATCCAAACCTCCACTAAGAATTACCAAGCAAGAAGTACAAAGAAATGCGTACCCTCGTAATGAAGATTATAAGATAGCCTCTTTGGAAGATTCACATGAAGAACATAGGTACACAGCAAGATCCAAAACTCGGCTAGTACCGATTGCACATCCACATGATGAAGAGGAAAAAAGAACGGACTTCACGGATATAGACGAAGTAAATAGGTACAAGACCAGGTCCAAAACTAGGCTTGTACCAAGAACTGCATACCCTCTTGATGAAGGGAACAGCGATACCGACTTGGAAGATATAGACGAAGTAAACTTGTACAGAACCAGGTCCAAAGCTCGGCTAATGCCAAGAGTTGCATATCCTCATGATAAAGCGATTACAAGACCGGACTTTAATGATACAGACGAAGTAATTAGGCACAGGACAAGGTCCAACGCTCAGCTAGTACAAAGAATTGCATATCCACGTGATAAAGAGATAAAACTAACCAACTTTAATGATGCGGACGAAGTAATTAGCTACAAGACCAAGTCCAAAGCTCAGATAGTGCAAAAAATTGCATATTCTCGTGATAGAGAAAACAAAAGAAAAGATTTCAAGGATATAGACGAAGTAAATAGGTACAGGACCAGGTCCAAAGCTCAGCTAGTGGGAAAAATTGCATATCCTCACAGTAAAAGTAACAAAAGAATGGACTTTGAGGATAAAGACGAATTAAGTATCTACAGGACCAGGCCAAAAACTCGATTAGTACCAAAAATTCCTCTTCCGCATGATGACAAGAACAAAAGAACGGCCTTCAAGAATAGGCCTATAGACGAAGTAAATAGGTACATGACCAGGTCCAAAGCTCGGCTTGTACCCAGAAATAAGTGTCCTTACAATGAAGATGACACGATAGCAGCCTTGGACGTTGCACACAAAGTAAATAGGTACGAAAACATACACGGAGCTATGCCACCTCCACATATTACGCATGTTGATGAACTTCCCAATGGTGCAGATGAAATGGAACATGGTGAGCTAGGTATTGGTCTTACTAACGACGGCGGGCAAGACGATGAAGGAGAAGATCGCGTGAAAAGGTATTGGGAATATAATCCTAGAATGTTTAAAGCATTAACGGTTTTATCTAACACAAAGGGCAAGCTGAACTCCTTAACGCGCTTTTCTGATTTATATGACAATCACCATTTCCCTATGTATGTAGAATACAAAGGAAAGAACGTACCAAAACTTGTTTGGATCTATGATATCCAAAAGCTGAATTATAGATTATATCTTCCTATATTTTTCAATGGATTAAAAGAAAATAACGAGCCTTATAATTTTTGCGCCAGGCAAGTGATTCATGAAATATTACCATTGATGTCTTGGGACGATATTAAGTTTGTTTTGCACCGACTTGTCGATCCCATGATATATGTTTTCAAAACAAGGGAAAGAAAATTAATTTGGTCGACTCTACAAGTGATACAAGACTTGTTTAATTGCAATCATAATGATGAGATAATTAAGATCCTGAAACCTCCCTTGGCCTGTTATCTTCCAGTACTTCATATGTTTAGATCCGATGATTATATTTCAGATAAACACCAATTTAAAGACGGATCAAATAAAATTCCACTCAAACAACTAGTGGCAAAAACTCTAAAGATGTTTAAGATATTTGTTAATGTCAGCCGGATTAGACGTCGAAGCCCTACTCGAGTAACAGAATCCAACGTAGAACCAGACCCCGAAATGGAAGTAACAACCAGTAGCAACAAACCCACTAAATCTAAAACAGCAGGGGTACGCAAGTGCTGCAGGAAACATTAGTACTATAGCCATGGCTCCATTCCAGCCCTCACAAACAGAACCATTGGCTAAAACCAGCAGATATCAAAGAAGAGATCCACGCAACAGCAGGAGACATAGCAAGACATACCAATCTAGCCAAGGCTCCCCATTCTAGCCCTCCCGCAATCAAAGAATATTGCGTTCTACAGGTCTACGCTACAATCCCCACGTGTATTCTTGAAATGACAGCGTGCTGACTGTGATTTTACCACTCTCAGAAGAATCGGATTCGCTAAAATATGTCTTCAGTCACTCGAACAAAGAAAAATAAAGATATTATTTATCTTTACCACTGACGCGACAGCTATTATGAAAATCAAGCCCTGCCTGCTAAGCATAATATGGAAATACTGTTTTCCCATTAAGAAATTTGCAATAATGAATAATCAGAGCATTTTTAAAAATAAATTCTTGACTCTCATCTATTTTTCCCGAGTATAAATCCATAACCATTTGTTTGGCAATAATTCACAATGTAATCTTTTAGTACTGTATGTTTTAGTATTGAAATAAATACACAGAATAGCCAGAATAAAACAGAATCCATTGACTTACATTATTCAATTATTTGCTACGTAATAATATCGTAATAATCTTATTTATATAAGCTTATACTTTCGCTTAAGTGTTTCTACTAAGTATCGAGTATCACTAAGTATCGAGAATTCAAAACTATTTAACGGTGCGTGAAAGGGTATTTTAAGAACAGGAGGAGGGGGGGGGGGGCAGATGCTGTAACCAGTCGAGCTAGGGAGTGGTGAGCAAATTTTATTGTTAGGAGGGGAGGGGAGGAACTAATTGCACTTTCATTATTTTTTTATTATTATTGAAAAGTGTTGAAGGTAGTTAAAGGGTTACTAGTTGCGTTGCAATAGATATATGTGTAGCGGCAAATACTTGTTTAAGTTCTGTCGCGTTAACAAGCAACGTGGGCCCCTAAAATTCACAGAAGAAACGGTCGCTTCTTGTGGTCTATTTCATCGGAATTCGGCGCTGGATTTCCCGGTACCTGTTTGCTACTGTCCACTACATTGAATACACCTTGTACCACTACAATACCAGATGCATGAGAACGAGATGCAACTAAATTTAGATTGGTAGTTGTCACATACGTCACATCACTATTCACTATTACATAGACCATGGCAACACCACCTTGCAAGTTAACGCGACGGATCTATATCGGGCTTAGTTACAAGCAAACACTTCCTAGAAAGGAAGTAAGTGGAATTGTGCAGGTCTGTTTCTTGGACGACTTTGCACCCACGAAGACAAGTTAGTCCTGCTGATGCTGAATGTTATAACGTGGACAGCCAAACCCTTCGAGAATCGTCGCTAGCTCTCAAAATTGGCAAAAGTTGTTTAGCGGTTTTTCAGTTTTCTAAAACACTCGGTACAAATGAGGACATTTGTACTGGTAGATGAGAAAAATCATAGCACAAATACCATTACAGATAATGAACTGAAAAGTCCTCACCTCCTAGAACAAAGTATGTACATAACCTACAATAAAAATTGCATATCACAAATGTGTATTTCTGGGCGAAATTAGGTTTTGAATGAAGCGGTGTATATCTAGCAATATCTTACGGTACCGGTACAGTCAAAATTACGAAACAAAATAATTCTGTAGCTTTCAGGAGTCCTGGTTTCAATTTAAAAGCTTAACTTGGGTATGTTGTGCATATTTTAGAAAACTGGAAAACCGTGTCCGCACAGCCTTAGTTAGAAACTATTTATAGGCTACAAATTATTTTAGTTGGGAAAGTTGTGTTGTGTTCTAAGTAGGGCCTACATTTAGTTGTATTTACTCAAGGGATCTCTAATTTTCATTTGCTGAACGTTCAGTTTCCTTACCAAAAAAAAGAAATTTCAGTACGCCTAACCTTAGGCTTCGAGAGAAATCCGGGACAACTGGGTGTCCCCGCAAGCTTTTTTCGGGACACCAGGCCTAGGGGCAGAAATAAGGGACAATCCCGGTTTTCTGGGACAGGTAGTCACCTTAGGGTACGTTCCGAAACTAGCTGAATATGCCATTTCCGTGCTGAGGCCGTTTCGTAACCTCCTGAATATCATAGGCTGGGCGTTACGTAACTTCCTGCGCCAGCATATTCAGCATCATGAAAACGCCAGCCGGTTCGAGCGAGGGCATCTGCCAGCATTCACAAATCATGGCGGCATTTTCAAAATGCAATAATTTAAAAGCTCGTCAAACTGTCAGGAATTACATAATTTGACCGTTATTTATTTACACGACACTTTGCAGGATTTTATGATCTTTCATTTTGTACTCATTATTGGGAAACGATTAAATATTGTTTTTTTAATTTCATTACAAATTTTTAGCGCGCATTTCCTCCATCTTTTCGCTTGTAGGCGTTCCGAAACACTTAACAAAATGTGACGCTAGGACATGCTAGCTGATGCTGGAACCCCATCATTTACAGGAGGTTTCAGAGGTAGGGGCTCCCCACTGGGGTACAGCAGTGCGATTCTGAATGGCAGTGATAAGTACCATCCAAGTACCCAACATGGTATGATGCGGACCTCATAAACATGTTGCAGGATAAGATCCGTGCCCACCGGAAATGGAAGAGGTCTACACTTATCTCCGATTATGTTGAATATAGTTCGAAAAGGCGGGATTTCAAACGCCTTCAAATGCATAAATATCGCGATTACATCAAGAACGTTGAAGATTCAATGTCAAGTTCTCCAAAGTTTTTTTGGAAGTTTTTGAGGAATAAAGAACGCTCAAGGCGAATCCCCGCTGAGATAATGTTCAGTGGTAAAGTGGCGAGGGACACGCGCTCTTCATGTCAATTGTTTTCGGAATACTTTACATCAGTTTTCAAGCCCAGGGACAATTTACCTCTTCCCAACATTGAAGAGCGAGTGAACTCTGATTCTATTTCTGGTTTTTCCATCTCCTTGCGTGACGTCACTTCCAAGCTACGTAATCTTGAGTCCGGCAAGTCTCCGGGGACAGATAATATACCTGTATCAATAATAAAAGCATGTGCTGAGGAGCTTGCGCCACCACTCACTTATATTTACAATTGCATTTTAAGTGAAGGGGTGTTTCCTGATCGCTGGAAACACGCCCTTGTGACCCCAGTGCACAAAAGTGGTAACAAAAACCAGGCCAAGAACTACAGACCAATCTCTTTACTTCCGGTATTTTCTAAAGTATTTGAGAAATTTTTACATGATCGCTTGATGCATTATGTTAAAAAGCACATTCCTATAAGTCAACACGGTTTTTTCCCTAAGCGTTCTACTGTTACGAATATGGCGTCTTTTGTAAACAAACTTGTACACAATTTTGACTCTTGTCTTCAAACGGATACAATATACACGGATTTTTCCAAAGCGTTTGATTGCGTCAGTCACAGCCTTTTAATTCATAAAATAGCAAATTTTGGTGTGTCCGGGAATTTCCTGAAAATATTAACAAGTTACCTTGAAAACCGAACGCAGTCGGTGGTTGTTGATGGAATGTCATCTGTTCCGGCACGTGTTACGTCCGGAGTCCCGCAAGGATCTATTTTGGGCCCCTTATTGTTTAATGTATTTGTGAGCGATTTGCCTTCTTGTTTTAGCTTTGCCTCTTCGTTGATGTATGCTGATGATCTCAAACTGTTTCATACTATCAGAAACATAGTAGACTGTAAGACACTTCAGCAGGATCTCAATAGTCTAGTTGAATGGTGCCGAAAATGGAAATTAGATCTCAATTCTCTTAAATGTCAGGTGATATCTTTCACTAATAAAAAGAAAGTTATAATGTTCAACTACACAATGGATGGTGTTTCACTTAGCCGTGTTGACAGTGTGTGCGACCTTGGCGTTGTTATGTCTAAAGACCTTAATTTTAACGCTCACATTGATTATGTCTTGAAGCGTGCTTTCAAAACCTTGGGCTTTATTAAACGCACTTGCAATCATAATTTCTCCACTTTTGTTATCCGTACTTTATACATGAGCATTGTATTACCAATTCTTGACTACTCGAGTGTTGTTTGGTCGCCACACCATGTGACTAAAGTCCAAAATCTTGAACGTCTCCAGCAGAAGTTTTTAAAGTGGTGTTGCCAAAGGAATCAGGTAGATTACCATAGGGTTGACTATGCCAGGTTATGTGATGAAGCCCACCTACTTCCTTTGGATGCCAGGCGCAAAATGTTTGATGTTATCACTTTTAAAAAGATTTTATCGGGTGAGCTTGATTGCCCTGATTTGTTAGAAACAATTTCTTTAAATGTTCCTATAAGACGCTCTCGTAACACACTTTTATTTAAACCCCCAAAATCTAGATTGGATCTTTTTAAATACTCATTTTTGCCACGCACTGTTACCATGTTAAATAGTTCACCTTTTAGCCATATTGATGTTTTTAATGACAATGTGAGGTCAATCAAGTCAAAGTGTTTTAACATTTTACGTTCATGACAAAAGTGGGGTTAATTGTTATAGCTACCACTTACCTTAGTTGGTGTATTTTTATTTTATTTTTGAATGAGTCGTTTTAATAGTGAGTGTATGTTAATTTTATTGGAACATATGTATTAATAAGAGCCTATCAATTAAGTATATTATATCCAATTGTGCCTGGAATTGTAAATTCTGTTGTTGGATAAATAAATAATAATAATAATAAGTTTAACGCAGCTTTCTTATCGTTACGGAAGGCGGTAACGTAACGAAGCGATTCCCGGGCTGCGTACCAACTGTGACTGCGTGCACTGTGGCTGTGACTGGTGGTGGGGGTAACCCAGTCAACACAGTGAACACAGCAGCTGGTACGGGCTGCAGTCACAGTCACAGCGAAAGCAGACAACAGCAGAAATTGTCATTCATAAAAGCAACATTTTGCCATCTGCTAATTAACCTTGCAACATTATATTCATAATTTAACGCTTATGGGACTTCTAAGTTGAGATTATATGGTGTTGTGATGTCACTTACTATTTAAACCATAAATAATATAGTCTATAAATTCGCGGTAAAATTATTACCCACACCCCCCTTGACTGCGACAGCTGGATCTTTTCGGCCCAGTCAACATAGTGACTGGAGGGGTAAGGTAAACTGGTACGCAAAAAGCAGTGACTGCAGCTTGACTGCGAGTGAAGTTGGTACGGATCTCAGTCACTGCAGTCACTGCCAGTCATAGTTGGTACGCAGCCCCGATCTATTGGTAACGACAGGCGTTGATACAGCTGTAGATAAATGTAGCACGGACCTAAGCCCTGCCTTAGAATATCCACCTTTAAAGCTGGATATTCTAAGCCCCTGCTGTTAGCAATGTGATAAACAAACATGGCCGACTTTCGCATGTCCACTTCAGTTGTATTACTTGATTTATTAAAAGATTTTGGTAAGTAAACGACACAACTGGTACGTATTTGGATTTCTTAATTAATTTCAATTTGAAGAAACATCATCAATTACATGGCAAGATGAAAACCGTATATAAAGGAGTAACATAACCTTACTTGTGAAACTTTGACTTCAAGCTGGCTGCGCGCAACCATTGGGTTTGAAATATAGGTTCAAACCCAATGGCGCAACATTCATTCATTTCCTAGGCTTAGAGATCGCACTATTACGTTGCAAATGTTGCACAATTCTTCGGGGTGCTTGAATAAATAGATAATGAAGACGACTAGGGCAGGCAGTATTTGTGACTGCATAGAAGGAATTTATTAAATACTTCTAGGCCTAATCCCTTTAAGATATCTGAGAGTAGATTTGTTTAGATTTGTGTTGGTTTTTGTCTTTTTGACAGCTTGATTTGAAATTGATTGCATTTGTTCATGCATTTTCAGTGGTTAACTTTCTTTATTATACACAGCCGTCTCGAAAACATAAACAAACTAAATATATATATATATAACAGGCGCTGCTCTGCTGCAAAGGCTACCTCTTTTCGATATGTTAACCGCACGTTACGAAATTGATGTTTGGAATCGTGCGTTAACTTACTGCATGATAAGTCTTTCGACGAATGTCGTTCCCGTAAAACTTAACGTCGTCCATTCAGAATCGCACTGCAGGTTGCTGTAGTTTGGCACTTGCAAGTCCGCCCCTGTTTTTGCACCGAATTAGATCAAGTATTCAACTCTATTCTCCCAATATGTGTGTAGATATGCAGAGAGCATAATTATTTCCTCACAGATAGGGAAGGTTTTTCAATATTATCAGGAGTGACGATGATAATATTGCCATAGATGCATTGAAAGAATGTCATACAATATTTTGTTGGCTAGTCTTTGGATGTTGAGTAGTCGGTATAAATCTTTAGTTAGTAAGTATAGGCTAGTCGCAACTGATGTCACAGCTACCTACCCTTCCCCTCACAAGCCTAGAAGCTCAGTTGATGGACAAGCCATATGATGTTACACGTTGATGCGCGCACCACACATCGAACCTTATATCGATCTAACTGCTCTTTACATTCATTTCTAAGATAAAACTTATAGGAAATCGCAGTTAGGTTACATACCTATAAGAGTGGTTATTGTAACGATTGTTCCAGAATCATGGCCACAGTAGTTCACTTCAAACAACAATTCACGCATCTAAAGAAGATGAATTGAGAATTTTTTAACCCTATTAAATGCTAAGTGTGTGCAAGCTGCCTACTCACGTGAGTACGGTTCTGCCAGCTACAGTAGGCCTACATTCAAAAAACATTAGTTTCTCCACCTTTGTGTTGCATTTGTTGAGCTCACAATTGTTGAGCTCATGGTTCATGGAGCGGGAAAATCATTAACCGGTTTTCCAGCGACAACAGTTAATCGGTTAACTGATTAGTTATCCCACCCCTAGTCATATGACATCATGAATCTATACAAATGGTGTGCATTACACGTAAGGCCATACAATATGTTCATGAATTTAATTTTATTAACTATAATTATTGTCTGCCATTGGTCTCAACAGGTTACGTTAAAATGTTTAAAATGGGGTTAAATGTCTAGAAATGTGTTAACATGTTATTTGGCGGATTTTCTCCTTTTTCTTTTCATAGGTTGCTTTTGATTTGTTGTAAATTTAAAAAAAAATTAAAAAAATAGGGCCCACTATGTAGATTTAATAGTCATTCTGTTTGATAAAGGCTCCAGGGTGGAGTTTTGTGTTTGTCTAGTTACAAGTTTTTCCAACTACTATTACTTGTTCCATTAGTGTCTTTGTTAAACAAAATAAAATAAAGAACTCATCCCCATTGGTACAGTGATCACCGTACTAGTTCTTCCTGTCAGAACCCATTGATCACTGAAGTCTCTTAAGCATTTTCCATGATATTTTAGGGAACCAGTACATGCAGCAAGACCTCGAAACTTGTCTTGATAATTACATGGTAATTCATGGCCTTCACTTGAAATAATAAAATTGAATGAACCAGCTGAATTCAACCTAAAAACTGGAGGCTCACATGCACCTACGCTAACTTCGCATATTTTTAAAAGAGTTTTATTCGGAACTATTTTCCAACCGAAAACATTTTATTTTCCAAAATTTAGCGTGCAAAAGAAGAACATCGTGTGTCACGAGTAGGGCCCCGTATTTTTAGTTACAACTATAATTTGTCAAATATTTGATAGGTTTTCTCATTTGTCAGTAGGCCTTACCGGTATCTGATAATTTTATTTTTGCTAATCAATGCTAAAATTATTTTTTTTCATTATTGCAAAAATCAGTAGTCTTTGCTTATGTCAGTTAGGCCTATATTACCTGGTTTATGGGAGTTCTTCATAATACAGTAAACCACCAGTTATACGATGCTCAGTTGTACGATATTTGTACATGTACGATGAAAACGATTGGTACCCACCAACTTTCTTAGTGTATTTATGAATAAAACAATCAGTTATACGATATCGGATAATACGATATTTGGGTTTATACGATGTATTTTTAGCTCCAGGTAAGTATGGAACTCTCAGTAATACGATATCTCGTTTGACAAAAGCTGTCTGGACCGCCGTGCCCTAATGAGTCATCTGGCAGGCCATTCTGCTGGCTTGATCTTATGTTGTTGCCGACGAAACTTGTGAGCCCCCCCCCCCCCCCCTCAACCCTAGCACCGTTTCCGATCACAGACTACCACCGGCTTGTTTTAATAGGGTAAAGTGTGAATGAAAACGAATGACGGCTTTATTGGTTGTAGATTTATGGTAGGTATTGATAGCAGCACTGCCAGGCCCAAACCCCGACAATTAAGGAAGCCGCGCTGTCAGCGACTGGTGTTCACAGACTGGGCGGATGAGTGATTTGGGGGGGGGGGGGGTAGGATGTTGTGTATAAACCCCCCCTCCCCCCCCCCCATTCATGCGCCAGCCGAACCCAACCCAACTCAACCCACAATAAAGCAGGTAGGGGGTGGATGACGCATGGCAGAACAGCTGTCTTTGTGTCATCGTGTCATCGTATTGACATTCCAGTGCCACGCGAATCCTTGTTTGTCTAAAGAGTCGCTCTAAATTAACTTTCAATTTCAATTAGGACAAAAAAAAACGCAAAACAAAATCTTGTTTTATTCCGAAAGAATTCCTAACTTATCTGCTAAAGTTATCTGTTCCCTGATACGAGCGGTGAGTGACACGGCAACGCAGCGTATGCATGACTCACGAGTCGCTTTTACTCACCGCGTTCGCGCGCTACGAGTTGGCGGCCGATGCAGCATCAGTAGCCGCGAGCCGTGTTTCCCGCTGCCCGGGCTTCTGTGCGATACGTGATCCGTGATCCACGATATTATGAGTTCTTCTTGTAGGCCATTTATAAGCGTGCATGAATTCATTATAGCAGTCAACCATTTTTTATTAAATTAATAGATTTACCACGATTACTATTAGTTTAATGTGTCAATATTATTATGTTAATTGCTAAAAACAATAAAAGATAAAGGTTTCTTATAATCAATAAATTCTATCATTAACTGATGTGACTAGTTTATGGCCTAACCCCTAACCCCCCCCCCCCCCCCCCCCCCCCCCCCCCCCCGACCACAACATACCACTACACATAATTTGTTTTATAGCTGCCACATGTTCTTTGGCTGTAAATATCAATAATCAGTTGTACGATATTTTGAGTTATAGGATGGCATTAGCCAGACCCTCGACGATCGTATAACTGGTGGTTTACTGTATATGCAAAATTAATGGTATTTTATTAATATCTTGAGAACGCTTTGAGATATTGAAAAAGTAATTCATTCATACCTAGGATTCGGTTTTGCATCAGCTAAACAATGAACTTCAGCTATTGTAATTGTAGTGATTGTTATTTCTGTAATTAATTCAATAATTTATAATAAATAAATGGTAAAAAAAATAATCATAATGATAACAGTTTCCTAACTTTGTAAGCCATTATTAAGTTGATACAAAATTCAATCCCGGATATAACTCACTTTTTCAACATCTTGAAGCATTCTCATGATATATCAATAAAAAACGTTAATCTAGCAAGGACTCCCATTTAGGCCTATTCTAAATGGTATATCAATTTTGAGTACACTGGTTCTTAATGAAGGGGGCTACAAAATAATTCAACATATTCAATAGTTACTACGGCATAATGTAGAAAATATAAGGTTTTGCCTGATATGGGCCGCTTTGATCTAGCCAAAAGACTACGTATCTATAAATTACCTTGGTCCACGGGTCAGCTGGGCGGTCTCCCTCTTGGCACTCAATGATGACTCGGGCATTGTTGATGAGTACGTGGTAGGGCGTAAATGTAACTTGCTTCGTCAATGTTGAGTACGTCAACTGAATGTGCACACCGATCTTAAAGAAAAGAAACAAATCATTTAAGCACTGCTATGGATCGGTGACAATTTGTTAGGAGCAACAATATCATTCGATATCGATATCGCGATCTTGAAAATTGTATGTGATAATAAAATAATGAACAAACACAATAAAATATGTTCATAAGTTAGAAAAGAAAGGAAGACAATTAAGCCGTTCAATTAGCGATGCTGGTGGGCTACCGATCGCTCACTAGACATAAATCTATTAAGGTAATTGTCAATAGAAATGATTGAGAATGCACATTATACTAAGACTAAGCATACCACAATAAGTTACCTGGTAAGTTGATCCATTGTATTTGCAGTTAACAACACCAGAACTACCGGCCACATCAAGAGAGAACTTGTCAGACCAGTCCCCATCTTCCAGCTTGATGGCCGCCTTCTTCTTGCCAAAGAAAGACTTGGCTCGGAAAGAGAAGAGAATTGGACCCTGGAAGTTCTCGGGGTGATACAGGACATTAGCGGTCTCGTCCCATTGCTACAAAACAACACACTCGTGACACAAACCATCTTCATGGCTAATTATTGCCCCCTACTTATTTACAAGGAACTTAAAAATGGATCATATTGTTTTCACTTCCCAAGACTGTACATTTCATTAATAGACATTTCAAAATTGTTTGAATTAAAAAACAATTCTTGACAAAAGTAAAAATGTTATAAAACTAAACATTTGCTTGAATTTACTTCTGCAAATCTGTACTCAGGCAGTGGCACATTGGTGGTGGCGATATTGCAAGCCGCAAACAATGTGAAAAATACTGTGTTTAGATTTTTAAAAATACCATATTTTTACATAGGATTGGAAGTTAAGTAATCAATGTTCAAACGTCACAAAACGCATAAATTATATTTGGGCCAATAGGGCTGCCCATAATCATTCATAGTACTTTTCGGCTGACACTTGCACAGCACTTCCTATATTGTTTTAATAAATATATTTTAGAACAGAAACAGGAATAGAGAAAATAATTTGATATCCATCATTTGAGATATTTTCCAAAGAAAATTAGAGTACCTACATACCAGTCCCATAAAAAACACGTGAAATACACGAGCTTTATGCAAACTAGACTCAAAAACAATGTAACATACATGTACACAAATCATTTCAATTACAAGGCATTACAAACTTACCTACTGGGCTAGTTAATGTAATCTAAGTACTGTAAGGGTCTAAGTTAGCAGTAATACTAATAAAATTAAAGTAGTCACAATCACAAGGAAAAAATTACAAACAAATAAATTAGTTACATACTGTATTACTGGTTAGTAACATCAAAACAGTTGAGCAATCGTGGCATTGTGCTAAACTTTACCTTTAAGGGGAAAGGTGAGCTTTAGCTATTAAAACCCCCCAAATTCAAAGGTTTTTAGTTATATCTTAAAAACTATACAAAATATAAAAATGTGAGTAATCTAGATTTACAAAATTTTAAATAATATTGTGTAGCATTAACAAGATATTACTAAAACATGTTAATCTTGCACGGTATTACTAGTGAGACAACCCCTCGCCATTAAGTTGAATACTACGTGCGATTCACAGCGAATTACAACACTATGTTGAAGTAATTTGTACAAATAAACAGTGCCAACTCATTTACATGACACATTTTCTACCACTAAGTGACTCTACTACCCACGTGATCAAGCTTTTGTGGCAGGTGATTGCGGTCGGAGAGAGTAGGGCAAGTCTGAGCAGTGTAGAATGGAAGTATGAAAGTGCTATTAGGATGCATGCACAGTTCACACTCACAAAGTGCAACGGCATTGGATAGTTGGATACACACGCTCATGCATAAAACATACACAGCTCACTCACGCACCACACTACATACTTGTAAGTCATGTTCGTACAATACAAAAATAATGAATATTCATATTCTCAAAAGGAATTAGTACAGGTTCCTGGAAAAATTCTTTTAAGCGAATTTCAAAACAAAAATGCAATCTGTTTTGCGTATCATTTGGAGATTCCAATTTTATAACTATTCAATCAAATACCACACTTTCCACAAACATGTTCTTTAGAGTACGTATAATTCTTTGCAGCTGTCTATGAGGCCTCCATGTGACTGTCATATGTCATCAACAGCCACTCGCAAGTCTCTGGCTTTTAGAACAATGATGCTAGCAGTGAGGATTAGACAAGAGTGGTTTTCTGGGCACACCCAATCCTCTTAACTATTTTGCCAATGAAAAACCAAATAAAACGCAGTTTTTAATGTAGACGGAAGCTAGATACACTTCGGAACATCGCCCGTTAAAAATTTAAATTTAAATTTTTTCAAAATTAGCTTGACGGGATTGCACAAACAGATGCAATTTCAGGGAAAACTAATTATTAATCACAATTTTTGTGATTATTAACCAATTTTGGGATTTTGGGAGATTAGTTAGATAATTGTTATTTTCAGGCCAGAATCCTACAACTCCTAGGCTAATTATTTATTAAAAAAAGTAAGTTTTTCAAGATTCCGTAATTATCGCTACTAACAAAAACTCCTGCTTTTGTATTTGTATATACGTTGGTCCAGTGGTTAGCATCCCTGCTTCCAATGCAGAAGGTCCCGGGTTCAAATCCCGCTTCAGGCAGAAGTTTTTTAACTTCTAATGTGGATTCAATTCCATTACTTCTTGGCTTAGGAATAAGTAAACGGTGACTTTGGAGCCGTCCTAGCAATGAAGCACTCAATAAATTCAAAGTTGTTCTGAATCGGCCTTGTTGATTCTGGCATCTGTCCGCAGGTGTTCGCACAGTCCAATCACTGATTCATCTGTTTCATATTTGAAATATCGATCTTTGATTGGTTATCGCTCACTCGTCGATGGTGTTCGAAGCCTACAGGGTTGGTTTAGTCACTTTAAATTAAAGTCCCCCACTGCAAATCAGTTTAATTACTGAGTGGGTAGACTCTAAATGTGAATTTATTTTATTTTATTTATATACTATATTATATATTTTAGCTACTACTACTAGTTATTTGTTTTGGGTAATAAATAATTGACAAAAGAAGGTGTTAAGAACATACACATGAATACAACTCGAACTGAAAAAGAATACAAAACAAAGCATAACTGCTAGTTATCAAACAACAAAAAGCTCTGTATTGAAGGTTGGGATTTTTATATCCTAAAAAGAAAACATAATCGTTGGGATATTGCACATCCATGAAAATCATGTTGCACGCTGAATTAGAACCAGTTTACATGGCCCAGAAAATATAAGCAGCACTTTCTTCCCATCTCTTTGGTTCTCCTGCACAGACTAATATCTCCTATAGTTTTGTGTTTCATTCTATACTGGGCTCTCTCTTCCAATCTATAAGAGAGATTTTACTGCATAACCATAGACCATAGGCAAGTGTGTGAAAAGTGAAAACTATCATCTGGTTTTGACTTGTGAACCAGTGGGCTAACCACTATAACATCATTCTTAGAAAGAAATGTATTAAGAATATTTTCGTTAATTTGTCTGCTTCTTATCAAATGCATGGTTACATAATTTTAGTTAGTTTCAAAAACACATTTCAAATTGAGCACACAGTTGGTAACAAAACCACACAACATGTATTCGGCTTTCGGCCACTCACCGGATCAGTTAAACTCATATTGGATACCCAATGCTAGAACAACAATCCTTCAGATTATCACTGTTACTCTGATCAATTCATTAGTATTCCTGAAAGCAATT
Organism: Isoperla grammatica; assembly: GCA_945910005.1. Lineage (NCBI taxonomy): Eukaryota > Metazoa > Arthropoda > Insecta > Plecoptera > Perlodidae > Isoperla > Isoperla grammatica. The sequence continues at coordinate 27,657,687 of OX246746.1, forward strand.
GGATAGATAAAATAAACAAACAAAATTAATGAAAAACACAAACTGTTGTTAAATGTTAAAGTTTAGTAATCTGCAGTAACTTTAATATCAACGTAAACAATAGCAGTCAATACCTTTTTAGTCAAATCATGATCATATTTTGGTTTGATGTTTCATATTTGACAAAGATGTTGGGAATAATAACTATAGGCAACATTGTTAATCCAGACACATTTAGTGGATGGCAAAAAAATTACTGGATATACTGGATTGATGCCCATTTAATAAGTGATTTTAGTTAATATTATTTAGTTGCTAAGATGCTAAAGAACTGGGTGTGGATACCCAAAGAGGCCCCTTTTCCCATCAATCTATACATGTAAATTTTACAAAAGTGATATTTCACTTAAAAAGAATAAAACAGCTTACATATGTCCAAGATAAGGGTAGCTATGAAACAGTACTAGTGCCAAAATGTTTGTTTGAGGACAAGTTGTATCCGTTCGGACCCCATTACCAGGTGGCATGTTTGACGCGTTCACATTAACCCCAACCCAAACCGCCCTCCATTCATTCCCTTTGGTTATTAAATATAATTTGACTGTAGATTATTTCTCCTTCTGTCTATAGCACGGGATGACACTAACCGGTCACAATGATTTATATGTACGTAGGTATTTGTTTATGATGCCATGCAGCTTTGCTTTGCATCCTTACTGTGGGGTAGAAATAAAAACACAAACCAAATAAATCACAAAGAACCAAATAAGTAGCCCAAACTTGGTTTTCAACTGCCTCGTGGTGCCCTTTTTTATCCCCAAGACAAAGAAGGTTATTTGGACTGAAAATCAGAAGAAACAAACTTGTACAACAGAACAGATACACCACAGACAACAAATTAACAAAAGAAATCATATAGGTATGTATGTATGCATCCACAACAAAGCCAAGATAGTTAGGTGAACAGTTAACGAGTAAGCTGAAGTGTTTAGCCATGCTGTAGGGCGTATACCTTGAGGGGACTTCCCGCCGGATCCGATCGCTCACTTTTACGAGATTTCTGGAAAGCATAGCACAAATGGTCACCAGAGGAAAGCTGAATAGACGACTCACGTCTTTCAAACAATGTAATCTAATACGTACGTACTACGTACTTATAGAGTAACAAATTCTTAGCAATGTCAATGATGAATTAGGACAATATGAACCCAAATGAAAACCAGCAATAAATGTAAGTGACTGAAACAGATATTTATTAGTAGACCTTACCTGTGTCTCTATACAGTAGAACCTTTCTAACTTGTTTGCCTAGAGAGCTTCATAAAAACCAGATAGGCCTACATAAAGGGAAAATTGTTTTATTTGGTCTTTGATTAAACCAGATAAAGAGGGAAAAAGTAATTTGGGAATGAATTAGAAGGATTCTACTCTACTTGTAAGTTATATAACAACATATTCAATTATTCCAGATTCAATAATCAATATTCAATACTAAACATAAGTTGCATTCAGCCTATTTCTGGCATGATGGCATATACAAATTTTGAATACAAAAAAATAAACTTAGTGGTCTCCATTATAATTAAAAGAGAATGTCATGATGTGGCCTGATGAAATCTAACACTCGTTTACAGCATAATGGAGAATCTCAGATTAGTTTGAAGACTTTATATAGAACTAGGGTCTTCGAGTCTTCTCTCAATCACACTATAAGTTATCTTTATTCTTTGAGGTTAAGGATTGCTAAAGAAAAAGTAAAAAAAAGTATATTTTGGAACATGAAATGTTGGAATTAGTCCACAGCAAATATAATACTAAATACTAGGTAAGGTGATGAATTTTAAATCAAGAATGCTAAATCTATCACACACCAAACTAGGGATGACATCGGGTGATAAAATTCGGAACCGGTTCCAGCTCTCATATTACCCGGGTACCCGGATCCTGAAAACGTATTTTTCGATGTGTCGGCTTGATCTGAAGGTCGTCGCTAGGCCTTGTGAAGTGCGCGGGGCGCGAAGACGAGGGACGAATGACATGCATGCCGCCTGCTCGAATAGCCCCTTGGAATACTCCTGCAGTAATCACGTCGAGTAAAAAAAAACATTTCGCAATACACAACTGAAGCACGTACATAAAACATGCTATTTCAAGTAAAATAAATTGTAATACAACAAGTGTTAGCCAGAATGTTCACCAGAATGTTAAACAATGAACAAACAGTAACGAATGCAAGTCGGTTCGCGTCTGTTCTGTTCCCCGCCGGGTCACGTGTTGTGGAAGGGTAGGCTCGCGCCGTACCTGCTGGCTCCATCGAAATCAAACGCAGCAATACTGGCGCGTAAATATAGCCTAGAAACGGACTAAAAAATTACCCGGACCCAAAAAACGGCTCCGGGTAATACTTTGGAGCCGGGTACCCGGGTTACCCGGGTACCCGATGTCATCCCTACACCAAACTAAGAAGAAGGCTACATTATTTTGAAGGGTAGGTGTACTAGTTTTACAGCTCCTTGCATTTCTTTTCACAAAAAGAGACAAGAAGAAAACTAAATAGGTCTAATACCAACAAACACTTTGACCAAATGTACTTACTTCATTTAAAAAAGAAAATGGTATTTTTGGAAGACTTTTTAGGTCCAAAATTCAGTAGGATGTTTTGTGCAAACAAACTACACATAGCTAAAAAATCAACATACAAAAAGACTAAAGAGTTGATCCTGCAAGTCCCAATGTCCTGAGCAATAATTTAATAAGCTTTCTTCATTAGTCTACCTATTCCTTCTCAGTTTTATCTTTTATTTTTGGGGGTTGCACTCCACACTTTTCTCCCTTTGCAATGACACTCTTGCACTCACAATTCAAACATTGCTATCCTGAACGGACTCCAAACCAATCAAACTACATACAATCAAATCTTTACATCCAAGACTTATTGACATTGTAGATAAAAATCACTGCAACTGTTCCAAAGATACATAACGCTTAGCGAGGAGCAACACACGAAAAAATTATTCTTTTGTATCGACAGGTATTTCCATTTGTTATTCAATGTTGTGTGATGAACATAGTCATATATGTCTACATTTTCCACATTTTTGGATACCAACACAGCAACCAGATAATGTAGAATATGACAGCTGATCTACTAAGTAGGTACGTATGTTAACTTACCCGATAGGAAATCATTAACCCAGTCTTGTTAAGCATCCAGAACGGACAGTAGAGCGACATGACTAAAGTGCCGTTCTTATGTTCGGTGTGCATGCCGAGGTCAAGGGTCAACTTCTGTGAGCTGTCAACGGATATGAACGACCAGACGTTGAACGAAGGCATGTTCCACAGAATCTCCCGCTCACAAGACCATTGTTTGTCCAGATAGTTTGGAATCTAGTAGATTGTAAAGATAGCAATAATGATTATGTTTTGAAGCAATGATTATCACAAAACTAGCATTAATTAGGCGTGTGTCATACCTTTGCCACCAGCTTGGAAGCGCCTGGCTCTGCCGTGGGCAGCTGTATTCGTTCACCTCCCTTGACCACTCGCTCCTGTGGAAGGCCCCTCAAGCAAACCATCAGATCCAGCGGAAGCAGGTTTTTCAGTACCACAGCTGGACGGAGGTGAATGTTGTACACTGTGCTATCCATGGGGTGGCGGCTTGTGTTCTCAAAGTACACTTGTTCAGTATCTCCCACCACCTAAAATACATTACACTAGTCAATAACATTGATAACGCATTTATTTTCAATAATCATTGGCTAATTGTTTACAATCAAAATTAAATTAAATAAATAAATCTTAAGCAAAAGGTATTTTTTATGGTACTCTTCTCGTAAGTTCAGGATGAGCTGGAAAAAATAATTACGATAACTGATGTTAAGCCAGTTTTGGATTTGCTTATCCGGTTAGCGATTTTACTGATCAATGTCATCCCTATTAACAACTGGATCAAATACTTTTGTATATAACATTATTTAAATGAAACATTGAAATAGTATCACCAAGTCTCAAAACAATAACTCACCTGCATAATGAATGGCTCCTTCTCATCCGGATTTTTCGAGTTGCACTGAAGAAGTTTGGTGGTCGTCAGCATATTCTTCAAGTCCTTCCACACAAACGGTGTTACCGACACTGTGTAGCCTTGGACACTGAAGAACAGCTCGTTGGTTGGCGTATAGATGGAAAACAGAGGCAAGTTGATTTCCGTATCCGGCTCCACAGTTCCGATGCACTCCAATTCGTTACCTCGCTTGGTCATGTAATACACGTCCACAGGCTCACTGAAGTGGTTGTACACCTGCAAACAGATCACTCTTGGTAAAACTTTTGAGAGACACACAGCTGGCAGTTATTAATTCTAAATCAAACGGCTAGCCCATGGTTGCCACTTTCAAGGATTTTATCCTTTTCTCAGGATTTTTAGAGTGTCTCAAGGATAACAGGATTTTGGGCAAAATCTTAGGATTTTCTACTGTCTTTAAAAAATACATTAAATTAATACTTTTTAAAAATTCAGCTGGAAAAGCAATGTAGACAGTAAAAGAACATCAGGTAGGTACTAGTAAAAATAAACATAAGTGACTGCATAACATTTCCCGCAAGTGGTAGTTATGGTGAGTAAAAGTAACATGTTAAAATATATTCGAAGAAAATTCCGATTCTTATGCGTTTCTGCACGTAATGTTGACTAGATTCTCGAAAATCAGGCTGGCATAACATATTTTGGCATGAAACCTGAAAATTTGTAACATTCCTCCGCAGTTATAATATGCTAATGCTGAATATAACTTTTCAAGGATTTCTCAGGATTTTTTTAGTTTCTTTCAAGGATAAAATAATTGACTTGGTGGCAACCCTGGGCTAGCCAAAAGCCACAAATTAATATTCAATTTAACTACCAATACTGAAAACATTCCCAGGTGAATTACCGAGGGCATATGTACAATGGACGAAGTATTACCTGCAGTATGCTTCTGAGGGTGAGAATTGTACCCCCGTCTAGCACCTTCACGACAGACACCATACCCCACGGGTCGTTCCCCTCTCCGCGATGTTTCAGTGAGAAGTATCGCTTGTCGGCCCGAACCAACGGTAGCTCCAGCTCGCAACTCGATGTATTAACCTGAAAAGCAAGCAATTCCACATAACAGTATGTACATAAGGGAATTGGACGATATTAACTAAATAGGTAAATAAAAATGGTCAAAGTACCTTAACGATAACCTTGAGGAACTTCTCCTTGATCTGTCCTTGGTTCTTCGGGCTGACTTTGGAGCCCATCTTGCCCAAGACCTGCTTACAAGACGTCTCTTCTTTGTTGTTGCGAAGACACAAGCCAACTTGGGCGCCAGTCTTAAGTACCACCTGAGTGTAGTTCTCGCCCTCATGCACCTGAAATCGTGACAACCATGCAATTAGACTCAACACCAAGCAAAATACAGTAAACCCTCGTTAATACGAACATCAAGGGACCCAGAAATCGTCAGTTCGTAATATAAAAATTCGTAATATCGCAAAAACGTCGAAATTCAATAGTACCAGCCAAAATAAACGTATCTACAAACAATCAATGTTTTCCAATGGATAGTAGCGCGCGGGTATGATGTTTTGTGCGTGCATAGTAGGCAGACTAAGCAGGCACGTTGCAGTGAGCAAGCCACGCCCCTCAACAGCTGTAAGGGCTTGCGCGCGCATCCGATCGCGCCTGCGGGCGGCGGAGGGGGAAGGGAAAACCAAGCACCAACAAAACAAGTAGCTGCCTGCGACGACGTACGCTCGGCGTACAAAAATCTTGATACCTACGCCTACTCTGCGAGTTGAACTCTCGGACACATTATTTTGTTGGTGCGGGTTGAAAATTATTAGTTCGTATTAAACAACGAACATTATGTATAAGTACCATCCAGGGGATAAATAATTAGTTCGTATCATAGGCGTGCGCAGCGTCTAACATTAGACCCGGCACAGGGGGTGTGGCACAGCTGGGGTCTGGGGCGAAGCCCGAGCCGCTGGAGGCAATTTCGCCGTAGGCGAAAAAATTTTCGGTTGATGCAATAACTTTTATGGCCTAAAACGCAATTTTAAGGGGCGACGCTTTCCGTTGCCATAGAATCTTGTGGCCCCTATAGATAGCTATATTTCGTTTCATTTAAAAAACAGATGAATTAAAAACTATTTGCACAGCCCCGGGTGAAGTGTGTCTTTGCGTAAAAACGTGCTACTGACAGTGCATTTTAATTTAAAGACTAATTGAAAGTTAAGTTTAAAGTTAAATTGTTGAGTGAGTAATGTAGGGTAGATCAGAGCCGCAACGCTATCGTCAGTTTTTCTACCGCCTTATGCTACCCAACATACTTTAGTCGGGTAGTAGAAGTTCGCAAAGCGACGCGATGTCAGAGTTTTCGGCTGTCTTCGTATATCTTCGGTGAAGTAGTCGACCAATCAGGCTCCGTCATCGCGTCGCTTGGCGAACTTCTACTACCCGACTTAAGTATTTTGGGCAGTAAACAGCGGTAGACAAACTGCCAATGGCGTGGGCCCTCTACCCTATATTACTCACTCAAGGGTTAAACTGCTCTCGGCCCAGGCCGGGTCTAAAGGAATTGGAGTCCAGCGCGGCCCGACCGCCAAGTTGACACATTAGGTCCGGCCTGGGCCGTGCGCACGCCTATGGTTCGTATTACGTATTATGCGAAATTAGTTAAATCCGTTTTATTTAACATTGAGTGTCCTATTTACGCGGGCTGGGTCTTGCTTACTATTCGTATTATCTGAGAATTCGCACTAGCCGAGTTCGTTTTACCGAGGGTTTACTGTATAACCAGAATGTAGGGCTGTCCAAATCTGGAAATTTCTCGAAATTTCAAGCAGACCTGTTTAAGACTGTCGACCTACCCTACGGTTGCCGATTTTGGTCGGTTAAAATTGCTGCAAAATGCTTTCCAAATTGTCAAAAAGTAAACAAAATACATGTTGTCCCATATAGAATTAAATGTCGTCCTTTCTTGTGATTGTTTCATTGTTTAAATGAATATTTCCGTTTTTCAAATTAACTCATTTAACAGTACTAATGTGTTGTTGCACCACACACACCGATTAAATGAGCTAATTTGAAAAATGGAAGTATTTGTTGGTACAATGTAACAATCACAAGAAAGAGCATTAAGTTCTGTATGGAATAACATATTATGATTAACTTTTTGTCAAAGTAAATCAAATGTAACTTGTATGTAGCTTGCATGTAACTTGCATGCAACAACAAACACCACTGCTTTCAGCTCCCATGGACAATGAATGATCCTGCCATCAATTGACGTGACTCCCTGCCCAATGATATGAGCAGGCCAGAAAAGGAAGCCATTTTATATTGGATAGTTAGACAAAAGAATGGCTGAAAAAGCCATCTTGGTATCCAAAATTTGTTTTTTTACATTTGAACAGACAGAAATCGAGAGTTTGCTGGCTAGGTCCACACAAGAAATGGTCAATACTCTCGGTCTCACCTTGAACGGCCCGTGCTCGAGCATCACGGTGATGGACAGGCCAGTATGGTTCTGCACCGTGTAGGGAGCGACCATCCCTGCAGTCGAGCTCAGCCCGCTAGTCACCGCTGTCTGGAACGCTTTGCCCAGCGTAGAGAACACCTCCAAGCTGGTCTTGGTCACTGTCAGCTCTAGGTTCTCCTTGGACGATATGTCGATGCTCATTGCCGGCGGCTGGAATACCAGCTCTTCAAGGTCTGCGTCGGATGGCGTCACCGACATGCTATGAGCATGCGGGTTCCTCATCTGAACCTAGAGGCACATTACAGGTATATTATAGTTGAGCTCTTCCATGTCTGTGTCGGATGGCGTCACCGACATGCTATGAGCATGCGGATTCCTCATCTGAACCTAGAGGCACATTACAGGTATATTATGATTGAGCTCTTCCATGTCTGTGTCGGATGGCGTCACCGACATGCTATGAGCATGCGGGTTCCTCATCTGAACCTAGAGGCACATTACAGGTATATTATGATTGAGCTCTTCCATGTCTGCGTCGGATGGCGTCACCGACATGCTATGAGCATGCGGGTTCCTCATCTGAACCTAGAGGCACATTACAGGTATATTATAATTGAGCTCTTCAAGGTCTGCGTCGGATGGCGTCACCGACATGCTATGAGCATGCGGGTTCCACATCTGAACCTAGAGGCACATTACAGGTATATTATAATTGAGCTCTTCAATGTCTGTGTCGGATGGCGTCACCGACATGCTATGAGCATGTGGGTTCCTCATCTGAACCTAGAGGCACATTACAGGTATATTATAATTGAGCTCTTCCATGTCTGCGTCTGATGGCGTCACCGACATGCTATGAGCATGCTGGTTCCTCATCTGAACCTAGAGGCACATTACAGGTATATTATAATTGAGCTCTTCAAGGTCTGCGTCGGATGGCGTCACCGACATGCTATGAGCATGCGGGTTCCTCATCTGAACCTAGAGGCACATTACAGGTATATTATAATTGAGCTCTTCCATGTCTGCGTCTGATGGCGTCACCGACATGCTATGAGCATGCTGGTTCCTCATCTGAACCTAGAGGCACATTACAGGTATATTATAATTGAGCTCTTCAAGGTCTGCGTCGGATGGCGTCACCGACATGCTATGAGCATGCGGGTTCCTCATCTGAACCTAGAGGCACATTACAGGTATATTATAATTGAGCTCTTCCATGTCTGTGTCGGATGGCGTCACCGACATGCTATGAGCATGCGGGTTCCTCATCTGAACCTAGAGGCACATTACAGGTATATTATAATTGAGCTCTTCCATGTCTGTGTCGGATGGCGTCACCGACATGCTATGAGCATGCGGGTTCCTCATCTGAACCTAGAGGCACATTACAGGTATATTATAATTGAGCTCTTCAAGGTCTGCGTCGGATGGCGTCACCGACATGCTATGAGCATGCGGGTTCCTCATCTGAACCTAGAGGCACATTACAGGTATATTATAATTGAGCTCTTCAAGGTCTGCGTCAGATGGCGTCACCGACATGCTATGAGCATGCGGGTTCCTCATCTGAACCTAGAGGCACATTACAGGTATATTATGATTGAGCTCTTCCATGTCTGTGTCGGATGGCGTCCCCGACATGCTATGAGCATGCGGGTTTCTCATCTGAACCTAGAGGCACATTACAGGTATATTATGATTGAGCTCTTCAATGTCTGTGTTGGATGGCGTCACCGACATGCTATGAGCATGCGGGTTCCTCATCTGAACTTAGAGGCACATTACACGTATATTATATTTAGAGATAGTGTATCAGTAGGCCTAGGTGCTTCTAAGTGCTATTCCTCAACTGAAACTAAGGTTTTTCTGTTCCTATTTTATTGTGTTTTACTTAACCTTATACTTCGGTCATTAACGGGGCCGTTAGTTGAAGGTCCGTTATCTGCATAGGGTTTGTTGGGTTACAGGTTATGGACCGTCAGCTAATGGCCCCTTTAACGACCCGTAAACTGATTGAAAAAACGGGCCTTAGTTGATTTTAATTTTAATAGTAGGCCCTATGACATTATTTAAATATAAAAATGTGAGAAAACTTTATTTTCAAGTTTTTTAATGTTGGCAAAAAATAGGTCTACATAATGCTACAAAATGAAAATGTTATTTATTAAGGTATTTATATTCCAGCCAGTGCCCATTAAAAGGGGTTATAGTAAAAAATGCAATTTATTATACAATGAAATGTCATTACAACGAACTCGAAGGGACCTTACGTTTTTTCGTTATAATTATTATTTCGTGAAAATGATCATTGATCAGTGTTTTTTTGTGCTGGAAACTTGATTCCCAGTCCTCAAATAGGTCAAAATTGCGTCTACAAAGCCTCAAAGACACGTCGCGAGAGTAATGGCAGGTAACGCATGGCCCTTGTGTGGTCTGCAACCAGCATTACACATACATCTGTGTTGCGGGCAGTAGGCTCGCAGGCGGGTAGCGCAGGGGGGCGGCCGGCCGAGCGAGAGAGAACAATGGAGTGGTATCGTGTCTGAGCGAGACGGCTATCGGCCGCTGTGAGAGAAAGTGCTAGGTGCAGGACGCGTGAGTGGAAGCGAGACTGCGATAGCTGCAGACAAGAGCAACATGCAAGCCTGTTGACAGTTTAGTTCGTTCCTCGCTTTGTAACCTCGATCGTGATTGGCCGGCCGGCTAGTGTGGTCTCTTCTTGCGGCGGCCAATGACCTTGCCCGACTCTCGTGGATGGCCAGCCGGCCCATCTAAGGAGGCCATACAAGGAAAAATACCAATCTACGCGACTGGGAATTCCAAATAATCCAGATTTCGGAAGATAATTTCGTTGTACCAACATTTAATAATACCAAGGGGAACCAAAATTTGTTCATTAAAATGATCTTTTCGTAATAACGAATTTTCGTTGTAATGATAACAAATTAACATTGTGAACATAGGGATTCGGGCGGGACCACAAATAAATTTCGTTAAAATGATGATTACGTCGTAAGGGCGTTCGTTATAACGACTTTTGACTGTACCTAAATGTGTTGGCTAGAATATTACCAATTTCATTAAATACATAGCATGAAAGTTATGAGGACTCACCACTGCTTTCAGCTCCCATGGACAATGAATGGTCCTGCCATCGACCACTGACTCCACGGGCTCAATCAAAGGTTCCCATAATGCAAGGCAGCTGTTGTAGTACGCCATTTGTATGCTCATTATGCTTTCAATAAACAACTGTAAGGAAAAAATGAACATATATATATATATCATGATATGTAGGTACACGCATTTATAGACACGTACTGAAAAGTGAAAACTAAAAAATTATAATGTAACCAAACCTTCCCAGAACGTTACACGTACCTCTTTCTATTAACTCTACCACTGAAGACTGAAACAATCAATACAAGCATGACTTGTACTGCAAATAAGTCCAACTAGTTAGTATACCCAGTTCTTCAACTGCCTCATCCATGATTGATAAGGTGTGAACAACACTTGTGGACCCCTGTTTCTGCTGAAATGACATTTTATTTGCTATTTCTTAAGGATGTGCAAGTATTCAAATTTTGAATAGTTATTTCGAATAGCGAGTGGTAAATATTCGATTTGAAATTTACAAATACTTACTACTCGAAGATTCGAGTTACTCGATTCACGCGAAATTTGAAAATAGTATTGATTTTAACCATCACAACAAGGGTTCATAAAATAAGCGACATAAAAGACAAAAAGTCGAACTCGAAAGTGGAAGTTGATCATGTCAATCGTGACTTCGTGCTGGTAGGGCCTATTCATCCATGCCATTGCTGTCATTGCTTTTTTTGCTTTTTAGGAAAGTGATGAAATGGAAACTCATAACAGAGGAGTTTGGACTAAAAATCAGTATAAATAAAAGTAAAACTATGGTGATGGAAAGATCAAGAAAGAAAGGAACGAGTAGAACAATTAGAGACAAAATAAAAATTGGAGAATAGGAACTGGAGGAGACAGAAGAGTTTGCATACCTAGGAAGCATTATCACAAAGGAGGCAAAGATGGGAAGTGAGATTGGTAAGAGGGTGGCGCAAGCAGAATCTTTTTATCAGCAAGTAAGAAAGTTACTGTGGAATGAGGATTTCCCTAGAGAATGTAAGGTGCTTCTATATAAGGTATACTATTTACCCATCCTTACATATGGTTCAGTGACCTGGACACTAGGAGAGAGAGATGCAAGTAGGATCCAGGCAGCCTCCATGAAGTTTGTAAGAGCCATAGCCGGAATATCAAAGCTAGACAAAATTAGAAGCCAGAAAATCAGGACAAAAGTTAGAGTTGAAAAGCTGTTATATAAAATAGGACGAGAAAGGTTGAGGTGGTATGGACATGTCAGAAGAATGGGAGAGAACAGAATCCCAAAGACAGAGTTTGAAAGTGGAGACCAAGTTAAAAGAAGAGTTGGTAGACCGAGAGAGAGGTGGCAAGATCAAATAAGAAATAATGTAGAAGATAGAGGTGGAAGTTGGCACGAAGTGCAAGCAAAAAGACTGTGGGAAGACAGAAGTGGATGGCGTGAGCTGGTGGGAAGAAAAGAGAGTGAATTTGAAGAGGACATAACAGGCCTGGCAAGCCGGTGTTAGGGAGCTCTTGAAGTGCCCTAGAATCCTGTTGGCTATAGCCACCCCCTGACCTAGCTTAAGTTGGAAACAGGAGCCAGAGATATATATATTAAAAAAAATTATTCATTAGCACTATTTGCAAAGAAGAAATATTCGATATTCGTATTCGATATTCAAATTTTTAATCATGAACTATTCGATTTCGATTCGGACCTGAAAATCACTATTCACACATCCCTGCTATTTCTCAGGGACCCTAGGCATAAGAGACAGGTACATACCTGAGAGCTCCAGTCGCGTGCCTGTACACTCAACGTTGCTTCGAACAAGATCATGGGAAGTGTCTGCCTACCGACACCGGCTTCCAGTGTCACAATGATGGACGGAGCCGACAGTAAGCAGATCTCACTACAAGTAGCCTTGGGTTCGACGGCAGCAGACTGAACACCCATCATGGCATCTTGACCCTCCTCTACAAGAAAACAAACAAACACGGTTGATCATGCATTTCTCAAAACAAATACAGTACACCTGTAGGCATTGCTCAAACACCAAAGATAACTTCAATGGTACAAAACATAACTTCGATGTTGGTGATATTGGTTTTATATGTTTTCTTTTTGTTCTTAAACCATTTGGAATTTAAAAAGGAACCATGACCCAATTTTGGTGATCTTGGAATTAGAATGTATCGGAAGTGAAGGTAAAAAAAAATTGTGTCCATTATCAGAGATACAATTAATTAATTTAATGTAGGGATGTACCAATTTCGATGTACAGATTCCCAAGAACCGGCGATATTGGTCGATAATGGCAGCATCGCTGATCCCGAGCCTCGGAAAAAATATGCCTACTTCTTTATTTAAAATTTTACGCATTTTTCGAACATTTACCAAAGGTTGAATTTACTGCTGTAAGGTAGCGTGCGTAGCGCGATCGAGTGCTAGTGTCGCTCGCAATTCAAGCAGAGTTGCCAAAACTTGCTCGACATTGCTCGTCTACCTGCACAACCATACCCATCGCAGAGAAGAACTCTGAAACTTGCCTGTTTTGAGGAACCAGAACTGCGTGTCCGAGTATTGCTTGGTCTGCCATATCTGTGAGTAATCGACCACTGCGTCGGCTGCTTTAGGTGGCGCCACGACCGAGCCGTAGAGAACGGTGTAAACCTTGTTGAGTAGCTCGATGGTGCCAGGCGATACTGCTAGTCGAATGTCAGTCAGCTGGAAGTCAAAGTGAAGTCCTCCGCCATCGGGGGTTGATCCCATCACACTCAACGTACATGGGTGTAGAATCTGTACAGAGCACAGGTTTGTTAATGCCATTTAGGGTTGTTGGTTTTTCAGAAAATTCTATTTGAATAAATTTCCCCCATTCTGAGAATTTTCCTACAGTATAATAAACATAAAATGAATAAATTACCGGTACTGATGTTTGGAAATAAGTATGGATAAAGATTGGACCTATCAAATTCGGTGAATTACTTGCCTGGCAGTCTCACTTTCAGTTCCCTATTTTTAACCTTATAGACTATAGTCCAGTGGTTTAGGGTCAATTCCTAAAAATACCTAGACAAATTAGATACCCTACTAATAAGTCCATAGTAAAATTAATGCTAAACATAACATGATTCCAAAAAAGTATTGATATTTCAATCCAATGTAGTGTTGATATTTGGGGATAAGTAAACATATTAACTTAATAAGCAAAAACAATAAAAGTAAAAGAAAGTTTTATTTTAACTCCCAAGTTCTCACTCAAGAGAGTGAAAATGTAAGAACATTTTATGAATTTCAATCCATTTTAGGCCACATCTTTCAAAATTAAACATACTGAAATAAAAAATTGTTATTTGCACAATAATAAATGTACACAATATACATATTGATAATTCTAGGACATTGTTGATATTTAGTTCAATTTGTGGGGAATTATTATTTAAACTAGGGTGAACAGTGAGTAAGTCAGTATGCCTACCAGTGCCATTGTTTCTTTTCTGGTTGCCGGGTTGTAACAACACGAGTACAGCTGCAGGTCTTGCAATGTACAGTCTACAATCTGCCTAGTTCCAATCAAGCGCAGCTTCATGTTTACTTCGTTCTGAACAAATACAAAAACATTACAATTAATCATTTTAAGTTTCAACATTAAGTTTGGCAGTACACAAGACAATTATACATGAATTTGGATGCAATATGCAATACTAGTCACTCAGTTATTACCCACAAAACATAGCTTCATTATTGTCACGATATGGACAACTCCCATCTTTAAGGTAAATCACATTTTAATTGTGATTGTATCACATATTTCACTAAGTCAATTAATTAGCTTAAAACCATCACACTTCAATAAGTTGCGTACGTAACATGTACTTACATTCAAAATGATAGCACTAGTGTCGATGCTATTCATATTTTCTACAAGAATTATATCCGGCTTCTCAATTTTAATGTTGATGAAGAACGAAGACTTGTTCTCCTCTACCGGTGGTTTGGCTAGCTTGGGGACTGATTTTGCAGAAGAAGCTTGCGAATTCTTTATGATGACCGAGTTCTTCCGCTTTGCATTATAGCTAGAAGCTGCCATCGCTAAGTAAGGGTCGTCTTTGGTAGCGACCGGTACAGCTGTTGTTTCGTCCTTCTTTGTGTGGCTCGTGAAAAACTCGGCCACTTTGAGCAAGTGGTCAAGACTGAGAATCAGGTCGAAGCCAAACACACGCATGTCCACTGTAAAGAGAACAATGCCAGTTGTTACTTAACTGCATTTTACAGTTAATAATTTGAAACGAATGAGTATGAGTAGAAAGTAAATGGAAAAAACCCAACAATCAATGTGGATTTTAATCTGAAAATAGTCAAAATACTGTGATATACTTATCAATAACTGACATAGGTTTCAATATATTTAATGTCCAATGTTCTCTTACCAAACATATCCGTAGTTTTCTGTCTGAAGTTGATTCCGATCATACTCTTCATAGGGATACTATCATCTTCTCCTGGCTCGCTAGCTGAAAAGCTTGTGTTGGGAGTGATCTCCGGGTCTTGCTTCCTTTGCATTAGTCTGTTGAAAGAAGCAATAGAAGCAATAACCAATCAAATACAGCAATAATTGAGTTGTAAACCAAACAACCATTACTCAAAGGAATGTTACAGTGCTAAGAGTAGGGTACCACTATATTTGGTTGCCCATGAGTAGACATATGTCTTTTAGCGTTTTAGGTTAGATGTAAAATCGGTGAACATATATTTTTGGAAACGCCAAGAAATGCTAATTTTACAAAAAATGAGGTGTTTCCATTGCTATTAAGATTTAGCTACAATTTGCATTCTAACCCATTAAGAAGTTATAGTCAAATTGATTTTAAATATCTGCACAAAGTATTATTTAAAATAAATTAATTCTTATTTAATTCATAAACAAAATTATACCATTTCATATGTATACACTGTATACTCTGTATATAGGCCTATATACATGCTTAATATTATAGACACTTTAAAAAGCATGAAGAATAAAAGCCTGTAATTGACATACCTGGTGATTCTGTCTTCACCACCCGCTCTTGTGTCATCCAAAAGACAGTCCATGAGGGTAAATGCTACAAGAACGGATGTGTTCACCATGATACGGCCTTGTAGTGAGAGACAGTTCAAAGAGAAGCAAGCCAAGCCAGTCCTGTTATGTTCTTCTGACATATCATCCAACTAGAAGAGAACCCATCCATTAAATTTATATAGTATAATAGGCTACTTCAAACAATTGAATAAGTTTCATTTTTGGATGGTCACGACAAATTTAATAGTTTTTGGAATCAGAATGTCAACCTTTTAGTTATCCGCCCTATAAAAAATAACCAGTATTAAATAATCATATTATATTTCAACATAAAAGTTACAATAAGACATCACTATGTTTTCGACTATAAAATGTTTAAGAAATAAACGGGTCAAAGGCGTAATGATTTGCAAAAAAACAACACTCACCATTTTAACACCACCATTAAATATTTCAATGATGATGTTGTCTACAATGAGAGAAAACTTGAAGAATATTCTCTCAGTTGGGGATGGACTATTGATGACATTTTGAGTTTCCATAACATCGACTGAGATGTTGGATTGCAGTCCACCCAAAGTGTTTGGTCGGGACTGAGCGGTTGCCGGTAACGAAGTCTTCGAGTCTGCCCACGCCTGAGGTGTCTGGCTTTCTTCCGCAGCTTCCATGAAGTACATTTCACTAAAGTTCTCGATCAGTATCCTCATCATCATCTTGTAATCCTCCTCTGTCAATGTAATCTAAGCAATAATCAAACATTTTGTTTCTATATGCTCTTATTAATTGTTACAAGTTTAATGCTCAGTAAAAGAAATTGTGTTTATAAATATTCGGCATCATGAAAAGAGAATTGGCAATGATGAAGACTTTTTAAAGCAAATCCATTGGAAAATATATAAAATATAAATAAGATTTCAGTTTACCGGCTACTATTTTATGTCTTTTGATATCTTTACAACTCCAGATCATTTCACAGCTACCTAAAGAAACATGCACATATATTAACTGAAAGGGTTAAACCTTCATGTGATGAAAAGGGTCAAGCCTAGAACCCTAGCTGCCAGAGGGAACACCTGTTTGTATTCTTAGATTGCATAAGAAAATAATACAAAAGACAAAACAGTTGTTTAGCATGTTATTTAGGCCTATGTAAAGGTGCAACTAATTTATTTAAGTACAGTAATAATGTAAATCATTTTATAAATAGAAGGTGGCTACTAAAAATTACAAAACAGGACAGGTATGGCTTTTTGTTGGTTTTCAAGAATGAATACATCACAAAAATAATCATGTTTTGATAGCAATTTAAATGTGTGAAGGAAACATTTGTGTAACTGCTGAGTGATCTTCATAATATTAGCACGTATAGAAATTACTCAAAACAGGAAATGTAACATTCTTGAGAGTTTGGTCGAGAAAAACATATATCCAAACTTCTCAAGGATGAAGATTTAAAAAAAAAAAACTAAATGATTGAGCCTGCATGAGTTTAACCATCCAAATATATCAAATCCCACAGGCTAAGATTAATGCAATTTGTCATGTGTATGCATTTCTACCAGAGTGCACAACAATCCACAAAAATTCAGCCACTGGACAGAAAGGATCGAGGTTATTTAGGAGCAGTGCATAAAAGAAATTCCAACTTTTCAGATGTATGAAACTAGTTGTGAAAAATTAGCATATGTAGGCTAAATAAACTATTTAATAAAGGTGAAACTTGTGTATGACTTACTGAAAGAGAATCATATTAAACGCTTGATGTCAGAACAAACCATACTTATGAGTCGAATTGATGGAAGAATGTTGACACACAACTCCATTTGATACACTCCTACAAACCAGCAACAGAGACTGACCAAAACAGACTCACTCACATAAAGTAAGAAATGTTGGTGTGCTTTAAAGTTTAGGGATATGTACTTACATTGAGTTCCTGCAGTCTTCCTGTCACATCAAACTCTGGCATGGCAAAGAACCAGTTTGAAGACAGATTACGCGTCACATCCAATGTAAAACTGACTGGTAGGAGAATGGAAGTCTCGTTTAGGACATGGTATTTCTCGTCTAGTTTTACTCTGAAAGAAAATCACTCGGATAAAGGGTGTTGGCTGTACATCAGTGTATGACGATGCAGATAATGCAGAGCTGATGTGCTTTATAAATCCCCCCCCCCCCCCACCCGCCCTTCCAGGTAGCCAATATCAAAGGTCGCCCGTTTTCCTGATCCTTTATCCTCGTGTGCCAACAAAGGAGAGCTGTTGTTCCTTTTGCCTATTTTCCCTTGGTCACACGTATTCGCCTTTAAAAAGAAACAACACGCTCCAAGCGGACAAAACGAGAAATGTTAGGGTGAGGTTGTTGCCAAGGTTTGCGTCACGCTAGGAATATTACCCATCTTCACTTACCACGTTCTAGCCGTTATTGTATTGATTTTAATGGTTTAACTTATAAGACATAATATTTAGCTCGCATATCAGTTATTGCTGTAAAGATGGTTTTAAAATAATATACATAATAGTTAACTTGTTATGATAATTCACGCATCAGAGATGAACAGCTCTAGAAAATTGTTGGTTTTCTCAGACTTAATTGGCAAAAAACTGATGATCGGATGTGTTCGAGAGTTCTCCACACATGCGTAGCAGCCTTTGTAGACAATAACAAACTAAACTTTCTACATAGAAAGTGCACTGAACGCAAATTCGTAGCATGCACTAAAATTCAAGGTGCGAATTTTCAAGGCCCAACTGCACGCCACGACTAAATATCCAAGGTTATATTTGTAAAACAAATCGTCATTTATGGATGTTTGTCCTATATGAATGGCTCACGGGTTTTCTACATTGGTACAGGCTTTCATATACAAAGTAGGGCTGTGCGCGAGTACTCGAAAAGTCGAGTTCGGTCGAGTAGTTACTACTCGACTCGAGGTGATCGAGTTTTTCATGAAAAACGAGTCGAGTTCGAGTAGTTTTGATCGACTGAGCCGCCGTATTCAACTGGTTAAAAATACCGCCAATAGGTAGCGCTAGTATCCAAAAATAGCTTAAAGGTGGGCTGTCACGAAAAATAAAATGTGCTCATTCACTCAAAAAGTCGAACGCCGAAAACGCGAAGTCTCTACGATTTCGCATCAAGTAGTTATATCGATATTACGCCTAGCAGACGATTTTGTGACGTCAGCGCTACGTATCGTGGGCCAGCCGCGCCCGGCTTGCTGCCTTGATTTGTGTGCGGTGTGAGGCGGTGAGCTACGCACCTGTCTCTCTCAACGTGCGTGTTGCTGTTGTACATTGTCAACCTTCCGCAATAGTTTTTCAAGTGTGTTATGACGACCACATGTGGTAATAATAAGTGACTTCAAACGCATAGGAACAATACTGTAGCTGTGAATGTGTGATACGAACGTTCATCAGTATCTATTTCCAAAGTTTATTTTATCGTGTTTTGTCTCTGCAGTGACTGTGTTTTTTGTATGATCGTCATATTTTAAATTTTATCATGCCATCCTGTTCGGTCTATAAGTGTTCTCATAGTCCTGGGCAAGTAATAGACGGAAAACGTATCAGTTTCCACAAGTTTCCAAACAGGAATCGATCTCCAGTCCGTCACAAAGCATGGGTGAATAAAATCAGTCGGGTTGGTTTTGAGGCCCGGTGCGACTTCGGTGATATGTTCAAATCACTTTACTCCTGCCGATTTCCACACATCTGCACAGCTAAAGGTAGATTTTGGTCTGTTTGCAAATAGGTGTAACCCTGTGCTAATCAAAAGTGCAATACCGTCAGAAAACATGAAAGGTTTTCAGGGATCTGTTGTGTCATCGTTTTCCTCAGCATCCGAGCCGCAATCGAAAAGGCGTCGAAACACGTCGGTATACATTAGAAAGAAGACAGTAGCCGAAGCCATGGAAAATGCCGGCGGTAATACTTTGACGGATGTAGAACCAGAAGAAGTCATTAGTGAACCGGACATCACTACATATTATACCGACATTGCACATGATCGCGGGACGACTCGAGACATTGGAATCCAGTGCAATCTTATCGGCGACAATCTAGCTGACAATATGACAAGTGCTTGTGATGTAGACCCAGATGAGCGATTGGATTCCTCTTATGAGCCAACAATAGAGGAACACACCGACGAGGACGATGACCACAGAGAAATCAGCGATGAGGATAGCGATGATGAAGGCAGCGAATGCAATGCCGACAACAATAGACCTAAAGCTGATACATACGATTCGTTCATTGTTTTATGGGATTGTTTAAAACTGCTATTTGTTTATTGTATGGAATGTGGTCACAAAGTCACCGACCTACAACAATCGACTAAGGGTGCAGCACTAATTGTTTCAACGATATGCAATATAGGTCACAGACTGATTTGGAGATCGCAAGCATCCAACAATCGGTTCGGTGTTGGCACCGTGAAGTTTGCAACATCACTATATTGCACGGGCACGAGCTTCATAAAGTTTCATTCTTTTGCAGAAGCAATAAATATGTTATTTTTTTCTGAGGCCACGTAGGCCTACTACAGGATACAGGCCTCTTTAGGCCTACTCCTGTTCAACGACGTCTGAAAACATGTCTTGACTGAGTGATAAAAACAAATCAAAGTACCACAGGTGAACTGCACACAATCAAGAAATCAAGTCTGGACTAATCAAAATATTCAGCATTTTGTCCCGCTGTGGCGGAGAATCCCATGTAAGCGCCGTTAGTTTCTGGGAATGTTTCTCTTATCTCTTGAACCACACAAGAGGGTATAACCATTCTTCTGTTCTTGCCTAAACTTTCCCCCGAATTAGCCCAATTAATAAATTGCCGATATGCGACAAACCTCCATGTGCGATTTGTTGCCTCTTGTAGCTCGACGAGGTGAGGATTTTTCTCGTAAACCAACATAGCTTGGCGCGCTGTTTTCAAGACGTCAATCTTTAGTATAGCTTTGTTCGTTTGTCCTGTGATCACTACTTCAGGAGTACGGTATTACGAAAACCCCGTTTTTCTGTCCTGGAGTAAGTGTGATGGGAGTAGCTGCGACAAGTTCTTTTGTCCAGTGGTAACTTACTACAACTGTGATGGGAGTAAGGTTTTTACACCTGCTTCCCGAGTAGGAGTACGAGGAACAACTGAAACGATCACAACTGTGACAACTCTGTTTTTTTGTCCAAGTGAGAGTAACTGTGATTTCTACTCCCATATCCGTTATAATGACATATTTCCGGATTACTCCTGGCGTAAAATACTCCTGTTGAGGCAGGACAAACGAACAAACCTAGTGACTTGATCAAATGAAGAATGGTACTTGATACAGTCAACACTGCCTCTCATCTTGTTCAAAATTACACTCTCGGTGCAACAGAAACTTTCAGCGTCGGTCGTCATAAAAACACACTCACCTTAAACACACCAATCTATTGAGCCAGCCCGGCCTACGAAGTCGCGATTTAATGGCTTATTTCGTCTTGGCGGTTTCTCAGCTTGCTTCGACTTTCGAGGTTCAAACTTGTAGGGTTGTAATTGCGACATTATGCCTTAGGATGTATCAATGCAAATATTACGATCAATCACGAAATCCCAATCAGTATCTCGTGACACAGACCGCGAGTCGACTGCGGCTGGCTACACGTGTTTATACCTGTCAAGCAAGGGTTCGGCGCGCGCTACCAAGAGCCGACCGTAGCGATGACGTTTTCCCCCCTTCCCTTCTAAAAGTAAACACGCTGTAACTTCCGAACCGATAGCCTGATTCAATTCTAGTTTTCTACGCTCTATTCATTCATACGAGGATTCAAAGTTTATTCAATAATATGAGTATGGTCAAAAATCATTTTCAACCGTGACAGCCCACCTTTAAGTATCGATTTTATAATCGACTTTGAAGAAAAAGTTACCTATCGATCATTATCGAGCAGATCGATACACGCAGACGACGCTTATTAGGCCTATACTTCTGCAAATTCGCAAAAAGTGTCTGCGTTTTTTGTGGATGATGTAGAAGTGGCAGCCAAACAAATGGAAGGGAATCTTCGAGAACCTAGGCCTACGAGATCGCTGACGCATAGGCCTACTATGTTCAAAGAGCCTAGGTCTAGGCCTAGGCCTAGGCCTAGACCCTGGTCGTAGGCCTGGCCTATGCCTAAAAGTACCTAATCATCAAAGATATTATATTCCCTACTGATCATCATGTATTTAGAATCATTTTTAAAACGTTCCATACAACTTAAGTTCAAAATATAATCTTTGCATTATTAACCTCAAAATGGGGAAACACTCGCCAACATGGTCTCACAAAAACAAAAGTGGCCATCTGACAACCCATCTGCAAAACAGATTACACTGTAGTTCTATTGTTTCTCTTAAAGTCTTTCTCCTGTGCCAGGTCCCCGTGTACAGTGTAGGCCTAGTCCTAGGCCTAGCATTTGGCCATGCTTCGAGCATAGCCCTAGCCTATCCCAAGACCCAAGACCTAGGCCAAGCTTTAGTACTTTCCTTGTCTAGATCACGTAGGCCTAGACCCAGTTGGCAGAATTTAGCATCGTTTGAGCCTTAGGCCTAGGGAGACAATAATATTGAACAAATTACAGTATATGGTTTTAGGCCTGGCCCCAGGGACAGCTTTTAGGCCAAGGCCTAGCCTAGGTGAACTCGGCGGTAGCTTAGATGGGGTCCTAGGTCTAGTCTGCCTAGTCCTCTACCGGTAGTTATTCCTTTCCTGTATCTTTTTATTATATTCAGGCACTACTCGAAACTCACGAGTTATTTACTACTCGAACTCGAACTCGACTCGATTTGGAAAAGTGCTACTCGCACACCCCTAATACAAAGATATCGACAGTACTGGCTGCTTAGATTTAAATATAATTAATAAAAACTGTTGTCCAGCATCTACAGTACCGACCTTTAACGTAGCTGCCATCACTCACTTCTCGTAGCGCCAGTAACGCTATCTCTTGACAATTTTAAAGGTGAATAATCTTATGTAAAAGGTTATTTTTGGTGAATAGTGTTTTAATTTGCTTTTTTTTTGACCGGTTTTGAATTTGGTAACCCGGTAAGCGATTTTATGAACTGATGACATCCCTAGTTCAAACAGAATTAGTTGAAATAAAAACTTTTTAGTATTTATCATAGGTAGAGATAGTGATAGTGAGTGAGGATAGAGGGATGAATGAAGCCAAAGTTTGGCACTCCTCAGAGGTACTTAGAGCCAAATGCGTAGTCAAGACTCAAGGCTTCTTCAAGTGAGCCTTGCCCAGCCACCAATCAAAGAACGGAATTAGCATGCGTATGGCTCTGTGATTGGTTCTTGGGCACAGCTGACGAGAGGCCGAGTGGACTGCTCGAGTCTGGACTGCGTATTCGGCCATAAGTCAACAACAGTAGAACTTGCATTTTAGTCACTTACCTGGTCACTTTCACATTTTGTAGACCAAGCTGAATCTCGTCTAGAACCGCTGGGTTGCCATGCTCATTGCACTTATGTAATGTTTGGAACTTGTTGGTTACATGTAAATAACCAAAATCCAACATAATGGCATCCATACTCCTCGAGTTGATTGGAACTATGCAAATTGGAGCCTAAAACAAATACATTTTTGAATTATATCAGGACTACAATCGTCTACATTTGGTGAAATAAAATCATTTCTACACGTTTCAAATTGTCGTTTGCAAATTTCACGGGGCTCTACAAATAAGTACCGAGACGACATCACACGCGAACGCGTTCTTACCTGGAGATCGATGCCGAGACTTATTTTCATTGCCTTGCTCACGGCTTCTTGCATGTTATGCTTGGCAGCCGAGGCAGCACCAGCGGCAGCTTCCAATATGGTCGCCTGCGCTGCTTGGAACGTATTGGTGAACTTGAGCAGAGTCGAGACGAACCAGCTAAGATAGATGAACTGTATGCGTGCAATGCTGGCCTTAACGGACACGTCCGGGTTGTCCTGCTGGAAGAACATGTGATGTGCGGGGTCGTACTTTACGATGTGGGCCGATAACGCCTCCTCTCCGACCACACTCATGATCTGCAACATAGAAACCATCATTAGAAAACCGTTACTTCCTTCGAGACTGGAGAATGATGTACAACTACATTTAAACACTGCAGTTCAACCAACAAACTTCAAGGAACCAAATTATTACTTTGTTATGGTTGTTGTTTTTTATATAAGGGTACCATTCAAACATGATTAAATACAGATTGCGGACCCCCACAAAATTTTCATTTAGTAAGTTTACTCTTCTTCAAAATATTAATATTGAGAGCTACCTGAAATTAACAAACCAATTTCAACTGTAGGCCCTACCTATCCTACTGGTAACACTTGAATTCAACATAGCAAACATGCCTTGAAACAACTTACCTTTTTGTGGCTTGTCTTTGGATTTAGATCCAGAATCGTAACGGTTTTCAGGTGTGTAGAAATTTCGGTAGAGAACTTTTTGACCATCACTGTTGCTGAACAACCTTCAACTTGAATGTCTGCAATTGAAGCTTTGAAAGTTGCCATGCGAACTTCAAAGTTTTGAAGATCTGCTTCAAGCTTGAATTCGATGGTTTCAATCCATTCTTTTTTACGCCTTTTCACTGGAACATTTCAAAGTGTGTTTAGTTATAAGTATAAATTTAACATTTACTACTGTATACCATAATGATACTCATTGCTCCAAAAATTATTATAACTGTTAAGATTAAAATTGTATCAGCTTTTGACCATAATAATGTGTAAATAATTAGCATTGTGTAAATTCTCGAAACAATTTAAAATCTACATACATATTTTATTATTCGATTAACAACTGTGTAGGCCCTACCCAAGAATGACAATATTGAGCTAGGTTAGAAACCATGCCTGCTGTGTTATATAATATACTCAAAACTCAACCAAATCTAAATGGAAAAATACATCGACATTACCTAGTAGGCCTATTTTTGATAATTTTTTCCATCAAGTTCATTTACAAAACTACTACTCGATATATTTTTCATGTCAAAGGAGAACATACAAATAAATTACTAAATACTAGGGATGTGCGAACGTTCGAAATTCGAACTTAAAAAAAGTTCGAGTTCGGGTTTGAATTAAGAAAGTGGGTTCAAGTTCGTAAAATCTAAGTTTGTTCATATTTCGAACTTCCCGCGCTAAATTTCAATTTCCGTTTTTGCCGCTAAGCGCGAAAGCGTAGCGTGAATATCGAATGGTCGAAGATTCGAGCAACGCTGCCACCTACAAAATAAACATCAATTTAGAAAGTAATGTAAATACTAAATAAACATGGTTTATCTACAGTAGGCCTACTTAGGAATTAATTATAACAGGGAGAAAATGTTTTAATTACTATCTGATCTGGACTTAAATAATAAATACATTAAATATCAGTTTCATAAAAGACATAATAAGTTTCCAACAGGATAGCTACTCGATTTTCTTTTTTGCTTGTTGGCACTCGTAAGCGCACGCATAGTATATTTAGGCCACTTTCTTTCGCTGACAGTTGACACAGACGTAAAACGCCTGTGCAACGTTTTGGAACCTTTTCGTTATCTCTTCCGTTACCTTTATGTCTGGTTCCGAAGATGCCGACGATCCTGGGATTATTGACGATGGTACTTGTAAAACTGCATTCATTTGGAAATATTTTGTGAAGGAAGGAGAAAAAGAGAAATGCAAGTCTTGTGGTAAGAGCCTAAGTATTCCAACTGGAGCACAAGTACACTGGCTAGGCATTTGAAGACCGTTCACCCAGCGCAATTTTCATTCTTTTCTAAAGAACAAGATACTGAAAAAAAGATACCTTTGCCTGGGGCCACACGCACACAGTCATCGATTCTTTCGTTTGTCCATCCATCAATCCAGACTTTAGTGCAAGCTCTGTAATAATGTAACAATATAAAGTAGTTAATAAAAAAATCTTGGATTGGCAATTTCCACGTACAGTCGACTCCCGTTTATACAACTCCCGTTTATACGACTATCCCGCTTATACGCCCTTTTTATATGGTATTTTTCTGTCCTCCATAAGAAGCAATGCTAAAATAATTCACTTATACAACTCTCAGATATACGACTTTCTCGTTTATACGCCCTGTAAATCAAGCCTAAATAAATATGCCCACCCATTTATACGCCTTTTGTGATATACCAGCCGCGCAGTTTGAGCTTTTAAACCATAAATAAACCCATACAATACCCCTGCCTCCCTCCCCCCTACTCCGGAAGCTACCAGACACAACAGAGATGGGTAAGATGACCTTCACCAGACCCCCCCCCCCTCCCAGGGTAGGCCTAATGGCCCCATCTAGTGAAACTTGAAGCGCTAATTGGATGTCCATGTTTCTCTGCGGGGGGGCGCCCACTTGCTAACCGCCCGGCCTTTATACCCTTTGCACAGCACATGTGTTTCCCAAATGTTGCATTGACACAATGGACGTGCGCGCGCCTTCGTATTTATGTGCAGTCGTGCTTGCACTTGCAGTGAGTCAGTCAGTCAGACAGTCAGGGAAAAGTTCTTTTCCCAGCGGGGCTATGCCGGTGTTGATAGCAGCTGTGTTTTGTTCTCTCGTAAATATCTCTCTCAGTGCCGGCTTCCCCTCTCTCTCTCTCCCCTCTCCCCGCTTCCATACCCTTTATAAACCTGACACCAAGCCACATTCCAGCTGGCTATTACCAACACGCGGTAATGTACTAACCAGCACAAAAACATTTCACAAACTTCATCGCTCGTATTTATCATATTTAACATAAGGACAACAATTATATAGCTACAATTAAGTACTAATTGTACATCTTGCTGCTACAAAAAAGACTGTAACCAAAAAAAAAAAAAAAAAAAAAAAAAAAACTCTGAAAATGAAAACCTGATAAAATAGAGCCATTTTAATTTTGTTTTCACTTATACGCCTCTCTCAGTTATACGCCTTTTTACACTGAACTTTTGGAGGGCGTATAAACGGGAGTCGACTGTATTTATTTAAGTTTGGTTCGAGTTCGGTTAGTTCGAAAATTTTGTGAAGTTCGAAGTTCGATTTCCAAAACGGTGAAAGTTCGAGTTCGAAGTAAAAATAGTGGGTTCGCACATCTCTACTAAATAGGCCTACCTAGTTGTCACTTGCAAGGTACAAATATTTCACTCGCTATTTCAGTATTACTTACGCCGTTGATTGCTAAGTGGAGGTGCTAAAGTGTTGTGATCCTCAGCTATGGCTGCAAGATTGGACTTTGGCAATCGACTGTGTCCTGCAGACGCAAAGTGATCCAATGATCTGTTCTGCTGGGCCTCCGTCAACTTCTGTTGGAATGTCTAAAGGAAACAAACACTTGTACATATAACATTGACAACGGGCATTTGCTATAGTAAGCATTACATGTGCTGATGCTTACCTGTGAGAACGCCATCAAACAGAGTAACGCCTCTTGGTGTAAGAGAACACTAAGCTTTGTGAACTTCACCTTCAGCATCTTGAGTGTGCTCTCATGTTTGCTAACAAAATCAGGCGATTTTCGATCAACCTTCGAACAAAAAATTAAAAATATAATTAACTTATTAACTCAACAAAACAAAAACACAATAATTAACAAAATAATGAACTAATAATTAGATAAAATAATTAACTAATAATTACTAATTAGGTACAATAATTGAGGTACACACACCCGTATTATTTCCCCAGTGAGGTTCCTTATAAAAGCTTAATATAACTGGATATACGTACATTTACGTAAACAACCGTGAACAAGTATTCCATTTGCCCGGCTGCCATGGGGGTGTTCAGCATACGAACTTGTCCGCACGGATCGAACACATCTAATACGATGCCACCCAATCGCGTAGTGATCTCCATGTCGTAAGTCTGCTGTAGAAGGTCTAGTTCCAGCATCATCACTCGGAAGGTCAGCAGCTTCTTGTCTTCCTCACCGGGAGTCGCTCCATCCCCCATCT
Source organism: Isoperla grammatica (assembly GCA_945910005.1). Taxonomy (NCBI): domain Eukaryota; kingdom Metazoa; phylum Arthropoda; class Insecta; order Plecoptera; family Perlodidae; genus Isoperla; species Isoperla grammatica. The sequence continues at coordinate 27,685,320 of OX246746.1, forward strand.
CTCGCTGAACTCGGAAAACGTTGACGGTAAGATCGTTCATTTCAAATTTCAAGTCCAGCTCAGTAGCTTGCACGAGGCTATCCTTCGATTGCTTCTTCTTCATTCTGCTCTCTTTTAGCTTCATCAACTCAAGAGGAATCTCCAAGCAACGACTTGCAATGGACTGACTCGATCCGCGAGAACCGGTATCCTAAAATCAAAACAAAAAATTGTGTTTGAAAACGAAATTAACTATAAAGAATCTTTTTCAGAATTGGTTTCCTTATAATTAGGACTAATTAGTAATTATTAATTAGTTGTCAGTAAACAATACAATAATGCTTACAGTAACTATGAGGATTTCCGCTTCGGCATCTTCTCCTGGTCGTGGAATGCTGAGCCCCAGAGAGACCATATGGAGCAAACGCTCATCTGAAACAAGTACACATCATACCATGGGTGAATGCTCATCTTAAACAAGTATGTAAATGGGCCTTTCCTTTACAATACACCACACAAAACACAACTAACTTACAACATCCTTCAGAATGAAAATATTGAAAGTACTGTAACTAGGCCTACCTTCTTTACAATATACCATGAATACCAAGCAGGGAGACAAAAGAAACTATGGGTATGAGTTTGGGTATGGATCAGGCAATATAATAATTAAGGCTGGGCGTCGACATCGATTAATCGATTAATAATCGATGTCGGTGACGATTTTCGACATCGATTTTTTTTGGTTTTAATCGATTTTTTCGTCAATTAATTAAATAACTAATCAATTGTCAATTCACGCGAGAAATGGGAACTTTCAACTATGCCGGGGCGGCATAGTTATTCGTCCACGGCCGCTTTTAGTCCAAACTGACCCATATCAAAGGAAACCGCACACTCTCAGGCCCCCCCCCCCCCCCCCCACCCCAAATATTTGCAGATCGCGCGTACTAAAGCGCGAGCCATCCCTTGGTTCAGGCCGGCACTCGACAAGTGAGAACAGATGCGGCCGAACGAGAAAGAGCGAGAGAACAATGGTCTGAGCGAGACGCGACGAAGTAGTTCGCCGTGTCGGCTGCTATCGGCCGCCGTGAGAGAGAGAGAGAAAGCGCTAGTCGCAGGACGCGTGAGTGGAAGCGAGATCGCGATAGACGCAAGCGAGTGCAATGCAAGCGGCCGCCTGTTGACAGTTCACTAGCCAGCAAGTAATCAAGAACGGATTAATGAAAAACGACTTGAATAAGTCTCTACAATCGGATATTGCGTTAAACTAAATTGAACCAATATCCACAATTGTGTTTATGACGACAAAAACAAGCTGACCAAGACCAAGAAGCATGGCCGCCACGTAGGCCTAGCCTAGGCCTAGGTCAGTTACTTATCTCCCGTTGCAGACGAAAACTGAGTTTTGTTGCCGTTATTAACCGATTAAAAACCGGTTATCACATTCGATTAACCGGTTAGTGAAATGCTTAACCGTCGTCATCCCTACATTTAACAGGTGATAAAGTTTTTTTATTAATAATTGATTAATTATCAATTTAAAAAAAAACGATGTCGATTATTTGCGTTTCGATGTCGATGTCGAAAATATTCCGACATCGCGATTTGACATCGATTATTTGTCGTCGATGTCGATGTTGTTGATTTACATCGATGCCCAGCCTTAATAATAATGTACGATACATATTAGCATTAATTTTTGTTGAAGAGTATTTAAGAACAGATAAGTGCATGGAAATGTTTAGAATGGCACAAGTTACAATTCTACATACATATTAGGCCTACATAGTTATATGAATGAAACTAGGATGTTTCCAGTTCCTTTCAAAGAAACATTAGCCCTATCAATAACCATATAACTTTTTGAGGGTGTATTATTTGAATAATCTATTCTACAGTGAATTCATAAACTTAATATTTTAATCAGTTCTCGTAAATGAGTAGGTAGGCTACACAATAAATATTAAATACCCATGAATCATTGCCTACTATACCTGTTATATACCTGGTATATATTTAAACTAAAGCAACACACCAAAATTCAAACACAATTTCTAAATTGTTCGCATGAAAAAGGAACTACCTAATCAAATCCAAAGTTCCTTACAGGCTAAACTTTCTAGTTCCTACCAAACTTTGAAAAAAATGTTGATGAAATTCTGGCTAAGATATTTCTCCTCAGGTTTCACAAGTACTACTTGATTACAGGCAACAAACTGGTTTGAAAATTGATGCCACTAACTAGGGCTGTGCGAGCAGGGATTTTTCAAGTCGAGCGAGATCGAGCAAGATTCAGAAGATATTCTTGAATCTCGAGCGAGATTCGAGATCGAGCGAACAAAAAATGTTCTTGAATATCGAGCGAGATTCGAGATAAAAACAGACTTTGCTTATTACCTTTCTAGAACTGTAGGCCTAATAATAATATAATAATACATAATAACACATAACGCGATGTTTTTTTTTTTTTCGAAAAAATATTCTAGGCCTATATCTTTGCTCGCGCTAGAATCGGAGAGTACAAATTTCCAAACGCATTTCGCAATGTTTGAAATTCCCGCCTAAAGTCGATAAAGTAGTAACTTTCCATACCGGCAAGTCGATCAAACAGTTCCAGTCTAGCCCCGATGCTAGCGCAGCCACTTATTAATTGAAGAACTTCTAAGGGGTTTAGGGGGAGTGGGGTGATATCCAAGATGGACGTTGTCAATGGAAAGTGTTGACTTGGTCTGCGGAATTTTTACCAGCAAGCAATTTTGCAAATAGTTAAGACTATTTTTGAAGTCCATGGCATATTACTAGAATCCATGTTTTGGTAGTACAATCATGAAAATAGGCCGCCTAAATGTTTTATCAAGATTATACATAGCCTATGGTAGGCCTAGGCCTAGGCCTACCTTACGTAAGACGCTCTAAGAAGCTCTTAATAATTCTGCGGTAGGCCTGTTAGTATTACGAAATTTGGTTAAAATATAAAAAAATGATGAAATATTGTGTACGTCCTAGAATATCCACAGAATGTTTCTGTTTTTAATATATTACGCTTTCTTTCTCGAGCCCGCTCGAGACTCGAATTTTCGAGCAGGTGTTTGAGCAAGTCGAGCGATACACGAGCAGAATTTTTATCTCGATCTCGTCTCGAAATTTCGAGACTCGCACAGCTCTACCACTAACCATAGTGTGCAAAACAATGAATTACGATAGAACAACTCATCAATTCTAGGTAGATATCTACTCCTATATTTAACCGATGGGAATGTCACCTAAATTCGAATTGACGAGATAACAACAAAACAGACAAGCTGGTATGACAGAAAAGACAATATCACTAGGTGCACACATTTTTACTCACCTGTCAAACTAACCGTTACATTCGGAAGATGGGCGAACACCTTTATCTTCGGAAAGCGGGGATCGTCTTGAATTAGGCATTTGTCGACATTGACAATCAAAGACATTGGCTGAAGGAGATGTAGAGGAGTTACTTTATTTTCTTCCAACGTTTGTTTCCAGTCTTCTCCACCGAACGCGATCAGTACTTGCATATCTTTAAGGTTGAGACTGAACTTGTCATAGCTCTGAGACATCATGCGTTTCATGATGTCTTCTTCGGAAGTCCCTTGACTGTGCAAGGTACGAACATTGGGTGTTGTCGGATCTCGAGGCAGGGAACTCATAGTGAATCGACCCAGATTTATAGCCACCAAGTCTTCACAGCTGTAACACACAACAGAGCAACTCACTTGACCCCTTATGGTATATATGCCGAGTGTCCCCTTTTTGAAACAGGTTGTTGCTGTCACAAGACCAAACAGGAATAGACTGAGAACTAAGAAAATGTTTGAAAGAAAGTGACAAGTGAATACTAGTAGAGATATATCTAATACAAACAATAATGTTAGTTAAATGTGGACTGAGATTCAATTATTAAAACTTTCATGATAGGCCTATTGCTATTTTGTCTGTTATTGGTACACACATAAAACATAAATCAGATGTATTATTACCCCTGATATATCCCTCCAAATGGTATGATAATTACAGACGACATCAGATCAACACTTAAGTCCAAGACAGAATGCTGCTCAATGGCATACTGCAAACCAGTGGCAGACATTTCTCTGAACGTCTGCAGTTGTGACTCGGCAACTGCTTGAAGCCTAGACAGAAATAACAGCTTGTTTCAGTATAATTAAAAAAAATTGTCAACAAGGGTTGCTTTCATCAATGGAGACAATAACACCACTGAACCATAAAAGTACCCATTTCTGATTACATTCATTAGTCAGAAGTCACTCAAATAAAATATTACCTACAAATCAACAAGGTCATCACACAGTCTAATCAATCAATAATTTAACGATTTTAATTCACAATCCAACAAATTTTGAGAACAAAATTATAATTCAGAAAGAGTAGCGTGTGAAGAAAGCTCAATGTTCTAGTGGTGTAAGAGATGACTGATTGCTGCTTTATTTAATGTATATTCTATTCAGTTATAACACCGATTTAAGAATGAGGACACTAACGAAACTATACCATTATAAATTAAACAATAGTGAAAACATTAAATACTCAACAAAATAAAATAACAAAAAACAAATACTATAATACACAAGATAACATTGAACAATAAAAATTGATTGAAAGCAATGTAGCCTATATATATAGGTAGGGCATATGACATTAACATGGTGAGTGGTAATTTAATGTTTGAGTATAGACTTACTGGTTGAGAGCAGTTGGATCCATCTGCGCTTGGAATATATCAATCACTTTATTTATGGTTCTCGCATCGTAGATTATTTGCAGAGGTCTTGATGAAATGTGAATGCGTTGATCACATCGTTTATCCAAAGGGTTAGTCTCAAACAGAACATCCAAGAGGTTTACCCCACGGACCACGTCTTTTGAGACTGCTAACAACGGTGTGCGACTTCCTTGTTGTAAACCGTAGACTGTAAACTGCTGAATTGTAGCTTCCACCCTGAAACGAAAATGCACATTACATAATACAACTAAAGTTTTTCATTGAAGTAGAGTGGAACAAGGGGCTACAGAGAGGGAATAAAAATATACAGAAGATATGAGTAGCCTACTTACTATACCAGTAGGCCTACATAGAGGTAATTTAAAATTGCATTTCAAATTTTCATTTATTGCTAATCCAGTGAGATGCAAACCATTATAGGCTACCTTGTGTTTGTGTACATGTGTATGAAAGGCAATGAAGAGGAAATAGACCTACTTGAAACATTTAGAGTAGCAAAACTATAACAAAACAATTACGAAATCAAACCTAACCACCACCCTCACTAACTAACCTGAATACTAGGGATGACATCGGGTAATAAAATCTGGATTCGATTCCAGCCCCTCAAGGATTCGGGTAACCCGAATCCTAGAAGTGTAAATCACGTCGCTCAACATGTTATTTGAAGGCCATTGACCGCCCGTGGCAGAAGCTACCAGCGTGCGTTCTGTCAGCCAGTGATGACGGTCGGGAAGGGGTAGGGGCACAGATAACTGATTAACCTAGTATTAGTTATCTGTGGTAGGGGTAGGCCGAGAGCCAGTGGGAGCACAGGTAAACCAGAACCCGCCCGCAGCAATCACACCACATAAAATAGGCCTAGTTTATTTTTAATCAAGCCGATAATGGGTACATAACAGAGCGGGAAAGTATTTTATTGAATGGAAACAAGTAATTTTGTTATCGCCATTGTTGGCGCATTGTTGAAGCATACAACAATTCAACTAAAAATGTACCAGAACAAGATTCGAATCCTTAGATCGGATTCGGGTAATTTTTGGATTCGGGTAACCCGGATACCCGGATACCCGATGTCATCCCTACTGAATACTGTTTGTAACAAAAATATATCTTTACTCCCATTGATTTAAATGTCAGTGAGTGTAGCCTACATGAAAAATAAATAAATAAGTTAAGAAAAGTAAAAAAACTGGTTTTGCTTCATAGACACTTTAGTTCAGGAACATACACTATCAATTGGCACATTGTCATTACAAATGTAGATTTTTAAATTCAAAAAGGTTAACTAAATTTAATGTTTGATGTTGATAATGATAATGATTTGATTAAATTACATACTTGAGCCCCTTGGCAGCAGGCCTTCGCTCGATGCTGCTCTTAACACCCAACAATTCGGCATGCAACACTCGAGGTGTAGTGTACGTATCGTCGCTTATCTCGATCTCCAACGCAGAAAGGTTGAACTTGACTTTCATTTCAACAAACTCCTCCGAATAATCGACGGGATTATCGTTCTCTTGATAGTCTATTGCTCTGAATAGTTTGCGTTTCTCATCCGGAGTCATGGCGCTTTCAAACTGCTTCACTAAAAACCCAAATAAAACCAATGAACAATAAATTACACTTAACATTGCAATCGGTTCTAATCAGAATTGGAAACCTCGGACACAACTTACCCAAGTCTGAAGTTGAGGCACTTTCATCAGCTTTGCTGGCCCCTCCCCACCAGCTTCCAAACCACCCTGCTTCCTTCTTCTGTTGGGAAATCTTCCTGCCCATTCTCTCTACATCCATCTCTACCCTTTCACGGATAAGCACCATATTGAGGACATCCAAGGTATTTTCCAAAAAATCAATCTCACTACTCAACTCCGCAGATAGCTTCTTGGATGTAAGTTTTGTTTGGTAAGCTGTGGCATATCGGCGGCACGTGGTGGCGTGTTGTAGAATGTGATACCAGTTCCAGTTATTTTGCACTCTTCTAACATCTTCCTCTAAAATGCACGTGTAGGCAAACTTCCACCACTCTTTGTAGTGACCCCGATAAGAGCCGACGTTGGGCCGGTACTTGCGATAGGGTGTGGCACGATTCATGCGCCCCAGGGACTCCACTAGCCCTATTACGTCGTGGTATTGGGATTTGCTGAGGCCTGGGAAATATTACCATTAAGATAAATAAAATGATTGCCAAAGTTTTGGAGATAAGAAAGAGGGAAATATGTTTAGTACAAAAAGCTCGACGAAGATAATTGAGCTCATCAGAATAAAAGTGGGCTATTTCACAAATTGATATTTTTCAATTTAACAATTTTCGTGTTCTTTGTGGCAGCTAGTATGAAAATTTGCGATTTCAGACCTGACCGTCTTTCACTCTGAATGTCTCAGTATAAAAGTGGGTGATGCCCAAAATTACAAACTTTCAACTTTATTGCTCATTTGTCTTTGCTTTAATGGTTTTAAATTTTAATAAACAATTTTATTAAATAAAATAAATTCACATTTAGAGTCTACCCACTCAGTAATAAAACTGATTTTCAGTGGGGGACTTAAATTTAAAGCGACTAAACCAACCCTGTAGGCTCCGAACACCATCGACGAGCGAGTAATAACCAATCAAAGATCGATATTTCAAATACAAAACATATGAATCAGTGATTGGACAGTGCCAACACCTGCATACAAATGTCACAATCAACAAGGCCGATTCAGAACAACTTTGAATTTATTGAGTGCTTAATTATAATTATTAGTATTATGGGGGTCTGTTCTGTTGATGTTTTACTGCAATAAACAATAAACTAGTCGTCACTAAAGATTCTAATATGGTCCAGTATTGTGAAATTGAAAAATATCCATTTGTGACATTTGGTAGCATAAGCTTAGGCCTACATTTATCCTGGTGGGCTCAATTAGCAATGCCAATAATGAACTTAGTTTAGAATATAATGTAGTCGGTAATCTGGAAATGACTAAAAGAATTTGCTGCAAATAGAGACATACTTGAATTATCAGATTCTTGTAGGGTTTGAGAATTATCAGTAATGTTAAATGTAATGATTTTGGGATTATTTATTGGGGATATCAAATATGACATAAAACAGAAAAGGATGCAATACTGTCAACATAATCTTAACATCAGGTGCATTTAGAAAATATTTACCAATCAGATGATCAACTTCATAAGGTACTTGTCCTTCTGTGTGATCAATTACTTGTGTTATTCTACCTTGTTATATGGTATCTACTTATGGTACTACTTACCCAATGACAATTTCTCCAAGTCAACAATAAGCTGGGCTTTTGGCGAGAGGTAGTTATTCAACTCTGGCTTTGGATTCAATGTTAGTTTAACAGTTGAATTAATTGGTCCCAGAACTATAAAAAGAAAATATTGAGTTAAAAATGATAAACATAATGAAACCTAGAGACAAGATATCCATAAACAAAAAAATAATGAATATATATATGTAATATCTTACTGTAACGAAAGCCGCTTGGATGGTGGACATTACTACAAACTGTGTCTTTGAACTCATTTATAATTAATTTCCCCTCTTTACTGTTACCCTTGAATAGGGAAGTGTTAGAGTTCCAGTAGACAGCCAGTCCTTCCATGGTTAACACCTGGAAACAGAAGTATTGTTATGTCACAAGCCACAAACACTCCACATAGTAATCTATACCATACCCGCGTTGCTTAATTTGTAATGGATGTACAATTATACGCAGTGTGCCTGCCTATTTCCGTAGGTATATACTGTAATCCCACCTTTTTATTTTTGTTTATGAATATTATTCAACTTGTCATTACAATCACATTATACAGTAGTGAAACATGGGCGACAAATGATAATCTATCGACAAACTCCTGCACGCACAGCTACGGTCGCCCTGGCAGCAAGTTATCCAAGTTAGCCCATATTGGCGGCGAGGAGCATAGGCGAAGAGGTATCCCCCCGCCTCACGTCTCGTCGAGTTCAGTCTAACTCACCACTACGAACGCCACCCGCTTCCGTGCCGCAAGTTGTCTGCTAAGCCAGGCATGTAGCGCTTTCGCTACTGCATACCTCCTTAGGCCTATACTGTGTTACAATGTCAACCACAAGTGTAAGGATGATAATACAAAAATCCTTTATTTAAACGTGGCACACTTCTGACAATTCTCACAAACCCTCAGAAATTGTTTAAATGAATTATTTGTTTATTTAGTTCGGTAGTTTGGTTAGAAGTTAAGTTCCAAGTTCGATATGCATACTGGGCCCTAGGCATATGACAGTTCGAGTTTGAGTCTAAATGAAAAATGCCAGGTTTAGGCTACACAACCCTAGTAACTAACCTTGTATATCTCAGTCACTGTGTCTTGTATGATAGCTTCTTTCCACTTGTCATCTGTGGTATGAACGGACAGATGGTGCAAAGTGATACCCAATGCAAATGGTCGGCCGATTGTTGTCACTTTATCCTCGTATCGTATATGAATATCATGGATCTTAATTTGTACATTCTTAATGATTTGTGTAGCCAGTTTTTCAACAAAGGAATCATCTGCTTTTGGTTTATCTGGAAACAAAGATATTAACTAGTAGTAGATTTTAGATATAATAATATCATCAATAAAGGATTGTTAAAACAAAATTTTTCGATGCACAGGAGTTTAGCAATGTAATTTTTGCAAAATGAAAGTGCCACTTGTGCAATGATGTTTTATGGTGGCGGTGCTGACACTGAGAGATCTGGTGTACTTAGGCCTACCTTTGTCCAGCTCACGTTTCTTCGCTTCTTCAACTTTTCGAAGCTGTTGCTGTTTAGCTTCCTGGAGCCATTTCTCTTCCTTTGCAGCATCGTACTTGACTTCCTCGTTAGGGACAACGAGAAGGAACAAGCGCTCGAGAGATGCTTCAACAGGTGCACTGTACAGATTTTTCCATGGAATTTTCAACACTAACTTACCTGGAACAATAATATGAAAAGAGTTCCAATATTATTAAAAAGTTTAGCTTTGAAATTGAGACACTGGCCAATTGAGGCAATTGACTTCTGAAAGTACCAACATCATTTTTGCTACTTTTGGTAGTACTACATGTTGCTACTTTAGTCTGCTTCACGTTGTACTAAGTTTTGCAAGAAATATGGGATAGTAATACAAAAAACTAGGGGTTCAAGAACATACTTTAGTAGAGTATTTTCAGTGCATTACCTTTCATGGTACCGTATTTTGTTTATGACTGTTTTAAAAAACAGGTATGGCAAGTGCATTTGTACCAGTACATTAAAACAATAGTAAACAAAATTTACCGACCTGAAAATACTTCATAGGCCTACCCTATACCAAAGCATCGTCTTTAATTGCAACACAAAAATTGTATTGCACTGGGAGCATCTTGCATCAGTCTTGCATGACAATCAAAAGTTGTCATGGAAGTTGGTTGCCTTATTTGCGCATGTATGGGGAGCGTAAGATTGCTTTTAAGTATCTACGAAAGAATGTCAACAATCTGTTGATTTTTGACCTAACAGAGTACTTGAAAGGGGATCTGGAGTTGGCGTGAGACTAGTTATTTGGGGACAATTTTAACAAGTGTCATCAACATCAATAACATACCTAGATGCCCATAAGTTGTCTTTACAGGTAATGACAACTCATCAAGAGCACTTTGCTTCAAAATTAAGTTCTCGAGTACAACATCACCTGAAAGAAAAATGCCCAACTGTTATTAAATATCACTTACCAAAGGACTATGGATGCTCATGTGTACCCTTCATAGCCATACTCCCATTATAGTTTCTAACCTAAATAGGTAATTCCAAAAGGAGAGGTTTTTTATTTAGAAGCCTGAATAATATTAAACTTAGCCTATTCTTTCCATGGGACTCCATCTTTCTCAAATACATAACACTAATAATGTGCTAATAGCATTACTTTGCCACTGAAAAAGTTTTATGTAGGCCTATTTAGCAATGTTAAGTACATCATCGTAAATTTTAAGAAGCCATATATATTATAAAATAAAACATTGCTGATACCACAAAGGTTAGAAACTAAGGATGTGGCTCAGGAATCTGAAGATTATATTGAACATTTTGAAATAACTGTATTTATATAGGCCTAATATAACTTAAACAACAGATTAACATATAAAACATGTTTATCCTTTTATAGGCCTACTGTAATCTAACATGTTACATTATAATTTAGAAACTATGGGACATAATTATAGAAATAAAATGTGTAGGCCTACCAATACAGAAAAGATTCACATAGGTAGGTCTATGTACAACATGTTTAAATGGTAATTCTTCCGTATAAGTCCTCGGTTAGGTGACTTAGGTCGCATATTTGCGGTACCGGAAGCTACTTGAAACTCTTACCATATCATTCATTATAATGCTTATAATGTGCCCAAACACGGTTTTGTGTCCGCCAGAACCGTAAAAGTGCATTTAACGGCGATCTAAAAGAAGGGAGTTGCATTGTCACCATGATATCTTTCTCTCTGCCGATCAATGTTCTGCAGGTCTACCAACATCACTTTTCCCAACTGCCTGACATCCCAAGGTTCCCCTAACCGTTTGAGTTTGATTTCAAGACAAAGTTTCATTTCAGCTATTGCAACACAACACGTACTTCATGCTACAAAATGGCGGTTAGTAATGGCGGACTAATTTTCTCACTTGGAGTATTTCGCGTCATTTCTTTTCTAACATTTTTTACACATTTAGTACACGTACGCCACTTTGTCCCCCATTTTAATTTCAATTACTACTGTATATATTAGGAAAATTCATAAAACAAAAATTTAGGCCATTTCAGGGCAAGGACTTATACGGAAGATTTACCATTTAAACTGTAGGCCTAAGTAGCCTAAAGAAAATACTTGGGCCTTCATATTTACTTTTGCGTAGCCTACCTACTTTTAAGTTTCGATAATTGATTGTATTGTAAGCCAACTTGAAATAAATAATTGTTTGTTGAAACAAAAAATTAATTTTTTTTTTTTTAATCATACTTAGAAGCAGTAGGGCCTATAGATTATAGTGGTTTCAAAGTTATTACTTAGGTCTACTTAGGTCTATATGACAATTTTTCTACATTAATCTTGATTTTCTAGGGAGCCCCTCCACAATGTTGCCCCCCCCCCCCCCCCCCCCCCCCCCATCTGCACCGTAAAGGGTGCGGGGTCATGGGGCCCTACACTACAACAGTGATAAGGCAAGAAGAATCATCATCATTATCATCATCATCATCATACAGACAGATCCAATAAACTTCTCATCCCATGTCTTGGTTTTCCATATGTTGCCTACTAGGCCTAGGCTAGGTAATGGTAAACCTAGGTCTAGCCTATACATAATGCCCTGATATTTGGCGTCTGTTATCATAAATATCTATTAAATATAAAAAATAATTAAACTTCAGAAATATCTAATCTATTTGTTTATTGTAAGGTACAGCTATGCTTATTGTTATAATGCTAGGGTATTTTAGACCACCCATAATTTATTACGAATAGCTAACGTGACCATATTTTAAAGGTAACAAAGCGGGACAAACTTTAGCCCGCACACACAGGGGTCTACCGGAGGTGACAATTTTTTGAAGGTGTAAATTCGTCAAAATGCCCAAAAAACAGCTTCCTGACATGATTCAATGAAGATAATTTTAATGGGATATATGGGTTCGGCAGAGTAGAGAATTCATGCAAGGGCAAGTCAAGTGCAGGCAATCATTATCAAATAAAATAAATGCATTTTATTGAAAAATGAAAACGAATTTAATTTTTATAATGTGCATCCTTGAAATTTTAATCGGTGCTGCCTTTACATGGAAAGAATACATATATGTAAGTACATGCAGTTCCATGATTATTGTTTTCATGATGCTTGTTTCATGATTATTGTGATCATTTTTTTTTTAGCTTGATTTCGCCATCCGCCTCGAGCTGTTGATTTTACCAAAGTTTGTAATCTTTGATTTTACTCTACTGACTGTGGACTGTCGGCTGTCGCTGTCGGGCAGTGATGCCTGATGACTCAGCGCCCCCTCCCACCCCCGCCACACGTCAATCAAACCAAGTGTGGTTGCAATCGACACTCGACAGCATTGCTCGTAGTCGGCGTTAGCCGTTAGTTGACACTTTAAAGAATACCGGGACATTTCTTTCCTCAAATTACAAACCGGAACAAATACGTCATTTTCATGAGTCTCTCGGGACACCGGTACAAGTGTTCGGAAAACGGTACTGTATCGGTAAAGCCCGTACGTCTGGTCACCTTACGAATAGCTGTGCCACAGATGACAAATTCACTGTGGTAATTAGATAGGCTATCTGTGGCCCTACCTTCCTTCCTCTACGATTGGCATTCTTTAAAATAATAACTTCTTAAATTCACTAATCATTCATTTGCAGAAGACCGTAACGTAACAAATAAATATCACATCTAGGCCTAGGCTATCATAAGAGAGGAATCGTATTCATCTACATTGCTTACATAGGGTGGCCTAGGCCTAGGCCTAGCCTAGGCTAGGCCTAGAATATTCCCAAGCACATTCAGTAAGCCAGGCTTATGCATATAACTATATAGGCCTAGGCCTACAGCTAGAACCTAGAACAAGATGCTTACACTGCTTAGGCCTAGTTCTAGACAATATACAGGTTTACTTACCACCCCATATTCCAATTTTAAGTTGCGACTGGTCCAAATTCTCAACATAATCACCGAGGAAACGGTTCAATACATCCGCTACAATTGATTCGAAAACCATTTTGACTTGCAAATGGGCCTTAAGCAACGCTTCAGAGTATTTAGCAAGGCAGCGAACTAATGTTTGGGCCTACATAACAGCTGTCAATTCCAGTACACCAATACTAGGCCCTACCTACAAGCCTCAAATTCCACATTTGTAGCCTAGGACAAACTGGGCCAATTCACACTACAGACGCATTATGCATATTGACAGATCTTGGGACTTCAACCAGATACAATCATATACTACGTCTACTGTACCACAGGTCTAGGCTAGCCTACCAAGCCCACCAGAGGTTAGGCAATCTCTATTTAAGGAGGTGCATCACGCCGCAAGTGGCAATCACAACTGAGAGTAGGCCCATGGGGCACGGCCCTAATTAATCAGTAGACTATATACACAGTTGGCTGAGAGGTAAAGGATACTAATGTTTGCAATTCAAAACTCTTTGTACGTTATAACCATCATATGAATCAACAATTAATAATTCACAGCTGACTGACGATAAAATAGGCCTAAATGATGCACTGCAGACTACTTGTCAGACTCTCCCTTGAATTTCTGTGGCAGTTATGACATGGGCTAGGAAATATTAGGGGCAGGAAACTAGCATCGCATGTTCGTTATACTGTGATCGCACCGCGCAAGAACACCGGCAATAGTCGCCGCAATACCAAAGCCTACTTATAGTGACACCACAGACAGATGCAAAAATCATAAATTAAATGCTGAAAATGAATTTAAAAATAGTAACAATTGTTCATCAGCAGTGTTGTGACTTGTCTAGATAAGTTTTTGTGGTTATCTTTATCTCATATCTATCTTATCTTATCTTCCTTTTTCCTTTTATCTTATCTATCTCATGTTTTTGAGCTTTTGGATCTATCTTATGTTTTTAAGCTTTTAGATAAAATAATTAGATAATATGTTGTTGTTGTTGTCGTCCTCCTCTGCTATTGACCCTCTTTGGCAGGTGGCAGGAATTAACTCCCTCGCGCCTACATTTTTCCTCCTTCCTTCCTTCTCCCTCTTCATCGTCCCCATCCAGTATGCCTTACCCATAACCCGTTTCCTCCTCTACATCCTTTCATTTGGTCTGCTGGGGTCAAGCTTCTGGGCCTCCATGAATCCCTTTATTTTTTCTTGCTCCTCGACTGTCCTTAGCTTCCCGTTCCAATCAACCGCCGTCCTTACTAGGAAGGAGTATTTTCGGAGATCTGTCCTACATCCCTTCCTTTCCAACTTCCAGTTATGATCCTCCCTCCCCCTGTTGGGTGGCCAACTAACCCTCCTACTTAGTTCGCGCCAGCGCCACCCTTCCTGCCCCCTCGTCACCCTGAATAATTTCCCCAGCCTGTCTCTCCTTCTATCCTCCAGTTTTTCCCATCCTAGATAATCCACCATTTCCGTTACACTCTCATATTATCCCTTATTAATTCCCCCCCCCCCCCCTAAAACCCTGTTTCTCCACCTCTTCCCCCTTCTAAGCAGCCTTCTGGCCGCCCTCTTTTGAACCCCTCCAACAGTTCCTTCTCGCTATTCCTATATGCGGATCCCATATTGCCGCTGCGTACTCTAACCCGGTCGAACCACATATGCCCTTTCCCTCAGCTCCCTCCTTTTGCTCCCCTATAAGGACTCTCATTACCAAGTTTAAGTTTGTAATTCCTCTCCTAGCCAATTTATACACCTGGTTCCCCCCATTCCATGTTACTTTCCATCCATACCCCCAAATATGTTATCCCTTTCCAGTTCTTGCCCCTGTATCTCATATCCCCTTCCCTCTCCAGCGTCTTGTCTCCTCCTGGTGAACCTTATCCTTTTACACTTCCCTGTATTTAAACTGATTTTATTTACCCTCACCTTATCTCTCAGCATCTCCATATCCTTCCTCAGTAACATCTCATCCTCCTAAAATAATTATATGTATATGAAACTAATAAACCGGACCAATAATCACGTACAAGCCATTGTGTAAAATTTTTCTCTCATGTAGGACACGTCAAAGTCTATATAACATCTTACGATTGACAATATTACTGTTGTCAGCTAAAAAACAACTGTATTTTTAGTAACAATTATCTCTTTAGAGACTACACTATTATCATATTTTATCTAAACAAAATTATCTGGGTAATTATTTTTATCTTTTATCAAGATGCATGTTTAAACTTTATCTTTTATCTTATCTAGATAACATTTTGGAGAAGTATCTTTATATTTATCTAAATATAGAATAAATTATCTAGGCAGAACGCTGTTCATCACTCATCAGGCTTTACTAGCAGATTCATGCAGGGGCGTCGGAACAGGGGGGCACGAGGGTCAATCGACCCCCCTGAAAAAAATTGTCAACTTATTAATTAAATGCATTTTACAGCACTAATTCCATTGATTCTTTCAAACGATCTCAGAGGCTGGCTGCATGTTAACTAATTTCGTCCAAGTAGGACATTTTTATTTGTACATTGATTTCAAAGGTCGTTGGCCTGAATCATGACTTATATGTCACATGCAGCGCCCTCATCTACCTGCACAGAGCGAGCATAAGCTAACACCGGCGGCAACGGGCGATGGCCTTTCTGTCTGCGTATACATATATTTATGTTGTTAATTTGTTGGTCCAGTGGTTAGCATCCCTGTTTCCAATGCAGAAAGTCCCGGGTTCAAATCCCGGTGCAGTCAGAAGTTTTTTAACTTCTATTAATGATTTAGTTCCATTACTTCTTGTCTTAGGTATAAGTAAACGGTGACTTTGGAGCCGTCCTAGCAACGAAGCACTCAATAAATTCAAAGTTGTTCTGAATTGGCCTTGTTGATTCTGGCATTTGTGGTGGACAGTGCGAATACCTGCGAACATTTGTCCGCAGGTATTCGCAGGTGTTCGCAGGTGTTCGCACTGTCCAATCAATGATTCATATGTTTCGTATTTGAAATATCCACTTCTTACAACTCGTTGTTCAAGCCAGACATCTCACGCCACCTATGTCAGACAACGAATTAATATCTCTGGCTATTCGTCACTATCCGGCGGCAACTGAGAGCCCCCCCCCCCCCCCCCCCCGACGTGTTTTATCTGGAATGGCACGCGATTTCGGCGCTCCCATTCTGCGGTAAAAATTCCCTCTCGCTCAAATGTTTTTTTTTATTTTTTCAATTCTTTTGTTTAAAAGTCAATTTAATGTTAAAGGATTACCAAATCATAGTGTTTATCCCAGTGTTCATCCCAGTGTGTAAATCGTGGCCTTCATTGTATAGAAATGAAGTGTAATTAATTGTATTGTTATAATTACATTCTTGTGTTTCTCCATATTTGAGTGATTTGAGACTTGGAACCGTCCGTGTTTAAATTTTGCCTTTCCCCAGTTTTAAGAATATTGTACTAATTATTTATATGAGTTCAGTAACTTAGTTCCATTTTTCATCAATCGCAAGTTGTAAACAAATTTTCAGGTACATATAACAAATCATGTTAATTTAATTACGGATATAACATAATATTTAATTTAGATAAGAAATAATTAACATAGAAAATACCAATGAAGTGGAAAAAGGCCAACTTAAATCTCAACAGTGAAGTTCGTTTCATTTTGTTTTTTTATTGCACATTTAGCATATTGAAACAAACATTTTTACACATTTAACATAGGACATTTTATAAATGTCAGTTAAATTAAATGTGTATAGTTTGTTTATTAATGCATCAGTTCCGTGCAATGTGTTATTAACGAGGCAGATCCTCTGTGCAACTTTTACGCGCCTGATGCTACTGAGCGTGATGTGGCAGCAAGTATGCGCACAACAGCCGACGCCGCCGCCATGGGAGAGCGAGAGAAAGAATCCTTACTACGGACGGGTAGCTCGTAATATTAGCTACGAAAAATTAACGGTAATTTATTAACATTGTGCGAATCTTTCAAGATAGTAAAAAAAGTGATTCTTCACGGAATTTGGTCTAGCATCAGTTCTGAGCTAAACAATACAAAATTGAAAAACTTTTAAATATATTATTGTTTATATTTTATTTTTCGATTCGTATAACAGTAAATAGATCAATAATTAAAAATTACAAACTATTCAAATTACAATCATATCAATAACGATAATATGTGATAGTTTTTAGATTCGTTGTTTATTGAATTCTTGAAGCTTTTTCAAAGTATCAATAAAGCCCGTTAAAGCGAGTTAGGTTGGGGATCTCAAGTTGGAAAACAACACACTACACTAAAAAAACGCTGTTTTCAATGAAAGATTAAAGATCACTATCCATTTTTTTTATTGCAAAATAGTGTGTTTTGTCCCCCACTCATCTTCCCTTTTGGATACGCCACTGGCTACGTAGCGTGTATTACGCCGCTATATGGCTAGTAGGACCTAAGTTGTCTTGGGGCTCAGGAAAGTCAAGAAGCCTCAAGTAAAGATTACTGTGTGGGTATCGAATTTGCAGCTTCTCGATTCAGAGCCTGCTATCTATCACTAAGCACCTCTGTTTTTTGATGATTTGTGTTATACTGACATTGTGAATAACATGCGCATTCTTTGGGAACTTTACATACCAACTAATCATTATTTGAGAATAGTGGCAAGTTCTGTTACAAATCGGTACTATATGTGTGACATTACGTAGTTTTCGAATGACAGCCCGACAACCTTCCGTAATTAGCTAGTCTAAGCTATAAGCATATAGCTAGTCTAAGCAGAAAGCTTTCTAGTACTTGCTATGTAATTAAATTCATGTCTAATTTTGCAAATTTAAGCACATTAAAAATACAATATTATGGTATGTTTCATTCAAAAATGACTTATGGAATAATTCATTGGGGAAATGCAACGAAATGGGAGACTATTTTCAAACTTCAAAAAAGTGCAATCAGGTGTATGCTCCATTTGAACTTAAGAGAATCTTGTAAAATACACTTCAAAAATTTAAAAATCATGACGATGCCTTGCCTATACATTTTTCAGTTGTTGACATTTATAAAGACTAACTTTAAGGATCTAGAATTAAACCTAGACACACATAATTATGACACTAGACAAAAATCAAACCTTAAAGTCCATCGTCAAATATCAAGTCAATGCCAAAAGAGTCCGTTATACCAAGGTTCTCAACCATACAACTGTTTGCCATATTCTATTAAAGAAAAGGCAAGCTTGAGTTTATTTAAGAAGATTATTTTATTAGAATGTGCGTTTTATTCTACTAAAGAATGTATACAATATCTGGACTTATAGGCTGCAGCTTCCATTGTGTATTATGCTTGAGTTGTGTGGATGTATGTGTTTAAATTTGTATCGTATTTATAATTAGTTATTGTCCATTAGTAAAGTTGATTAATTCCGTTAATTATACCTAGACTAATACAGGCTGCAGTTTCAATTCTGTATTATGTTTTAAGTTGTGCTCAGCGTTTAAATTATATTGTACTAATTAGTGAATGTCCACTTTTAATTTGATTCATTCTTTTGTTAATGTTACTATTGTAAATGTAATGTTGACTTATTATAGGCTGAAGCTTATATTCAGTAATACCGGTATGTTTCTAAATACTCAGGTATCAGTAACAAACTTGTATTGTATTATATATATAATAACTAGATAAGTCAGTTATGGTCCTCTAGTTAGTCAATTTGATTCTTTCTGTATAATATTACTGTAGTTTTCGATGTTATGAAGAATTGTTAGCATTTATTACCTCAATGCTTCAGGTATATTAGGCCTGAAGAAAACTACGGTTATTTTAGGCCTATTATACCGCTCTTCGCACATCTCGGAAGAGATTTAGACCATGCAATGTATTGTGTCATGTCTATAGAAGAAAATAAATCTATCTATCCATCTAAATTATCTCTTAGTCTGTGTTATGTCACGCAGGTATTAAAACGAATCAAATGAAATAAATATACTCAGGTTCTCTTACAAATCGCTACTATGTGTGACATTACGTAGCTTTCAAATGACAGTCCAACAACCTTCCGTAATTATCTTTTAGTCTGTGGTACGTCACGCAGGTTTGTTCAAATATGTTTAAACCGGTGTAATTGAAATTAATTAAAACGAATCAAATGAAATAAATATACCCAGGTTATCTTACGAATCGCTACTATGTGTGACATAACAAAATTTTCGACATTACGCAATTTATATTGTCAGCCCATCAAACTTTCGTAATTATCTCAAAATCTGTGGTATGTCACGCAGATCGTTTATATATTCTTAAAACAGATGTGATTGAGATTAATTGGAAGGAATCAAATTAAATGAATATACTCAAGTTCTCTTACAAATCGATACTTTGTTTGGAATTACGTAATTTCCGAATGACAGCCCTTGAAATTTACGTAATTATCTCAAAATCTGTGGTATGTCACGCAGGTATGTTCATATGCTTAAAGTAGGTGTATTTGAGATTAACTATAATGAATCAAATGCAATGAATATACTCAGGTGGACAGCTGGCTATGGATTACTTATCTCTATGTGTTACTGTTGTATTGATACAATTAATTGATTACAAGACATGAAATCAGAGTGTTAATGCTCCTTGCAACTGAGTGATGTTGATTGGCCGGCAGGGAGAAAGAGACGCACGTGGCCTACTTGCGAAGCGTGGAGGAGGAAATGGATGTTCAGGTGATGCGAGCAGTGGAGAATGCACGAAGGGAGGCAGAGATCGAGAGACAAGCTCTGATTGAGAAGACACAACTGGAACTAAACGAGTTGCGGGCGCACTTCAAGATATTCGAAATGTTTAACACCCTCGCCGATTACAATCGAACAAACCATAGCTACGAAGAAAACTGCGAATTGAGAAATAGCCTAGCTTGTGCCAAAACTGATCTTGCACTGGTGAAAACAGAGATGGCGCAACTGCGGTCAGAGTACGCTCAGAGGCGCAAACCTATAGTTTACCTCCTCGTGAAGTAACCAAACAATCTCACAAACTTCACAATGCAAGTTGAGGGTGTAGATATTATTTCTGTGGATATGACCGAACATTTTAATTAGTGACACAGCAAATATAAAAGAGCGATGCAAGTATAATTAAATGTACATCATATAGATATGTATGTTTATACCAACCTAGAAAACACCTATGATATCTTCAAATGATTTTGGAATTGTGAAATTATGTTTATCACTTTACGAGAAAACAAAGCGTCCTGCATATTGTTTTTGAAGTCTTGATATTGGTAACAGGTAAGCATCGCCCCTATAGCAATATATCCAAACGACTCCTCCATTAGACTTATACGAGCTAAGTAAATGATAACTAGTTGTGATATATTAAGTCAACAGGAACGTGCCAAAATGAACAAGTTCACCAACAACCCAATCTTTTACAGTAAGTAAACACCACTGATCCGAACAATTAGCGATGAGAAGATGTTCTGTATGCCTAATGTCTGACATTGCTTGTTTCAGAACAGCGAACTTCGACAAACAAATAGTATCTTCGTGAGGCAAAAATCACTGGGGACAAAGAACTTTCAAAAGTCCGGACAACACACAAACTCATGGTAGCTACAAGTTGTATTGTTTATGTGTATTAAGTGCAGTCCATATATAAGGAATTCCTTAATCTTGATATTGTCAAATTAATTCGTAATGGCCCAAAGTAGCGACAAACTTATCGCCACCCACAGACAGCGTCCTCAATATTGTTTTTGAGGTCTTGATATTGGTAGCAGGTAAGCATCGCCCTCAGGTATAAGCATCGCCCCTATATTAGCAATGCATCCAAACGACTGCTCCATTAGACTAATACGACTCTTGTAGAACACTACTGCGCGTTTTAGCAATTATTTGAATTTCGTGCGGTGTGCGCTCGTGATACCACCTGGCGGCATTAGTCACGCAGTGTGAGTTGCAAGTCAACTAATCGCCAACAGAATGCAGTAATAAACAAGTGGTTTTGTTTTGTATGTTTTTATTGATTATAGGTTGTATTTAAGAAAATAATTCTATTTTTCTTGCACTACTTAATACGTAAATAAGTCACAAGTAAATGTGAGACATTGGTATCGTGGAAAATACCTTCAATCAACCTATGGAACCGAAATGAAAAGTTAGCAACCATTGGAGAATCGTGGAGGCATTTTGCTGAGCCTCGGTCATAAAGCTCTAAATCTTTGCCTTCGGGCTACTCTTTAACAAACCGATTATAACCACAATTATTCTCACGAGACTTATACTGTATGTATGATTGTTGTATTCGACCAAACTCGAATATTACGATACTATCAGCTCGAGGGATTTTGGGGTGACGGGGGGGAGGAGTGGTGTGGGGGACAAAAAACCGTGAAACATGTCTAGTCTAGTGCCAAAGAGCAACAGAAAGTTATCTCTTTCTTTAATTATTGTTGTAATTGCAGTTTATTATATGATTATGTCGAATATATGATTAGTCTGATGATTATGATTTTCGGATCTGAAAAATGCGACAAGGCAAATATTGTAAGTAGTTGTTGCAGTGGCCGGAATTGCCTGCCTTACATGAGCAGTGACATCTGTCAATGACAAGATCTTGGCGCCCTAAAGATAATTTCACATCCACTTTGTGAACTTTGCAAACAAAAATCTCGTGGAATTCATCGTTCCTGCATTTTATTCCGGCTCAAATGACATGGTTTGCTTCCAACACTGCTTCCCCTTCTTTATAAGCTCGCAAACCTGCACCTATGAACCTATTTATCTCTGCCCAACTGACTCGAACATTATCTTCCATACCCGACAGGGTTGGATATTACAGTCTTTGATACGGAGATTTTAATTTTTAATTCGTGCCAGTTATTTCTTATACGAAAATACACACAAGGTGTGGTGTGGGCGTACAATAACGTTTATACAGCAAGAATCCGCCATGTTGGTTTTCGAGTGCTGCCATCTCTTATCACTTTTTTGGCGAAAATTACAAGCCACTACCAGCCCAGCTACCCAGCTACCACCCCCTGGCCAGCCAGCCAGCCGTCTCCGACATGTGTGTATGAGAGAGAGAGAGAGAGAGAGAAAGAGAACAAAGTAATAAAATACAATACAATGAAGCTGAAGTGATTAGTGTAAGTAACTACTGTCAGTAGGTATACATCGATGTAACAAATACTGTAATTATTAAATCAAATATATTAAATGGAATCATGAATAATAATAAATACAAATTAATAATAACAAAGTAAATACAAAAATAATTACTTATTCAATGTATATCCTATTCAGTTGAAACTGATTTATATTATAATATATTACTACCACTGCCAGTGGCGTAGCTAGAAAACCACGGGCCCCCGAGAAATAGAACCTGGCGGGCCCCTATCATATACTCGTAAACGTAATTTTGTACTGTGTCCAGGATTATGTTCATGGTCATTATTTAAAGGCGTATCTCAAATCTCTTTATTTTCTAAGCTAGTCGACTAGCCTTTTCAAGTCAGCAATTGTTGTAAATATTGTCACTAATTGTTGCGTTAGTCTGCTAGTTAGTCGCCTAACGCCAAAATTGGGATTTATACTGTATACTTGTTTTTTTTTTTTTTCCTGAAAAGCAACAATAATGAAAACTGGAATCTGGGACTTTAATTTTTACAGCCATTGATTTAGAACTCGGAATTCCGAACTTCCGATAGCAAACGAATTGATTAGGTAATCATTAAGTTCGTCATCTGAGTCAATCGAAAGTGTTCTTATCCCAATCCCATGCATTATACTCAATTGTGAAAATGAGCGTTGTGAACTTGCAACAGTACCTGGTAGCGGTAGAAATTTATCATCAATGCCGTTTACAGAACAAACATCAGAAAAGTGGAATACGCAGTATTTTGAAACTATACTTTTATATACGCAAGATTTACAATCTCGTTTCTTGAACATGCAAGGGTACGCCCGGCCACCATGGCTCAACCACGCCGCAGCCTCGCTCCCACCGCTGGTGAGGGAGGGTGGCAGGTGCCAGTCCTCTGTCTCGGGGGTTGTTGGGCAGTACAGTCGGGGCCGGGGCGAGGATAGGAAGCTGCGCGCTGTCCGCCAATCTTGCCTCCGCCGACCATTTATTTTAATAAACCTTTACTAATTAATAGTGTGTTTTCGTGATAACCCTGGCCACCTATACCCCGTAGAACCCTCTCTTATACTAATAGGAAGACCCGCTCAGTCGGGTCCTCACAGAATGGCGCCCAACTAGTGGTTCGGGTTAGTGGCTTGGGTAGACACGTCGTGGCGTGTGTTTCGTGTGTCCGGAGTGTTCGTACCGAGGTTCATGGTTCGCGCGTGCGGCCGCGTTACACGAGCGACTTCACGCTACGCTAGCGGTTCTCGGTTTTCGCGATCTGTAAACGTTACCGCCTCTGCGATGAGTGTGAACAATGTTGACTCGGGTATTTCGGAGCCCAGTGCGTCGGTGTCTCCCGCCGTCGCCGAGGATTATTCAAACTCGACTGGCGGCAATTGAATCCGCCAATCAGCAGTCAGCGTCGACTGGTGAGCCGACACAACAGGCTTCGTTACACCATAGTTACTATTATAAGTCCATGGTCACACCACGGCAAGAGCTTCAGCCAACATGTTTGTCGCGGGCGTCCACGCTCAACCTGCAGCAACCGCGCTTCTCTGGCACCCCCCCTCACCTCCCAGTCTCATTCCTGAGACAGCTGGACGGTTATTTTCATTTGGCGACAATTCCTTCCCACTTTCACCTGACCGTGGCCTTGGATTGCCTCGAGGGCCCGGCTAAACTGTGGGGGGAGGCGTTCGCCGAAAGGTTTTATGATTTCAACAACTTCACGTCTTCTTTGTTGCGCGAGTTCTGGGGTGAATCTCGTCAGAGAGATGTCCGCTTTGCTATTTACAATGGCATGTACACTCGCTCCACCGGCACAATGGGAGACCACTTCTTACAACTCGTTGTTCAAGCCAGACATCTCACGCCACTTATGTCAGACAACGAATTAATATCTCTGGCTATTCGTCACTATCCGGCGGCGACTGAGAGGGCCCTCCTGTCGGCGAGCCTCGAGAACGTTGAGGATATGCTGTCACTACTCCGCAAGCTCGATGAAGCCGACGCGCGTCGTCAGACTACGAGCAACAGGGAAACGAGGTCGCGACCCCCTGCCTCTAGCGACAGTGCACAACAACCGGCTGCTGCCTCTGGCTCACAGTCGCAAGAAGACGGGGAGGGGGCGGACCGTCCATTCAAACGTCCGTGGTTTCATCGCCCCTCACATCGCGACACGCAGGCGGCGAGTGGCAATGTACCACCACCGGCGAGTGGCAACGTACCAGCCCCTGACTCATACATGGCGCCGTCACTTGCACCACAGCGGACGGAAAACTAACATCGGCTGTGAACGTGGTCCGGGAAGTCACGGCCGAGAGACAGGAAGTTTCCTCCATTTACCGGAAGCCATCCGAGGACCATCTACTCGACGAGTCTACAGTTAAGGAACAGAGGCGCAAGTCCCCAACCGTCAGCGGTGTTTTAGGTAAAACACGTGTGTTGCTGCTCATTGATACGGGCAGTGAGGTGTCCTGTATGTCTGAGGAACTGTGGGACACTCTCTCAGCGCACGAGTCCGCTGTTCTGCCGGTGCTACCGACCAATGGTTTTTCTATTATCAGCGCTCTGGGGACAAGAAGTCAACGCATTACTCGCCAGACAATGCTGCCACTCACATTGGGTGATTTCTCGTCGGACGTGGTGTTACTCATCGTAAAAAACCTCGTGGCGCTGTGCATCCTGGAAATGGACTGGCTCACGTCGGTGCATGCTACGGTGGATTTTGATAATAGTCGCGTCCACGTCTTCAGTGAACCGGGGGTGCGCGTGTTCGATGTGCCGTTTGTCTGTGCGGGCGCGCACGTGGCGACTGACAGTGACAGCGCGCTAGTACGGCTCGTCGCTGAGGGCGCGGCCCACACTGCTGCAGCGCTACTGCCAACCGCTCCTTGTCTTTCGCACGGGAACCGCGAGGACTTGCCATATTGTGCCGACCACGGGACTGAGGATGACGGCGATACCGTTACTCGCATTCAAGAGAAGTGGACGAAATCGATTGTTTATCACTTGACCAGAAACAGGAACTTCTTACTGTTCTCCATGAAAATAGCGACGTGTTCTCCGATCGCCCGGGTCTAGCAAACAATTGCCAGCACGTAATTCAATAAACAAATTACATTCCGTTCTGCCAGAAATCATACCCAATCCCGCACGCGTATCGCGCGGAAGTCGACCGCCAAATTGAAGATATGTTGGCGGGAGGCATTATTTCGTGGACTTCGAGTCCATGGGTCAACCCCTTGGTGACAGTGGTGAAGAAGAACGGGTCGGTGCGTGTTTGCTTTGACGGTTGGCGACTCAACGAAGGTATGGTGGAAGACCGGGACACCCCGGAAAATCCAGAAGAGATTCTACAGTCCTTCGATCAGTCGCAGTGGTTTTCAACCCTTGATTTGACCATGTCCTACTGGCAAATCCCCCTGGCACCGGAGAGCAGGCCAATGACCGCTTTCTTGTACAAATGTTGTAGCTAGGTACTGTTTCAATGTCATGCCTTTCGGCATTTCGACGGCGGTGGCGAGCTTCACTCGCTGTCTCGACGGAGTTTTGGGACCGGAAGTCAAAACGTTTACTCGAACGTACATTGATGACTTATTGGCGTTTTCGCCGACGTGGCAAGCGCACCTCGATCACCTCCGACGGTTATTTCAACGTTTGAGAGCTGGGGGGATGACACTGAATCTACGGAAGTCGTTCTTTTGCCGGCAAACGGTGCCCTTCCTGGGACACGTTCTGACCCCCGAGGGAGTTTGGACAGACCCTGATAAAATTCGAGCGATTAATGAGTATCCAGTACCAAAAAATGTTAAGCAATTGCGAGCCTTTTTAGGTCTAGCCTCGTATTACCGGCGGTTTTGTGACAGGTTCGCGGACAAAACGGTGCCTCTGCTACACCTCTTGCAAGGCAGCGCGCGCTGGAGATGGTCCGACACCGAACAACGTGCATTCGATGAAGTGAAGCGATCGTTGCTTAGCGCTGTTATGCTGTCCCAACCCCTCCCCAACAAGCGGTTTTATCTCGAAACAGAGAGTTCCGGCTATGGCGTTGGGGCCCACCTCTACCAACTGAATGATGACGACGAAAAGATGGTTGTAGCGTATGCGATATTTTGTTACCGAGGCCGAACTTTTAGCGGTAGTTTGGGCGTTGACCAAGTTCAGTACATACCTTTTGGGTGCCGCCTTCACCGTTATCACGGACCATCGGGCTCTTACATTTTTAATGAAAAGCCGATTCGTTAACAGCCGGTTGACCCGATGGATTCTTCTCCTCCAGGAGTTTAATTTCAACATCTGTTACTGTAAAGGAAGGGACAATGTCGTTGCGGATGCGCTATCGAGACACCTGCCCGATTGCAATACCGACGCAACGCAAGAGATGAGCAAAGACGTTATCGTCGCAAAGCTTAGTACAACCAACGCAGATGGCGGCCTCGCGGGTATACTACACATTTTAGCAGAGAAACAGCGAGCTGATGTTCACTTAAGCCAAATTAGAGACTGTTTAGAGGGCATACCATCCACAAGCAAACAACAAAATGTCAACGACAAAGTGCGAATGTACAAGATATTTTACGATGTTTTGTTCCACGCTGCTTGGAACAATACGTGGAAAGTCTGTGTTCCGACCGATTTGTGTCCTAACCTTATATGGTACTATCACGATCGGCATGGATATTTTGGTGCAAAAAAGGTTATTCTTATGCTACAAGAAAAATTCTATTGGAAAAGTATGTGTCGACAAGTGCGGGGGTTACTAGCGACTTGCGAGTTGTGTCAGAAATCAAAGCATCCCACAAGACATGATAAAGGGCCTATGCAAAACGTAATCGCTGAACGGCCATTACAAAAAGTCGCTCTTGACTTATTTGGTCCACTTCCACGCAGTAAGGGGGGAGTATGTTACATCCTCGTGGTTCTAGACCTCTTTACCAAGTATGTTGCGGATGTACCCGTTAAAAAAAGCTACGACACAGGCCTGTCTCAATCGCGTAGTTAATGAATACTTTCCGACGGTGGGGAGACCTGAAACTATCGTGTCCGACCACGGGACACAGTTCACCGCTTAACAATGGAGCCGCGTATTGAAAGCTGAAGGTGTGAAACCAACGTTCATCTCCGTCCGCCACCCGGAATCGAACCCGGCGGAGCGCGTAATGAAAGAAGTCGGCCGCATGTGTCGGGCATTTTGCAACGAGAAACATTCCGCGTGGTCAGCCTTAGTGCCGAAAATGACGCAGTGGATGAACCTCACTCACCACGATTCGACAGGGTTCACGCCACACGAACTGCATTTCGGTAGGCCAACCACCCGCGAAATAAACGCACTTCTAGAGTTTCCACCGGACGAGGGCGCGCACCCGACGAAAGAACAACGAATAGTTCTCGCTCGAGACAGGCTTCTTTCTAGAGCAGCTGACAGAAAAACTCGCCATGATACTCAGAGTCCACTTGTCACTTATAAACCAGGTGATTTGGTGCTGCTCAAAACCAACAGACAATCGGATGCGGCGGGACGATGGACAAAAAAATTCTTTTTCATCTACGATGGTCCGTACGCAATTGAGAAAGAGTCAGCGCATAACGCGTATTAATTACGCGATGTCACTACAGGGAAACTTTCGGGTACCTACAATGTTACTAATTTAAAGCAATATCGAACCCAGGACTAACATCTGGCCCGCTTCGGTGCCACGCGCGACAATACTTTCTTTTAGTGCGCGTAAGCTCTGTTCACGCGAAGGTGTGTGATGTTTCCGTGTGTTAGCTGTCTTTGGTTTCGAAAAATAGTGATACAATAGAACATCGGCTATTATGAAATATAGCTTTTGTTGAGTGAAATATAATTAACCATCATCGATATCAAGGCAATTTCCACATCCTACTTGTAAGACAATTCAGTGTTCTTTTAATTTGGCTTGTTAATCTCCTAAAACATGTAGGTATTTGTATTTTTTTCTTGGGTGGCGACGTCCGTCCGAGGCTCAGTACTTCTAGGATTTACTTTGATTTTGAAATAATGTAATTGTGTGGTTTTGTTTACTTATGTTACGTTAGCCACGTCACGTTACGTCTTCTAGAATTTACTTTGTATTTTGAAATAATGTAATTGTTAGCGCGGGGAAGCAAAGAGAAAAGATTGTATAATTAGAACTGAAAGTGGACTGTATATTTTGAATGAACTTACCGAGAATGCAGTGAGGTGGAGAATAGTGTGATACCGAAGTGCAGAGACTAGTTGTTTGCCTGGTTTGATAGGTAAAGAAAAGATTAAAGAACCCAGGGTTGAAAGGAGAAGAAAGAAAGAGTAAGAAAAAACGCCTCAAGAGAGGCTCGAACCACAAGCAGTGAGACAATGGGTGAGCTCGTCGCTCGGAGTCCGCTAGCAGTTCGAAGGCGAGATGACAGGCACGTAGGAGAGTTGAAACCAGACTGGTCTGACTGCACAAGCAGCTCAAACACGAAAACATGCATACGTCACAAGGGGTAGGGGAAATGGAGATAAGAGCGAAGGGCGTAGAAGGACGTGACGTAAACAACCGGAAGAGTGACTAAAACCTATATATAAAATTTACTACAAACTAGGGAGGTAGGCGTGAACATACCGCCCACCAAAAAATGAAAGAAAATCATTTTTTTCTAGGAAACGAGAATTCAAAACGAAACTGATATAACAAGTAAAAGGAAAAAAGAAACGATACGAGAAGCTCCTTCGCAACTAGGTGGAGGGGAGCGTGACCAGTTTATATTGACTGGTCGAGTGTGAACAGTGATGATTTCAGGCATATCCCGGGGGGGGCGGAGCCCCCCGCGGCAGTTGTAAATGCCCCCCCTAGCAGATTAAAAAAATCACATGAAGTATTGTAAATTTGCAAAAAAAAAATGCAAAATACAAGAAAATGAGGTATATTTTTCCACCTCATATAGGACTAGGAAATAAATCGATTTCCACGAAAAACTCATCTACTTAAATGTTGCAACATTTTATTTTCTATTTAAACGATGTTAGGTAAAGGTAAGACCGTAAGAATGGCAAATAGGAATCACCTCATATTTGAAAACTGAAAGGATGGCATCAACAGAACCATAACCCCCTCCACCCCTGCCTTTTGTCACGGCGTAAAAAAAAGCCATAAAATGAGTTACTAATTTAGCAACACCCCAGATTTTTATCAGCCCCCCCTAGGAAAAATGTCTGAAATCATCACTGAGTGTGAACCCCGGACGCCGTACGAACAGAGGCGACGCGGGAAACACCGTCACGACCGGGAAAGAGAGCTTCCACTCGGCCGATCGGCCAGGAAAGGGGGGAAGTAGATGCCGAGAGTGAGAATACGACATCTCCAACTTTAACGTTAGGACTACCACGAACCCACTTGTTCCTTTGCATTAAAGTGTTGAGGTACTCCGCGCTCCAGCGGTTCCAAAACGATTGATGGATTTGCCGAACACGGTGCCAACGAGCAATGGGTCTGACATTGACGTCAGGGTCAGAGAGATGCTCGGGGGGAGCAAGCAAGGGAGCGCCTATCAGAAAGTGCCCGGGGCTGAGGTAGTCGACACCTTCGAAGGGGTCCGCGGAGGGGGCGCATAGAGGGCGGCTGTTGAGCACGGCTTCAATGCGTGCAAAGAGGGTGGCATATTCTTCATGTGTAAGGGAGCTGTCTCCAATGAGACGATACAATAAAGACTTCGTGGATTTTACCACCGCCTCTCAGAGGCCTCCGAAGTTAGGAGCGTAGGGAGGATTGAAATGCCAATGGACTTGGCAGACGGCGAGAGCATTGAAGAGGGGTTCTTCCGCGCGAGAGAGAAAGTCGTGCACTTCACGCAGATGTCTGGCTGCTCCCACGTAGTCAGTGCCGTATTTAGGCCTAGGCAACCTAGGCAGCTGCCTAGGGCGGCAAGTTTTAGGGGGCGGCATTTCGCCAAAGATTATTTAAAGACTAGATAGTTTCAATAAATTTTGTCACTACAAAAATCTCAAATTACAAATTTTCAAAATACTTTTAATGTTTTTCCAGAACATTTTTAGAAAGCTTTAATTCTGCAGCATATTTTATGGTGAGTTCAATGACTACCTGACACTACAAGCGTAAATTTGTGTATCGTTAAAAACCGCTATTTTGCTTCCGCAGCCTAACAAAATTTTTTCGCTTCGCGAATTGGCCTCCGGCGGCCGCTGCGCGGGGCGTCCCTACGGCAGATGTTTCTCATTGTTGGGGCGGCAAAATGTATTTGCCTAGGGGCGGCTTACTACCTAAACACGGCCCTGCACGTAGTTCCGCCCGCAGTCGGAGTACACATGAGCAGGAAGGCCTCGCCGAGAAAGAAAACGATCGAAGCAGGCCAGGAAAGCTTCAGTGGATAGCTCAGATACCATCTCCAAGTGCACCGCTTTGGTAGCCATGCTTCCGAACACGCACAAGTAACCTTTGGTGAGTGGTGCGTTCCAACGCATGCTGGTTTTGACCATGAAGGGCCCGGCAAAGTCAGTCCCGACATGGGAGAAGACCCTGGAGCACTGCACGCGAGGGGCGGGAAGATCAGCCATCTGAGGTTGCAAGGGCTTTGCACGGAACTTGTGGCACGAAAGGCAACGATGGATGCGCTGTCGAAGCAAGTCACGCAGTGACACGATCCAATAAAGTTGTTGAATCAGCGCTTGAACAGTTCTAGGGCCGGAATGGAGAGAAATCTTGTGGTAGTGATCGCAAATGAGCACCGACAAGTGCGCCTCCTTACCCTGCTGAAAAATCTGCTTAGATCTTTCTAAATCTACCAAGGGGTTTAACCAGATCCAAGCAGACGCCTTCAAGCCCTTCTTAGAACTGACTTAACTAATCAGAATAAAGAAGTCACCAAAATTTCAAAAAAGAAGAATATATCAGCATCAATAAGAAACAAGCAGTACACTTGAAATGTCAGTTCTAAGAAGTATTGAGAAGGAGTAGATGCAAGAAGAAATAAGAAGAATCAGTAAGATACTACTATTTAAGTGGACGCTAGTAGAAATAGTAAGTAGTGGATGTAAGAAGACATGAGCAGAATCAACAAGTACCACACTGTTATCAGATCCTAGTAGATAAAGTCAGAAGTGGATGTAAGAAGACATGAGCAGAATCAACAAGTACCACTCTGTAATCAGATCCTAGTAGATACAATCAGAAGTGGATGTAAGAAGACATGAGCAGAATCAACCAGTACCACTGTGTAATCAGAACATAGTAGATTAAGTCAGAAGTGGATGTAAGAAGACATGAGCAGAATCAACAAGTACCACTCTGTAATCAGATCCTAGTAGATACAATCAGAAGTGGATGTAAGAAGACATGAGCAGAATCAACCAGTACCACTGTGTAATCAGAACATAGTAGATAAAGTCAGAAGTGGATGTAAGAAGACATGAGCAGAATCAACAAGTACCACTGTGTAATCAGAACATAGTAGATAAAGTCAGAAGTGGATGTAAGAAGACATGAGCAGAATCAACAAGTACCACTGTGTAATCAGATCCTAGTAGATATAATAAGAAGTGGATGTAAGAAGACATGAGCAGAATCAATAAGTACCACTCTGTAATCAGATCTTAGTAGATACAATAAGAAGTGGATGTAAGAAGACTTGAGCAGAATCAACAAGTACCACTCTGTAATCAGATCCTAGTAGATACAATAAGAAGTTGATGTAAGAAGACTTGAGCAGAATCAACAAATACCACTCTGTAATCAGATCTTAGTAGATATAATAAGAAGTGGATGTAAGAAGACATGAGCAGAATCAACAAGTACCACTCTGTAATCAGATCTTGGTAGATACAATAAGAAGTGGATTTAAGAAGATTTGAGCAGAATCAACAAGTACCACTCTGTAATCAGATCTTAGAAGATACAATAAGAAGTGGGTGTAAGAAGATATGAGCAGAATCAACAAATACTACTCTGTAATCAGATCTTAGAAGATACAATAAGAAGTGGATGTAAGAAGATATGAGCAGAATCAACAAGTACCACTCTGTAATCATATCTTAGTAGATACAATAAGAAGTGGATGTAAGAAGATATGAGCAGAATCAACAAGCACCACTCTGTAATCAGATCATAGTAGATACAATAAGAAGTGGATGTAAGAAGACTTGAGCAGAATCAACAAGTACCACTGTGTTATCAGATCCTAGTAGATACAATAAGAAGTGGATGTAAGAAGACTTGAGCAGAATCAACAAGTACCACTCTGTAATCAGTTTCTAGTAGATACAATAAGAAGTGGATGTAAGAAGAAATGAGCAGAATCAAGAAGTACCAGTGTGTTATCAGATCCTAGTAGATATAATAAGAAATTGATGTAAGAAGACATGAGCAGAATCAACAAGTACCACTCTGTAACCAGATCCTAGTAGATATAATAAGAAGTGGATGTAAGAAGACATGAGCAGAATCAACAAGTACCACTCTGTAATCAGATCCTAGTTGATATAATAAGAAGGGGATGTAAAAAGAAATAAGCAGAATCAACAAGTACCACTCTGTAATCAGATCCTAGTAGATACAATTAGAAGTGGATGTAAGAAGACATGGGCAGAATCAACAAGTACCACTCTGTAATCAGATCCTAGTAGATATAATAAGAGGTAGATGTAAGAAGACATGAGCACAATCAACAAGTACCACTCTGTAATCAGATCCTTGTAGATACAATAAGAAGTGGATGTAAGAAGACATGAGCAGAATCAACAAGTACCACTCTGTAATCAGATCCTACTAGATATAATAAGAAGTGGATGTAAGAAGACATGAGCAGAATCAACAAGTAAGTTACCACTCTGTAATCAGATCCTAGTAGATATGATAAGAAGTGGATGTAAGAAGACATGAGCAGAATCAACAAGTACTACTGTGTTATCAGATCCTTGTAGATAAGTATAAGAAGTGGATGTAAGAAGACATGAGCAGAATCAACAAGTACCACTCTGTAATCAGATCTTAGTAGATATAATAAGAAGTGGATGTAAGAAGACATGAGCAGAATCAACAAGTACCACTCTGTTATCAGATCTTAGTAGATATAATAAGAAGTGGATGTAAGAAGACATGAGCAGAATCGACAAGTACCACTCTGTTATCAGATCTTAGTAGATATAATAAGAAGTGGATGTAAGAAGACATGAGCAGAATCAACAAGTACCACTCTGTAATCAGATCCTAGTAGATATGATAAGAAGTGGATGTAAGAAGACATGAGCAGAATCAACAAGTACCACTCTGTAATCAGATCCTAGTAGATATGATAAGAAGTGGATGTAAGAAGACATGAGCAGAATCAACAAGTACTACTGTGTTATCAGATCCTTGTAGATAGTATAAGAAGTGGATGTAAGAAGACATGAGCAGAATCAACAAGTACCACTCTGTAATCAGATCTTAGTAGATATAATAAGAAGTGGATGTAAGAAGACATGAGCAGAATCAACAAGTACCACTCTGTTATCAGATCTTAGTAGATATAATAAGAAGTGGATGTAAGAAGACATGAGCAGAATCGACAAGTACCACTCTGTTATCAGATCTTAGTAGATATAATAAGAAGTGGATGTAAGAAGACATGAGCAGAATCAACAAGTACCACTCTGTTATCAGATCTTAGTAGATATAATAAGAAGTGGATGTAAGCATCAAGTGCAGAATCAACAAGTACCAGTCTGTAATAATCAGTGCCTAGTAGAAGAGCCCCTTTAATTTCGTGTGACCCCCAACTTAAACAGTAAGAATAATGGTTCAGGCACGCAATCACATCGTACATCCCGACACTCCTGAAAAATATAAAACTACATACAATTTTTTTTATCTCATATCTCCCGCCCGTTATATTTTTTCTTATTTGCAAACTGCGAATGAGAAGTGGGCAGGTTAAAAGGGGGGCGGCGTGGCGCTAGGTAGCGAGACCGTAGCCGGGGGGTGGGGGACGGGCAGTACAATCGCAGCACAACTTGTCGAGTTGTGAGGGTGCATTCGAATTAGTGCAAAACTATCCCTAGTTCAAATGACTGACAACAAAAAGGCTTTCTGACTCCAAAGAAAATTGATCTTATGTATTTTTCCGGACATCTTGTGATGATAAGTTTGCACGATTTTCCGCCTTCGGCAAATGACTCTATACCGCCACCCCTTCTCTTTCAAATATCAATACACTTTTATAAGTCTATGGTTAAACTATGAATTCACCCAACAAAGACCCTCAGGATGAAATTCTAGGTGTCCTAATGGAGCAAGCAGGTAACTGTGTATCCGCTGAGTGAGAGTATATTGTTTAATTGTATCTCAAGAATGTATAATGATTAACGATGAAGTTACGTTTATATCTGACATCAAAGTCAGTATCGCGGGCGACCGCACACGAAGAGCCGTAAAGTACGCCGAAAATGTAAATGTAAAAAATGTTGGTACGGGTAAGGTTGATACAATTGTTGGTAGTCTAGGTAATTATTTACAACTTACGAACTTAACTACAACTATTTACAATTATTATTTACATTTGATAACAAGAATAGAATAGTTTAAACTAGAAGAAGAACGAATGAGACTAAACAAGTTCCAACAAGAGCTTGTTATAATAAGAACAGCACAGTTTGAACTAGAAGAAGAATACATAAGATGGAACTAGATGCAGTAAGATCATTTTGTATCAAGAATAGAATAGGTAGTTAAAACTAGAAGAACGAATGAGACTAAACAAGATCTAACAAGAGCTTGTTATAATAAGAAAAGCACAGTTTGAACTAGAAGAAGAATCCATAAGATGGAACTAGATGCAGTAAGATCATTTTGTATCAAGAATAGAATAGGTAGTTAAAACTAGAAGAAGAAGAACGAATGAGACTAAACAAGATCTAACAAGAAATTATTATATAATAAGAACGGCATACTTTGAACTAGAAGAAGAATCCGTGAGATGGAACTAGATGCAGTGAGTTAATTTTACATTTTTTTATCCATGTTACGTTTAAACGAACTACACGTATTTGTATTGGGGTAGTAATGTTTTGTGTATTTGTTTGTCACGGCGATTCTGTGCATCGACCCATACTGTATGGATGGGTAAGGGCGATTCAGTGTCCGTGCCAAGGCGATCCTGTGCTACGGCCCATACTGTATGGGCACAGATAACGGATTGTAGGTAAAGGTTTTGACACATAATTTTTGTGTCACTGCGATTCTGGGCTACGGCCCATAGGTACTGTATGGGTCGAGGCCATTCTGGAAGAGACCAACAAAATTACTTTTCTGTCACAAGACCCATTCGGAAACACTTTGACAATTACCG
This sequence comes from Isoperla grammatica, assembly GCA_945910005.1. Classification (NCBI taxonomy): domain Eukaryota; kingdom Metazoa; phylum Arthropoda; class Insecta; order Plecoptera; family Perlodidae; genus Isoperla; species Isoperla grammatica. The sequence goes on from OX246746.1 coordinate 27,721,195, forward strand.
TGGTACATTTCGGTGCTACGGCGATTCTGTGCTACAGCGATTCTGTGTCAAGACCTACACTTCTTGCCCACACCACCCACACTGTTCAAGGACTTTAACAAAACTACTGGTCTGTGTCAAGACCCATTAGGAAACACTTTCGTTGAAGAATTCTGTGTCACGACGCTTCTGTGCCAAGGCGATTCTGTGCCAATGTCCCGCCCCTATTTGTCGAATGTTAATTATAATAGTATTACCTTCCGTTCACCGATATATCTAATAATCTTTAATATGTGTTTGTATTTTAATAACTATAAGCATAACACACACTAAAATACTTAAGTTTTACGAATACTAAATTTGTTGGTGACACTTTAGTTGAGACAATATATTATCTAAATCTATTCGAAAAGTGTATCTTCTCTAGAAGCTGGGTTGTTCCAATAAACCTTTGCACGACTGGAAAGCGGAATCATTAGGCTTACCATTTATGTACGGTTCAGCTAGCACAGTTGCAATATGTTTAAACAATGACAAATTTGTAATTACTACACTTAATGTCTAGAACCCCAAAATTATTATAGTTTACCTGCCCCAATGACGGGACAGCTTGACCACAGATAACGGATTGGCTTGACGATGTTTGTTCAACCTTGCATTGCACTGAGCGCCTGTATGTATGTGACACCCAATGCGTAGCTGTAGCGCGGGTTGCCTAATCTTAGGGCGATAGTCAAGATCGTGCCGATTGTTTCTTGAAGAAATCGGCCTTTTCGCCTCCGGGGGAGTAAATATCAATAAACAATACATAAATCGGGTTGTGTGCATGATTGTAAACTACAGTAAACAGTTTTTGTCGATCAATTATGGAACAAAATGGTATATATGTGTGCGTGAAAGAAAATATAGTGATGCATAATATTATTGAGTGGTGCATTAGAAGCCCAATATTCCGTGAGTATGCTAAAGAATTCGATGAAAAATACATGTTCTAAAAATAGTATTTGAAATGTTTGACTTTGGGGAATACTAAGTCCCCCAAATTAGGTAAATTGCTTTATTCTAATGTTATCTCATTTAATGGGAAAGACAAAATTACCTGTTCCATCAGTAGGCCTCCATACATCACAATGAAATAAAATTAAAACCGAAACGGGATGTTTCGCCGCGTGGTGGGTAATGACACGGATAAGGGATTGTAATAAGGTGATCCTTATCTTGACGTTTCGTCCCTTCTGTGAGGGACATCTTAACAACACACGACACGACGCGGCGCAAACTTCCCGTTTTATTTTTATTTCATTAATACCGAGCCGCGAAAGCTTAAAATGTGAATTAATAATAATGATAATGATACTGATACACGTTTTATACCCTCTTCAGGCGACTGCGTATTGCCGTATTGAAATAGTTGGGAAGGAATGTTCGAGGGCTATTAGTTTGGCTCAATCCCGGCATTCATCCTTCGTCCTTGTGAGTTGTGACTGAGGAAACTATCATAAAAACCTTCAGCCCAGTTGCCGGTAGCAAGTTTCGAACCGGTAGCTCTCGAATTAGAAGCTCGTGAGCTCTATCAGTTGCACTATTGTAATAATATAAACCACGATCTCTGCAAATCCTGGCTTGGGCACGGATGTCATGTGTTGTTTTTTCATTCTCATAGTCAACCACTCATCGTCTCGATTAGCCTCGTTGCAAAAATATGGGACGTAAACCCCAAGTATCATCATCGTAATAATAATTATCATAATATGTATGTGTGTTATTATGTATGAAGGACACACACTACAACCATGCTGTCGCAAAAGATTACTACCGCCACCGGTATTTACATCGTATTCGTATGACCACCTGCAGATATGGCCATCATCACTCGCATGTGTGAACAAGCAGTGAAAGGAACCATGTCCGGCCGTTAAAACTTATTTGAAATTTTTACAATGCCACATGCCTACAGGGATGGGCTTGCCGAGTTCCTTCCATTCAAGGCTAACCGCTCACAGACCCGCCGCATTCTTCTTCGGCACTCTGAACGAACAAGTCGCAGGCATTGGACACATAAAGCCGCAGGTGTAGAAGAAGAAGACCATACCATACGATTGTATTTTGTTGTGTTGCAGATGATCTTGCTTACATGAAGTTGGTCTAGAGCTGATTGTTTCCACGCTCAGTTGTCAAAAATTAGCAATATACACTATTTCTGTTTCAGACCTCGCTCACCATCAATCTGTCATGCTGGAAATCATATTTCCTCGTGACGGCAACCATGTCGAATTACATTATTACTGCGATTCAGCTTCATATTACCATATTACGCACCTAATACAACTTCTCTGTTTCAGATTGCTAACGTTATCACTGCGATTTAACTTGATATAATATACAAAACTTCTCTATTTTAGATTGCTGACCTTATCACTGAGATTTAGCTTGATATAATATACAAAACTTCTCTGTTTCAGATTGCTGACGTTATCACTACGATTTAACTTGATATAATATACAAAACTTCTCCGTTTCAGATTGCTGACGTTATCACTGCGATTTAACTTGATATAATATACAAAACTTCTCTGTTTCAGATTGCTGACGTTATCACTGCGATTAAGCTTGATATAATATACAAAACTTCTCTGTTTCAGATTGCTGACGTTATCACTGCGATTTAACTTGATATACAAAACTTCTCTGTTTCAGATTGCTGACGTTATCACTGCGATTTAACTTGATATAATGTACAAAAACTTCTCTGTTTCAGATTGCTGACGTTATCACTGCATTTTACTTGATACAATATACAAAACTTCTCTGTTTCAGATTGCTGACGTTATCACTGCATTTTACTTGATACAATATACAAAACTTCTCTGTTTCAGATTGCTGACGTTATCACTGCATTTTACTTGATACAATATACAAAACTTCTCTGTTTCAGATTGCTGACGTTATCACTGCGATTTAACTTGATATAATGTAGAAAACTTCTCTATTTCAGATTGCTGACGTTATCACTGCGATTTAACTTGATATAATATAGAAAAACTTCTCTATTTCAGATTGCTGACGTTACCACTGCGATTTAACTTGATATAATACACAAAACTTCTCTGTTTCTGATTGCTGACGTTATCACTGCGATTTAACTTGATATTATGTACCTAATTAATTTCCACTGTTTAAGATTGCTGACAATATTTAAGACGTTGACACTGAGATTTAGCTTGTTATTATATGTACCTAATGAAACTCCACTGTTTTAGATTGCAGGCGCTTACACTGCGATTTAGCTTGTTATAATGTACCTAATAGAGCTCCGCTGTTATAGATTGCTGACGTTAGCACTGCGTTTTAGCTTATTATTTATGCACTAACACTCCACTGTTTTAGATCTCTAAGTGTAGTAGTGTCTTGTTGTTTCTAGTCCGGTATGTTCTTATTGGCAATAGTTCATTCGTGTCAAGCTGGGTCTAGTGGAGCCTTATTGTCTCTCTTTGTATGTGCTCTTATTTAAACTTGCCGATTCTTGTAGTCTTGTTGTGTCTGATTGTATAATGCTTGTTAGAACTTATCTGTACTTGCTTTCTCTAGTCTTGACTGGTGTTTCATTCTTGTCTGTTCTTGTCTCTTTGAAACTTGTCTGATCAATTGGTACAATTTAATAAAAAAAGATGACAAGAATTTTCAACAGGGTAGAACCACTTCCTCTGAGCTCTGACCAAGTCTGCCTAGCACCGCTTCCTCTGAGGTCTGACCAGGTCTGCCTAAAACCACTTCCACTGAGGTCTGACCAGATCTGCCTAGAACCGCTTCCACTGAGGTCTGACTAGGTCTGCCTAGAACCAAATTCCTGTGAGGTCTGACCAAGTCTGTCTAGAACCGCTTCCTCTGAGGTCTGACCAGGTCTGCCTAAAACCGCTTCCACTGAGGTCTGACCAGGTCTGCCTAAAACCACTTCCACTGAGGTCTGACTAGGTCTGCCTAAAACCGCTTTCTCTGAGCTCTGACCAAATCTGTCTAGACCCGCTTCCTGTGAGCTCTGACTAGGTCTGCCTAGAACCGCTTCCTCTGAGATCTGACTAGGTCTGCCTAGAACCACTTCCACTGAGGTCTGACCAGGTCTGCCTAGAACCGCTTCCTCTGAGCTCTGACCAGGTCTGCCTAGAACCACTTCCACTGAGCTCTGACTAGGTCTGCCTAGAACCGCTTCCTCTGAGGTCTGACCAGGTCTGCTTAAAACCGCTTCCACTGAGCTCTGACTAAGTCTGCCTAGATTCACTTTCACTGAGGTCTGACCAAGTCTGCCTAGAACCGCTTCCACTGAGCTCTGACTAGGTCTGCCTAGAACCGCTTCCTCTGAGGTCTGACCAGGTCTGCCTAAAACCGCTTCCACTGAGGTCTGACCAAGTCTGCCTAGAACCGCTTCCTCTGAGGTCTGACCAGGTCTGCCTAAAACCACTTCCACTGAGGTCTGATTAGGTCTGCCTAGAACCGCTTCCACTCAGCTCCGACTAGGTCTGCCTAGAACCGCTTCCTCTGAGCTCTGACTAGGTCTGCCTAGAACCGCTTCCTCTGAGCTCTGACTAGGTCTGCCTAGAACTGCTTCCACTGAGCTCTGACTAGGTCTGCCTAGAACCGCTTCCACTGAGCTCTGACTAGGTCTGCCTAGAACCGCTTCCTCTGAGCTCTGACTAGGTCTGCCTAGAACCGCTTCCACTGAGCTCTGACTAGGTCTGCCTAGAACCGCTTCCTCTGAGCTCTGACTAGGTCTGCCTAGAACCGCTTCCACTGAGCTCTGACTAGGTCTGCCTAGAACCGCTTCCACTGAGCTCTGACTAGGTCTGCCTAGAACCGCTTCCACTGAGCTCTGACTAGGTCTGCCTAGAACCGCTTCCTCTGAGCTCTGACTAGGTCTGCCTAGAACCGCTTCCTCTGAGCTCTGACCAGGTCTGCCTAGAACCGCTTCTACAAGGGTCTGATTGAGACTAGTAAGAACTGCTTCCACTTATTACTGATCGGGACCACTTCCCCTAAGATCTGATAATGACTGCTAAGAAACATATCTGTTAAGAACTGATTGCAACTGCTAAAAACCATTTCCACTTAGTTCTGATGAAGACTACTGAACCACAGAAGGAATAACTTATTCTGCTAAACCTGCTAAATACCACTTATAACTTCTTCCACTTACAGGGGCCATAACGGGCTTAATTCTGCTTAGATCTTTTTATAGTGTACTTCCTGAATCTGACTATATCTACTTCCACTAGGACGTTGAAATTGCTAAGCAGAACTAGGCAGATTTTTCAGCAGGGTAGGGAGAAGGAGGAGGTGACGAGCTTCTTCAGCAAGGGAAGAATGACGTAGTCTACCGCCCACCCTGAGAAACCCGGAGGGGTCGAGAAAGGGCTTGAGAGAAGCGAGCTTGGAGGACACTTGACGCTCCTGGCTCAGCTTTCGAATTTCCGGGGCGTAAAAGTGATGTTGAGTGAGACGTAGAAAGAGATCCAGAGCGTCCTTGAGCTCGAGTGGAGTGACAGTACCACGGAGAGGGCCTACACGCCTACCTCCCCTGTTTGTAGTTAAATTCATATATAGGTTTTAGTCACTCTTCCGGTTGTTTACGTCACGTCCTTCTACGCCCTTTGCTCTTATCTCCATTTCCCCTACCCCTTGTGACGTATGCATGTTTTCGTGTTTGAGCTGCTTGTGCAGTCAGACCAGTCTGGTTTCATCTCTCCTACGTGCCTGTCATCTCGCCTTCGAACCGCTTGCGGACTCCGAGCATCGAGCTCACCCATTGTCTACGCGCTGCTGCTTGTGGTTCGAGCCTCTCTTGAGGCGTTTTTCTTACTCTTTCTTTCTTCTCCTTTCAACCCTGGGTTGCCTGGGTTCTTTAATCTTTTCTTTACCTATCAAACCAGGCAAACAACTAGTCTCTGCACTTCGGCATCACACTATTCTCCACCTCACTGCATTCTCGGTAAGTTCATTCAAAATATACAGTCCACTTTCAGTTCTAATTATACAATCTTTTCTCTTTGCTTCCCCGCGCTAACACTACCTTCAGCGCTCATAATGGCAGCTGCAACCTTTGTCTATTCAAATCGTGACCAATTTCTCCAAAAGCCATGCTTCATCAGCATTCAACCCGGAACAACTCTAACATGTACATCCCATCTTTTAAACATTCATTCTTCAAACACAGTCCAACATACCTATGTAGCCAAATCTTCAACTCCATACCATTAGACATAAAGAACACCGAATGTGAAACATTATTCTAACACAAACTAAAATCATGCCTAATTAAAAATGCATTCTATTCCGTTAAAGACTTCTGTGACTTTACCACCCGGCACCCACAACCCAAATAATCCTTCCAAATAGCCGAGCGTCAGTGAAGGTCGTCAGATTTTAACTATTTAATTTAATTTACTGTATAAGTGCAGTCTATACTGCCCTCAAATAATTGTAAATGACTGTTTTCTACCTGTATTGTATAAATAATCATATGTTACCTATGTATTTTATATTGTATAATTAATCATATGCTATGTATTTTAATTTAACTTTAATATCTATATGCTATCCTTAGATTCTAAGCTTAATTTAGTCCAAGGCCTGTACCGCTTTAACGACGACACCCATATATGTACTATGTACTTATCGAAGGGAAGATCAATAAATGAAATAAAATGAAATGAAATGAAACTACAAAAAGCTAGCTGGCGAGATCGATGTTGACAAAATATGTTCCAAGTTTGTGAACAAAACGAGTGAGCGTCGTAAAGTGTTCTACACCTTTCACCAATAAATATACTATAATATACTCGTCGTACAACTTTGGTAACGCTTTCGTCATCAATCAATGACGTGTTTACGTTCTTGGCCAACCCGAGCAGGTATTTGAAATTTTGAATTGGTCACGGCCGCTGGTTGGCTGCCGCTCACCCACCCGTGATGGAAGCAATACCGAAGTTGTTGTACGATAACTATATGATACAAAAGATCAGTACGGCTTAGTCTTACGTATTTTGAAAATTACGTTGTTTAATAGTTATAGACCTTGGGCCAGCTATAACCCCCCCTCCCCCCCCCCCGGTGCGGAAGGTCTGAAAGTGGTTTTGAGTACTTTGATATATTGACTTTCGATTTTCACTTGTTAGCCAACATGGTTTTGGTGGGTGCACCCACCAGGGGTGTCCAAATGTGGTACTGTGAAAACCATAAAAATATTAATTGAGGTATGTTGCCAGTTCAAGGAATGAACTATTTTTATAAGGATGTACTCTTTTATACGTAAGCTACTAAATAATACAATTTGTTGATTTTCAGGGTTACACAAACTAGTTATCTATTCATGTTTTGTTTTTATTTCGAGCAAAACATTTATATAGTTTGGCCGCTCTGTAACGCCCCACCCCTCAAATAATGGAAGGTCTAAAAGTGGTTTCGATTACTATTATATATGTACTTTTGATTTTTACTTGTTAGCCAACATGGTTTTGGCGGGTGCATCTTCCAGGGTTGTCCAAATGTGCCACGGTACAAATCGATATTAATATTATATGCAATTCTTGAGAATAAATCAAAATAGTTGTAAGTATATAACCTCACGCATCTAAATTGCTTGATAACATGAATTTTTTATTTTTCAGGGGTGAGAAAAACATTCTATATACATTTTATGTGAATTTTTTAGGTTAAAATGTATCATGTTTGCCCCATCTGTAACCCCCCACCCCTCCAATATTGGACGGTCTGAAAGTGTTTTTGTATACTTTGATACATGAAAGTTTGATTTATACTTGTTAGCCAAGATGGTTTTTTGTGAGTGCACTTACCAGGGCTATCCAAAATGTCGAAATAGTGAGCAATATTAATGATAATTGTGATTTTGACAATAAAATGAACATTTTTGGAATTAAGTAACCTTTAACACATTGAAATTGTTAATTATACATTTTCCCATTTAAATGGTCGCACAACACAATATATAATACATTGAATTTAATAATTTATACATTTTATTTGTTTACTTTGAGCATAACATGTATAGGGTTTACCCCATTTGTAACCCCCCGTTCCCCATATGCCGGAAAGTTTAGAACTGTTTTTGGATACTTTGGTACACTGTCTTTCGATTTTAGCTTGTTAGCCAACATAGTTTTGGTGGATGCACCCACCAGGGGTATCCAAACATGGCGAAATAAGGAGCAATATTGATGTTAATTGCGATTCTGGACAGTAAATTAACAATTCTGGACGTATATATTCTTTAACATTCAAAATACTTAATAAAATACATTTTTTCCATTTAAGGGGTGCACAAAACTTTCCATATACATTTTGTGGTTTACTTAGAGTAGATAGTATATAGTTTTGCCAGTCTATGACCTCCCATATTACCCACATTGTGGAAGATGATGGAAGCGGGTTTGAGTACTTGAATAGATTGTCTTCGCATTTTCACTCAATATACAACACGGTTTTAGCGGATGCACCCACCAGGGGTGTCAAAATGTGGCATCTCAAATGTATATACATAAATATTAATTGCGTTTCTTGAGCGTTTATGTAAGTATGTTTGTTATTTTGTGACTTTTGACTGTTCCACCAACTAAGTGACATGCATTTGTATTATAAAAGCTGCACAATCCTTAAATAAACGTGTTTCTTTTTTAACGACGTTAATTAATGAAAAAAAACAATAAACTAAAAATTAAAACAATAACCTAAAATGGATATTATTCTATGGAAATCACATATTACAAACAATGTTAATACACTTACATATATTTCAAAGCTACAAAGAAAAAAAATGGAAACTTCTCACCTTTATTAGCTACTAGTGCAAAAAATAGCGATCGAAGATGGATTTTGACGTTTAAAGCGTGATTACCCCTGAAAATGTATTATTGACATGTATAATAAATTACTTATTCGTAATGTACTCATCAAGACCTTTCATTAGAGTGGTCGCAAACGACATTTGTGACTAAAGAATTTCATGATGTCCAAAAAGACACAGGGTGATATCTCCGAAGATAATGGCCAATTGGGTCTCAAACAATTTTTATAAATAAGACAATAATATAAATAGTTATAACCTCACGTAAAACTAACTACTTTGTTACTACAAGACTCACAATTAATATTTGTACTATTTAGACCAAAATCTTTGGACACCCCTGGTTGGCTGTTCCACCAAAGTTGTGTTGGCTAACAAGTGAAAATCAAAATGTAATATTAAGAGGTATACAAAACCACTTTCAAACCTTCCGCACCGGGGGGGGGGGGGGGGGGGGGGGAGGGTTTCTATTAGCTGGCCCATGGTCTATTACCTTTATTTTTCAATTAAGTAGATTAAGAGTCTGAATTATGAAAATTTAGTAGCTACTTTCTTGTTTTATCCATTCCATCCATCCATCCAGGCTTCCCACTGGTTGTTGCTATGGTGAAAACAAGTCAGTATAAGCCGTATACGTATAATACATATTTTATAATACTGGCCCTCCTAACTAGATTTTATTCCAATGATTATTACATTATAGGCCTACTGTTATTATGTAGATCTATATACATACTATTACTTATTATTTATTTATGATCTACTTGGATAATGTATTGCATATTTATACAATTATCAGTACAGCCATACAAACAAATACTATGAGCGGGGGCGGACTGGGATGAAAAGGCCCGGGATGCTGTGTTTTTTTTTGGGGGGGGGGGGGGGGGGGGGCGCACGAGGTGGCGTGGCGCAGCTGGGGTCTCCAGCCGCCGGAGGCAAATACGCCGAAGGCGCAAACATTTTTTGGGGGTTGAATTGAACATTATGGCCTAAAATGCGATTTTAGGACGCGATTAACAGAGGCCACCCTACCAGTAGCAAATTCAATTATATTCAATAAGTTGCATTGAATATTTACAATAAATATTACAATAAATTCAATTATAATTTCAAAATAATGCTTAAGATTTTTTAGCAATATACAGAGAAAGTGTTTACATCATAGGAACTTTCTGGTGGCAGCCCGGGGGCTCGGACTGCCGAAGGGCCCGGATTTGCACAGGGGCCCGGGATGCGATCCCGGCATCCCTAGCCAGTACGCGCCTGAATAAGTTATACACAGGAACTCTTATCGACATTTCGAAATATTAAATGCATCTGAATATATGAAAAAATTTTAAACAGAGGAAAATAAGTCACTACGCTACTCAATTCCTTTTCACAAAAACATCAAACATCAACATCATCATATTCACTAGGCCCCAACTCACCATGGAGGTCCCACAGCATAGTCAAACATGTCCAATACATTCATGCCATATTTGAATAGTATATATTCCTAACCTTGTTTTCTGGAATATTTGAACTCGAATATTAATGTGATCAATTATGCTACGTTTACAGCTACGCGTTGCGAGCGAAGCGAGGGCGCGAGCTCCAATCAGCGGCCGAGTTTCATGCAAAGAAGATACAAACTCGGCCGCTGATTGGAGCTCGCGCCCTCGCTTCGCTCGCAACGCGTAGCTGTAAACGTAGCATTAGGCTACTTACGAACTTAAAAAAAAAAAAACTGCATTGTATTGTATACCTTTGCACCACCAACCAGCCTTCGGTGCTTTATCTTTGTGCCATGAAAAATGTTATTATTTAAAAAAATTGTTGCAAGGCAGCTGGAAAGTCCCCCCCCCCCCCTGGAACTATAGAGCCGACGCCCGTGCCAAACACTTCCATGTGGTCAATGTCTTTGTGCAAGCACAGTTTTCATAGTAAAGGCCTTAAAGTAGACTAATGCTTCCGGGGCTGGCCTTAGCCATGCTTTGGGCAAACATAAATTTGGTATTTTTGGGTTCCTTAGGCTAGTACTAAACACTTTAGGTAGGTAGTTTCTGTCTTTGAGCAAGCACAGTTTCAATAGTGCCGCCCGTTAAAGTTGATTCATGCTTCCGGGGCGGGCCTTTTTTTAAAAGCTATGTTTTGGGCAAAAATAAATTTTATATTTTTGGTTTTCTTAGGTCAGTATCAATCTACTGTCTTTTTAGTTTACAAGCAAAGTGTTACTATAGTAGGCCTACATATCTTTATAATATACACATTATCTTTAGTAGACTTTGGTATTGCGGCGACCTTTACCGTGGTTCTTCTCTCTTGGTGTGGTGCTACTTTCCTGCCGCTGTATCCACGTGTAGATGTCGACATCAAACAGGCCGTGTAAAAACACTGGAATGGCTATTGACACTGTATTCGCGCCACGACAATCGTGAACGCATAATCACAGTATAAGGAATATCCTTATACTCTGCGCATACCCTGGATACCCTATTCCCTCGGTAAAACTTTTAGAGCAGTGATGTCATAACTGCTCTAAGGTAAAACACTGTACCATCGTGGTAGACACCATTGGACACGATGAAACGATTATCGTCTCGTGAGAATAGGAATTGAAAATACTGAAGACACAGCTTGGTTCCAATCTCCGGTACCGGTGCTCATATCATTTCGCTGAGTTCACACCGGTTCTATTCTACACAAACCAGAAGTTGGTTGCACCACTGCGCTTCTCAGTTGTCCCGTGTCATAAGTAAACAATACCTCTAGCTAGAAAGAAAGACAAGGCCTAGCCAGGCCTTATTTATATTTTCGGTTTTAACTTGCTAAATAATGAACGAAGTGCCGTTTAAAGCTGTCAGAACACCAAAATCTACGCCGATTACTGACGACTATGAAATATCAAATACCGTCTTAGGACTTGGAATTAATGGCAAAGTGGTACAGTGTTATGTTAAGAAAACTAGGCAGAAGCATGCATTAAAGGTAAGCTAGCCTAGGCTAAACCCTACATAGACCTATGCAGTAGGGCCTAGCCTAGGCTATGTATGTAATCTTAGCGTAGATTCCACTAGGCCTATTGTAGGCCTAGGCCTTGGCTAGGCTCACTAGGGCAGTCTCAAGCCACATTAGACCTATGGCCAGTTAACCTCACTAAAACCCTGCCAAGTGGTAGGCCTAGGTAGGGGCTAGGCCTACATTAGGTAGGCCTAGCCTAATTAGATTATCCACAAAATAATGGTTTTACGTAGATTAGAGCCAACCATATCTTTTGTTGAACTTGAAGGCTATACACTCTTTGGGCACATTGGTAGCTTTGTATATCTAGCCCTTTGGGGAGGGTTAGATTGACAGAAGTGGTAGGGTCTAGGTCTAGGCCCTACCTAGGCCTAGGCCTAGCCCATAAGCCTAGGCCTAGGCCTACCATGTTGTTTTCTTGGCATAGGCCTAGTGTCTTACATTAGCCTGATATAACCTAGGCTAAGCATAACCTACTAAGTGTTGTGCATTTGAGTGTTGTTCCTACTCCTCCCTAAATCTTGAAAGAACTTTCCTTTGAATATCATGGTAAAAGTTAAGTTTCATCAGTCTTGGGTAGTAACGTAACGGAAGTAACGCTTTACTGTAACAAAATTTCATTTTCAGTAACGGAAATGGTAACGCCGTTACAATGATTACTTTCTGACGATTAAAGTAATTTCACTATATTTTACGTAATTTTTACGTTACTAACACGTTACTTTTTGTTAGGATACAGTTAAAGTACTCCTTCAGCCAACAACCCCTAAAATATGAACTTTCTTAAATACACATTACTTTGTCAAGAAACGGATCATGTTACTTGAAAAGTTCCCCGAAAAAGGACCGCCTACCCTAACCACATATACAGTACAGCCGCAGTACCCGAGCAAGTTATTCCCGCAAGTTAAGGCCCATTCACAATCAGTTTTAAGGCGTATGGTTTAAGAAGGCGGAGTGAATTGTCAAAATCTCAATTCTTACGACTTGAGCCTTACTACGAGCCAATCACTGCAAGGCATCTCGCACTCCATAAACCATACGCCTTACTCCTTAGACCATACGCCTTAAAACTGATTGTGAATGTGCCTTTACTCTCGACAAAGTATCTCCCAAACAAATTTGTTCCTTGTTAGAGAATAACGAGTGTGATCACGGGATACGGTCTGGTTTGCTCTACGGAGAACAGTTGCCGAGATAATCGAAAAAACCTAACATAACTTAACCTAACCTAGCCTACCATTGTGCAGGCTTGCTGCTGTGTTCACCAACTTCTCGTTTTCACCACCAGTTGCGACAAAATTAAAAACTGTTCAATGTTCTCGACTTTAACATATAAAATTGGACATCGATGTTACCGACTGAAGGAATTCCCTATTTTTTCAGCAGGTAGGCTGTGTTGGCTAGCCTATAACCTCTCAGTGAAAACGAGAATAGGTCTTGTCCACATTTCTTTAGTTCGCGTCAACTGAACAAACCTCGTAAAAATGTGATGCGGCATTTATTTAATTATTTATCGTTCATCATTTAACATGTTGTCTGATACATTCACAAGCACAAATGGGGTTGAGGGAGCTAGGCCCAGCCGTCCTACTGATCCTATCCTACGTAAAACACTCTGGTAACCACGTTTCAGAATGCATCTGCATTTACAAATAATTTGATGACATACCAAATTCGACCTTATCCTATCCATAATATTGATAACATCGCAAAAGTAACGTCATTACTTTTCGGTGGGAAAAGTAAAGTCATGTAATTACTTTAGGAATTAAGTAATTAGTAAAGTAACTTCATTACTTTTAATGAAAGGTAATGAGTAAAGTAATGTCACTCCTTTTCAAAAGTAATTTACCCAAGACTGAGTTTCATGCACTTGTTCAGTAGCCTAGGCCTACACATTGAATGTGTGCCATATGAAGGAAGGAGGCATAGGCAAGCATCTAGGCTATATTGTTGAACTTAACTTCTCTCTTCTGCTGCTGGACCCTCCTTGCCTGGTGGCAGAGACTCCTCTACCCCTCCCCCCAAGAATTATTAAGTGGGCATTCAATGTCATACTCATATAGCAAAAACAAGCCCAAGGCCTATGCTAACTTATATAGGCTAGGCCTTTAATTTCCCCAGTAAAAAATATGCCCACTACATGAATTAGGTCCCTATATGAATATAGTGTAGGCCTACCTAATAAAATCTAAAAGTAATAGGACTAGTATACTAATGTAACTGAGTAAATATCAGTAGGCCTACCGTATGCGTAACAGTAATAGTTATGTAAAAACTAAAATTGAGTGAAATAAGAACTTCTACCTAGAAATTCTATTGTCAGTCTTTATTAGTATTGATTTGTTCTTGTTTTATTTAGCATTGTTCCATCTAGGTTTAAGCATCAGATATGATATCAGATATCAGCATAATTCATAATAATATGTATGTTGCACATAGGCCCTAGTTGTTAACAAGCAAAACTTTGTTTCTTCCAATATTCAGGTTCTACACGATTGTACAAAAGCTCGTCGTGAGGTTGACTTACATTGGCGTGCAAGTGGCTGCCGGCACATTGTCAATATTATTGATGTTTATGAGAATACTTACAGTGGAAATAAATGCCTCCTGGTTGTGATGGAATGGTAAGTTAATCTAATGATGAATTGATGATATAAATTTTCATTGAATTAGGTTAGTTGGTTGACCTAAATAGACCTATTGCCAACTGACTTACTCATAGGCCTACATTAAGTTTGATTTCTAGGCGTGATTTTCTGCTCGTGTTTCAGCATGGAAGGTGGAGAGTTGTTCCAAAGAATACAGGATCGTCAGGATGGAGCATTCACTGAAAGAGGTAGGCCTCAATGTTTGTTGTTTTCTAGTGTCTAGATCAGTGGTTCTGAACCGGTGGGTCACAAAGGAAGTGGAATTGGGTTGTGTTGATAAACATTTTTCAAAAATTGAGGGTAAAATTTGGAAATGTGTCCCACTAATCTAGAAAGATCTACTTCCAATATACTTGTTAACAATTTTTGTAGATTAAAGCTAGGGAACCGGTAGCCATTCAATATGAATTGCAGTATCGATGATTGGGTCAGTCAAATCGATTATTGAACGCGTAGGCCTACTGCTAGCAACTTGTGATAGCTTTTTAGATTAAAAGCCCATGTAAGCCTAGGTTTGAGTGTGGGCAGATGCATTTAGATTAACTTGTAAACAGGAAAATGGTATGCAATTATTCAATTATTAAACCTAGTCTGGTAGTGACAATGTGTTTATAAAATTGGAAACGTCATTGCATATGATAAAAGTAAATATAGTAGGTACCATTATCATGTATCCTCATTGTTTAAAATTGTGGATGAAATGTTTCCAAATATCCACATTACCCATAATTGATTTTTTTTACTTTCGGAAGATATATTTTTATTGTAGGCCTATATTCTTTTTTTGAAATTTGTAAAGATGAAAGCTTAAAACCAATCTTATCCATTTGTCAAAAAACGTGTGTCATTTGCTAAGAGGACATCACTATTAGGCTAAGTGTGTGAATTTTCTTTTAACTGAACCAGGTTGCATCACTATGATGGTTTGCTATGATGGTTTGCATCACTATAGTTTTATTTTGTATTGTACAGTATCACTAGGCTAATCATTATCATTTAGTTTTGTATTGTATCATTAATCATTATCATTTTATTTTGTATTGTATCATTAATCATTGTCAATATAGTTCACTTATAACTTGAGTGCTTGCTGGGTGTGCAATCTACTGCCCTGTCATCATACTATACTTTAGCATTTGCCTTTTTGGCATGTTTGTTTAGGACCATAGGCTAATGTTAAGATAATTTATGCTAACTACTTACTGCTTTGGGCGCAGAAGTTGTGTGAAATGTAAATACAAGATTTGTACATAAATGCAACAACAAAACTGCAAAGTGGAATTCAAACACCCATCTGCAGTAGCTCAAAGCTATAGTTGGTTTGTATTAGTGCATGCCATCGAGTAGTAAATATTGATGTCGGCTCTTGAGCCTTAGGAGTCGGGTAGGAGTCGACTCCTCGAACGACAAAAAGATAAAGTAAAAGAGATTAATTTTAACCAATATTGCAACACCCTCGGCGGGCTGCGTTTGTTCCAGGCCGGAGCAAAAAAAGTGATTTGGCAGTAAAGTACAATTCTTTATTGTTTTTCTATTACTGATTTGTAATATTAGGAACTAGGAAGGATTACTATTTAGTATTTACTATTATGATTAGGGCACACAGCAACCGACTTTTGAAGGAGCCGACTCCTAGAAAATGGAGTCGGGTACGAGAGGAGTCGGGTACCCGAGTACCCGATGTCATCACTAGTTTGTATCCATCACCCACTCATTGTATCAAGTCTCTTAAATATCCTTTCTAGGTTTCTATAGGCCTATACATCAAGCCAAAAGAAAGTTTGTGAAATATACTCTTGTAGGCCTACATATAGGCTAGCTATTTCAGTATTGTAAATATGTGACTTGGATTTCAGAGGCTGCCCAAATAATGCATGAAATTTCTTTGGCGGTGAAGTACTTGCATGACATGAACATCGCACACCGAGATCTCAAGCCAGAAAACCTTCTTTATACTAATGCTGATGAATCTGGCATTTTAAAACTAACAGACTTCGGCTTTGCAAAAGAAACATTTTCAAAGGATACTCTTCAAACTCCGTGTTATACACCATACTATGTCGGCAAGTAACATTTGTCTTATTTTAATTTTACACCACTTATCCATTATTATGTTTCATATCTCAAGAAAACCATATTTTGATAATATCCTAATCTAACAGATATAGGCTACCTTGTAATATTTTCTCTTAAATGCATATTAAAATAAACTAAGAAAATTGCTATGTATGGCATCCATGGAAGATGCGGCTGCTTAGACGTGTACCGCGGGGCGTGTGACGTCGTTGGCTATAGGCCCAAGTAACTGAGCAAGCGCCAGCCGAGGGTCGCACACAAGAGTGACAACTGCAACCTACACTAGGGTAGGCCTAATGGGGGGGGGGGGGGGGGGTTGGCATTCTATCTGGCTGGAGGGTTTCAGCTCGTTCTTTATAGTGAACACAGTGTCATTTATACAAGTGTCTCTCGGAATAGTATTTTAAAAACGTATTAGTGCTAATGCTTTTCTTCTTTTTTCTTCTTTTCATATACCCTCAATTGACAATTTTTCATGTCATCATGTGTTTTCTAGTTAGCCAGTAGATATAGGACTCCTGTTCCCTTCAATCCATGCCATTTGGCATTTTTTCCTGTTCATCCTTCAGATATGTAAGTGTAACGCTTACATTCAAGAAGATGTTTCATGTCTTGTTCTCCTACCCTACCCGATAAATTAATGTTGGAAACGGGGTCAAGATATATATATATATATATACAGTATCGACATTTCATGCTTGAAACTCAAATGTCTAAACCTACATCAGTACCGTACACGTATATAGGCTTGTACACCGGTATGGGAAACTAAACCCAGGCCTACCTATAGTCTTCTGGTATCATTTGTTCTATATTTTCAGCACCGGAAGTTCTAGGGCCTGAAAAATACGACAAGAGCTGTGATATATGGTCTCTCGGAGTCATCATGTATATCTTGTAAGTAGTCAAATTACCTGCTACATATTTCTTTTACTACTTGGAGCAAATATGTTAGTGTGTTACCTTGAGAACATTGAAGTTAACATACAGTATCAGAAGTAGGTACTGTAGTATCCCATTGGTTAAAAATGGATTGCTGAGTGTCAAATTGTATGACTGAAATTGTGGTTCTCTCGGTTGATTGTTATAATGGTCATAATTTTAAATTGAATACCACTTTGGCCTGGCTGTAACATAGGCCTACCCCAAGCTGTCACCCTTGTGGTATGGTGGTATACTCTTGGGTTTCTTGACAGGTTGCACTAGCGGTGGTTGACAGAACCGCTTGATAGTAGAGAAACTAGATGCTACTAACTCGAGCGTTTCATAATTATGACAGTAATGACAATTGCTCGCGTTTGTAATATCTTTGTAAATAAATTATTATTTTGTTGGGACATTGCCATAGTTATTTTTAGAGGATATAAATATCATTCATTTCAGGAGTAGACCTAGGCCTACCTAACTTTATTTGAACTCTATTATTTTGTACAGGTTGTGTGGCTTCCCACCGTTCTATAGCAACCACGGTTTGGCCATCTCGCCCGGCATGAAGAAGCGTATTCGGACTGGCCAATACGACTTCCCCACACCCGAGTGGCTAAACGTGTCGCAAGACGCCAAGGACTTGATCCGAGGCATGTTGTGCATTGAACCCACTCAGCGCCTTACCATCGAGCAAGTCATGCGTAATCAATGGATTGCACAGTACACCCAAGTACCCCAAACCCCTCTCCACACGGGACGAATGCTGCGAGAAGGAGAAGACATCTGGCCCGAAGTTCAAGAGGAAATGACACGGTCTCTGGCAACCATGCGAGTGGATTATGACCAAGTACATATTAAGAGTCTCGATACGACAAACAACCCCTTGTTAGATAAGCGGCGTAAACGTGGTGTAGATCCTTCTCTACCAGCCCAGTAATCTTCAAGGTCTGAGGGAGACTGTTGACCAATACAATACAACTGCAAACTGTTATAGGCTAGAAGAGCTAATTAGTTACATTCAGTGTTTATCAAATTGGACAAGTTTCCTCTTTGATAGAATCTGCAGTTTATTACAACGATCACAGAAAAAGTCTTTATTCAAAACAAAGACTGGTATGCTATAAGGGCGTTGAAAAGGTATAAGAAAGAAAGATAACTTTTTAGGAGTTTTTATGATGCTAACTACTTACTATATATAAATCTACTTTTTCTCTTGTGCCTAATGGTTGATTTACATAACTTTTTCAGGTTTCAGATTTCACAATAAATTATAGAACAGTATTTGTGCTCACACACGGTGCTAAGGTTTCGTGTTTGTTTACGAAAGATAACTACCTTTCATCTCTGAACCTTTCAACTTACAATTTTGTGTACTCCACCAATTAATAACTTCCTTTCAAACGCTTGATCATAATACCGGCCAATAGTAGAGAATCTACTAAAATCAAGTTTCTTACTGATACAAATTGAAGTGGACACAAACCTTCCTTAGACTGGCTGCCTTAAAAAGTTGTGTAAACCTGAAATAACTTAATTAGTAATTATTGTTGATGCTGTACAAGTGGGACTATTTTTATATATTTCGTAATCTTGCTAACCATTTATTTTAGTAGTGAATTGTTTCTCCACTGTATTTGCTTGTTTGCAAGTTGACTCCTATTTTTAACAAGTCCAGCAAATTTATTGCAAGCTGAGTTGTTTTCATAGCAAAGAACTACAGTAATTTTCTGGATTTATTTACTCTGGTATTTGGAGGTTTTGAAAAGATTGAGGTGTCCCATGGTCTATTGAGATAAGTTGTAAATATGTATTCGTATTTTGATGGCTTGATATGGGCATCCTCGAAACGTCCAGTACAATCGCATTCAATGCAACGTCAAGCCTACCTTTGATTTTTACGAGATAGTTTGCTTCTGTTTCTTGACGATTGTACAGTTTGACATGTGGTTTGTGTACGTGTGACGGCAACACTTCCTCGCAACTGCAACTGAGACAGGTAAAATGCACTTCACTATTCGGCTGATAAACAAGATAACATTTGCATATCATTTAAGTTAACATTCATTCCAGGCAAGACCGCTATTTTGGTTTTTGGACAATGAAAAGTGTATAAAAATAAAAAGGTCGGCTTGCAATCGAGTAAATACAGTAAATGTAACAATCTTCTCTAGAGCTGTCTAAGAATGAATGTGGGATATTTTTAGCAGGTGGTAGAAAAGGTCTGACTCACATAGACCTATTGCAGTAGTTTCTGGTTTTAGTGTAATGTTGAGGTTGACTTCAGTGTTCCTAATGGGTTTCTATTGAGGACAATTCAAGGTTTGTTTGGTTTGACTACCTGTGACAAGTTTTCTACTTAGTGTAGGAAACAACATTGTATTATAGCTTTCACGCTGACTGTTCAGCAAGAACCCAGTTCGAGGTAAATACTGTGGACCTTAGAAAAGCTTGACACGACTGACAATAGCCTGCAGCGAGCGAAGGGTTTTGTGCAAAAAACTACTTGCAATGCATATATATATATGTGTATATAAATCGACTGCTGAGCACATCAATGTTTAATTCCGTCAATGATGTCGAAGAGTGACACACAAAACCACGTTATTTAGGTTTTTCTGATTTTCTTTTTTTTGTGCAATATCAGTAGGCCTAGATATCTTAATTTAAAGAGAACATTGATGGTTTCTATATAATAATATGTACTACTTAAAAAATCAAAATGTTGACTATACATGGCTACATTATACAAAGCTGTAGTATTAATTATGTTATACGTGTAGGCATACCAATACCAGTAGTAACTTTCTATGGTACAACTCAAATTTGGGAGCTTACGGTTTCAATTTCCGCCACCGAGAATTCTTACTGTAGCTTTAGCACACCATTTGAGATGATGAGTGGTGATGGATGCGAATGCAGGACAATTACTAAATATGCCTTATACGGGTCTCAAATCCATGTCCTTGGTGGTGTACGCTAAGGAGCTGCGTCCCAACCGCACGATTCACTGCGTGACAAAAAGTATGAAAGATGTATGATGAAGAAAGTTTGGCTTAATTATGGCGCCAAAACATGCCGCTCTGTTTATTGAACGTAAGGAAAACAACTGTGGTGAATTCGTTATTTAGGGAAGGCAAGAAAAGATGGATAAAAAGTTTATTATTTAGATGAGAGATCCAGCCAAACTTGGTCAAGGTCGTGGAGGTGATAACTACTGTAAAAACTGGTAAAGATACATTTTTACTTTTACGTGGGCTCTCCACAGGTCTGCAAAACCCAATATCTGGGAAAGGCAAATGTTTTGTCATTGGCCAGATTGGAAGTGAAGATGGTTGGTTTGTGACTTGAGTAAAAGCCAAAAAGGGACTCACTGGTTACCACGATAAAATGGACGGAGCTCAGTTCCCAGCCTGGTGGACCCTAGCACTTCCAAAGCTCGAACCAGGGGGTTCGAGGTTGAGTTGTTATTGTTATCGATAATGCTCCAAACCAAAAAGTGCACGTAGACCAGTTTTCCACAAAATCTCGGTGAAAAATCTTATAACTGCAAGAGTGGCTTACAAAAAAAATTCAACTTTGACAAATCAATTGTGAAGGTTGATTTAATGGAAATTTCTGCTCCTCAGAAACCCCCTATTTAAATGTATTTATTTATGTGTGTATGTATTTATTTGCATAATGTGGTGAGGGTATATTAAAAGTAATTTCTTCATAATACCATAACGTAATAAATAATGTAATTTTTTATGAAGCCGCTATAACTGTATCCACCTTATCGCTGTCATTGAACCCCATCGAACTAGCGTGGGCTCAAGTAAAGAGATATGTGGCATTAAACAAAACCACCTTCAAGAAACACAGAACAGTGTAGGGTCGGTGTTAAGAGAGACGAAGAACAATTACAACTCAGGGTGAATTTTGTTATACACGTCGTAAAAGAAAAAGACAGAATGTGTGAATTGGACGGAATTGCAGAAAGGGTAATGGGAAACCTCGTAATACCACTAGAGCATAATGTGTGAATTGGACGGAATTGCAGAAAAGGTAATGGAAAACCTTGTAATACCACTAGAACACAATGTATGAATTGAATGGAATTTCAGAAAGGGTAATGGGAAACCTCGTAATACCACTACGGCATAATGTGTGAATTGGATGGAATTTCAGAAAGGGTAATGGGAAACCTCGTAATACCACTAGCGCATAATGTGTGAATTGGATGGAATTGCAGCAAGGGTAATGGGAAACCTCGTAATACCACTAGCGCATAATGTGTGAATTGGATGGAATTTCAGAAAGGGTAATGGGAAACCTCGTAATACCACTAGCGCATAATGTGTGAATTGGATGGAAACTGCCCAAGGGTAATGGGAAACATTGTAATACCACTAGCACATAATGTGTGAATTGGATGGAAATTGCAGAAAGGGTAATGGGAAACCTCGTAATACCAATAGAGCATAATGTGTGAATTGGATGGAGTTGCAGAAAGGGTAATGGGAAACCTCGTAATACCACTAGCGCATAATGTGTGAATTGGATAGAATTTCAGAAAGGGTAATGGGAAACCTCGTAATACCACTAGCGCATAATGTGTGAATTGGATGGAATTTCAGAAAGGGTAATGGGAAACCTCGTAATACCACTAGAGCATAATGTGTGAATTGGATAGAATTTCAGAAAGGGTAATGGGAAACCTCGTAATACCACTAGCGCTTAATGTGTGAATTGGATGGAATTGCAGAAAGGGTAATGGGAAACCTCGTAATACCACTAGCGCATAATGTGTGAATTGGATGGAATTGCAGAAAGGGTAATGGGAAACCTCGTAATACCATTAGAGCCTGCATGATTCATCAAATGGCAGCAATTCATTATTATACGATGATGATTTCATTATTAGTGACAGCAGTGTTTGAAATATAAGATCAGAGAAAGTGTGAGGGACTAAGTCAGATTGACAATGATGATGAAGATTGTTGTTGCTTTGTGTCGATTATTGAAATGATGCTATTCAAATAATGAATGATTTTCATGGCATCGGGAATGACAGCGCTCACTTCGAGGAGGGATATGCCTTATGGTGTTTTCCAATGGGTGCACTGGACTGCACTGAGTGCGCACCGCTACCCCCAATCGTATTCCAATGGACTTTTCGGTGCGCACTCAGTGCAATATTTCGTATTCCAATGGAGGACTGCACTCATCGAGTGCCGCACTGAGTCGCACTCAGTTCAGAGGCAAGTGCAATCAAGTCAGTGCAAAGATGGCGGCATTAGACGCGGGAGATATGTACTTGTTGATGGAATTTCTTGTGTCTTCCGACAGCAGCGATGACGAAATAATATTGTTCCAAATGTTGCAACCTTAGGAAGTTAAACCAAAAATTCAGGGCTACATTCTGAGGCCTAGGGCTATTGGATAGGCCTACACAAAGCTAGGGCCCTATTGCAATCTAATTTCAATGCGTCGTTTTCTATTTGTAGGTTATGTAGGCTAAATGCTGGTACCGTATCTAGGCATATTATATAACTGCAAATAACCAGCAATATTCACATTGCACAACACACCGTCATTAGTTATTATTTTGGCATTATCGGACCCCATAATAATATTTATAATAACCACACAGTTACGCTTCTTCATTTGGCGCGCTAGATCTTTGCACAGAGTTTATTTTCGTGTTCCAATGAGCGCTGCACTAGTAGCTCCACTCGTCTAGTGCATTACGTCACTGTGACGTTTCAGTGCGCACTGGTCTCGTTTCGAGTGCAGTCCATTGGAAAACACCATTAGTGGTGGTAGATGAGAGCAGAGGGAAATTACAAAAAAACAAACACTATGCAGGATTCAAATCCATGCTCATTAAGACAGGCAATGCATCAACATTAGCCTCCCAGATGGCTATATATATGATATAGCATAATGGAATTTTGATCATATTTTGATAACGATGGTTATCGAGAAGAATGTTTTTTTCAGGTTCCAATCATATACAATAATTAACACCGGATATTATGTCAAGTAATAAGGTATTTTCACAGCAAAGACAAGCCATCTTCAGGTGAATAATTATGTTTATTAAAAGTTTTGGATATTTGGGAAGGAATGAATGAGTGTTGTTTAAAGGACTCAATTCCAGCATTGACCTTACGACTGAGGCAAATATCGGCAAAACCTTCAGTCAGGACTACCGACGACAGGAATGTAACACGTGACTTCCTAAATTAGTCTCGTGTGCTACCATTCAGCTACGTCTATTGGTGTTGGGAGCATTTTGCCTACATGCATCCACCTCTCAGATGGTAGCCACGGATAATTACTTTAACTAGGGTTGTTGATCTGATCCCATTACTTTGTCAGGCACTGAACAGTCGACCTAAAAGCCATCATAGTACACGTGCTGGATGTATATGTAAGAATCGGAAGGATACGCGTTTCTTTATTCACGGTCGACGCATTACAACGGCCTCGCGTCAAGGATACAATCCACCTTCTGGATCTCTACACTTGGCCTGTAGAGTCCACAATTCAAATATTACTATGTATGTAGCAATTTTTAAATTTTTTATATTTTGCTCAACCAGTTGTGTTGTGTTAGTCTACCAATTGTTTAATGGGGAAATATGTTTGCTAAACGAACAGCCAATCCTAATTGCATTTAGTACTGTATGTAGCAAAATAATTAAACACGTTCTATCTTTTTAGCAAGAGTTGTGATAAAGCAATAAATTAATTCCTTTTAGGGTCTAATTTCAAGTAGGGCCTATACCATCTAATAGATATGCAAAGATTTTGCAACAATAATGACAAAATTAAATTATTATAAGTAGGGATGTACCAGTATCCCCCTCCCCCCCCTTTATTTTAGATAAATTTATGAAAAAAAAACTGTTGGTTAGGAGGCGTGAAATGTCCGTAAGTGTTTCAAAATGTAGTATTTTTTATGTCTATTTAATATTATTTTCAATTGATATTTTGTATAGTGCTATAAGCCTATATCTTTCGATACAGGTTTTTAAAAATATGACTGTAGATTCATAGATTGTTTAGTATCAAAGTTGGCTATTATTTGTGCATCCTCGAGTATTAATGTTAAAAACAGCTTTTGATTCTAAAGATCCAAATGACTGTAATACAAGAGACAAACTTCTAATTTAACTATTGTTATTTGAGTTTTATGTTTTTATTTATTTATAGTACTATTGAAATTTAAACCCAGAATACTATGTTGCTATATTTTATTTTGTGTTAATTTATTCA
Organism: Isoperla grammatica; assembly: GCA_945910005.1. Classification (NCBI taxonomy): domain Eukaryota; kingdom Metazoa; phylum Arthropoda; class Insecta; order Plecoptera; family Perlodidae; genus Isoperla; species Isoperla grammatica. Next base: position 27,745,951 of record OX246746.1, read on the forward strand.
AGCATATTATATATAACCTATTTACATATAATGTGTATGGTAGGCTAATAGTAATAGGATATATAAAATGTAAAACATAAAATACACATATATGTATGCAATAAACTACAATATAAAAGACAGTGTTTAGAGTGACACCAGTTTTAAATCCTTGATACTACAGGGAAAGGGCTGTTTCAAGATTTCCTATTTGATTAATTCTATTTGTGATATTGTTAGATAGCGAGAACCTACCGTGACATCCATCCAATTCCGTCGGCTCGGCCTCAAACTCACGGACTCCCAAGTCGACGGACCCGTAGAAGTACTAGTAGCTCTAGGGGTGGTTCTCACATCATAGGGATCGGGACATACCAATTCAGGCAGTTTAGGTCTTAGATTGACAAGACTTTGGTTCAAACAATAGAGGAACCGCAATTTATTAGAATACACATTTATCCTACGTGGCTGAGTCATGGCGAATCTGTCTATGGGCATTCCAGGTCTGATGGACTTAACTTTCCTATCCAGAGGGTAGCTGTAGTAACCCCTATACCTTGGCTTCCTGGTGGCTGACTCCGGCCCCGTGTTGTGGTTTGGCTCCGTCGTCCAGGTCCACGATCGGCCTCCATGTCCTTCCCTCTGGGTCTTCCGTCGTTCTTTCCACCGTTCCACCTTGGCACAGGTCTACTTCCTCTTCCGTTCCATGATTGAATGCCCCGAATTACACACGTGCTCCCTCGCACCTAGACTTTCCTACGTCATACCCCAGTCACCCCCTCCCTGCCCTACGCTGGCTGTACTAAGTCATAAATTACCAATCAGACTACTCGGTTCGACCCCCTCCCGTAACAATCACAAAAGAGTGGGGCCAGGCTCCACAGACGTCACCACCGAACCAGCGCCCTCCTAAACCGAGTAGTCAGCGAAGTTGCCGCAATCATTGCCCTCAATACTGCAATAATTATTATTGAAATAACCAACGATCTGGACTGACGAAATAGCCAGCACAGCGCATACTTTAATTGTGAAAGAAAACTGTAAATGACAAACTGACACAATCAAGATATCCATAAATCACCAAGAAGGAGATTACACCTGTAAAAGTTATAAAGTACCAACTTTTACATGACAATATTACTTTCAAATATCAAAAGATTTTCGAACTGTTGAATTTGGAACTGACGGTATATTTGTCTTGATGAAAACAATTGCTCTAGCTGTTTTCCCTATGCTTAATGAAAACAATTTTTTTTTAAACACAAAGTGAGATTTGCCTTCTCATGTCACTATTACACAGAATTGTAATTAATTAATTAAGATTTTATGTGAATAAAATACTAGATTACAAATTTTAAGCAAAACTATTTGATAGTAAAAGAATTTAACCATCATAACCAGCAAACAGTTCGATTGTCAAAAGTGTAAATTTTGTAATTTTTAACTGAAAGTACAAAGTAGAGGTTTCAGCCCTTTCACTGCATCATTATGTCATGGTGCGCTATTTCATGTTTTTTTATCATTTATATTTTTATATAATTTATATTTTTATATCTCAGTAAAATCATTAAGCACTCGAGTAAGACAACAACACGTCATATGTTGACACAATAGTCCGATGTTATTGTCAGCTCTCATCACTTTCACTTTCACATCTTCAAAATCAATAACAATCTTCCATATACTCGATCACAAATTATTTTGAAAACAACTAATCATATTTTTGTGACGGAGGTCACCTTCTAGTATATATACCCCGTGAAACTTAGACCAAAGTGTCAGTGTGTGCCTACTTAGTGCTAACTCTAGCAGGGGAAGCCACACTATAAGCCTTACGGTAAACGCTTACCGGGGTGCTTATTCATCATCCTACACCAGCTCTACTACGGGTGAGTCCAACATAAACGTTATGGGTAGTCAAACTATTGACGCCCCCTAATTAATGTAGGCATTTTGCAATGTTAAATTATTGTACTGAAACTATAATATATTAAGCTATAACCAGTCACAAGTATCTAGTTGCATAATATGCAACAAGAACCTTCACGCCTCTATTCAATGACTCTAATTAAATTCACTAAATTCAAACTCTAAAGGCGCGTTTCCACTAGAGGGATAAATCCGCGGGACTTTATCCCCCGAGATAAACTCCCGCGGATAATATCCGAGGGAGTTTATCTCAGGATAAAGTCCCCCGGACGTTTGCGTTTCCACATGTAGGCGGACAAGTTACAGCAACAGTGTCATGTTTGCCATCGAAGATGGAGGTTGTCACTGTTGCGTTGACTTTACTGGGTATAAGTGCATCATACATATTAATTAACGACTCGACGCTTCAAGCAAAACAAAGAAAACGTCCAAGATGGTGGATAAGAAATTTTTTGAAAAAGCGAGATTCTCATGGTGCATTTGGTTAGGTAATGAATGATTTAAGGATGGAAGATAGAGGTGGGTTTAAAAATTTCTGTCGGACGACTCCAGCTGATTTTGAAAACTTGTTGAATATGGTGTGTCCGTTAATTGTTTTAAACAGGACACCAAATTCAGAGATGCTATTTCACCCGCTGACAAATTAGCCGTCACGCTACGTTATTTGGCCGTGGTATGTAATTCAGGGGTGTGGATGAATGAGTTTGCGCATGCGCAGTAGGAAATATCCCTCGGACATCCAAATATCTTCCACTTGCCACGGATCGCGGGGGACACGGGGGATAATATCTCAGCACACGGTTCGGGGAGAAAAATGTGACCGGGGAGAGAAAAATATCCGCCGGATTTTATCGGGGGATAAAGTCCCGGGGATTTATCCCCCTAGTGGAAACGCACCTTAATAGTCTTCTCTGGAATTGTCAATATTCAGGGTCCGTCACCCTTAGAAACGACGGTGGTGGCAGCATATCTTAAACTGTAATAAACAATGGTTCTAAGAATTGGCTCATATTTTACCTCTATCCCAGTCTCAAATCCAGTCCACGACAATTAAAAACTCCTTTATGTATGGAAAATTACTCAAAAACACCCCAAAAAACAAATAATTTTGTTTGATCTAAAATATAAAAAAAAAAAAATGTTATTTGAAGACTTCCCACAACCACAATTAAATTTTTAATTTCTCAGATATTTTCATTGTTGTGATTTTTTAAAGTTAAAGGTAGAGCTTCACAAAAACAATACATGCATAGTGCTATACATACATACTACATACATGCATGTTGCTGTGATCTAGCATTGAAAAATTAACCTTAAGAAACACAGCGCCTATTAGGGATGACATCGGGTAGTAAAATTCGGAACCGGTTCCAGCTCTCATATTACCCGGGTACCCGGATCCTGAAAACGTATTTTTCGATGTGTAGGCTTGATTTGAAGGTCGTCGCTAGGCCTTGTGAAGGGCGTGGGGCGCGAAGACGAGGGACGAATGACATGCATGCCGCCTGCTCGAATAGCCCCTTAGAATACGCCTGCAGTAATCACGTCGAGTAAAAAAAACATTTCGCAATACACAACTGAAGCACGTACATAATGCTTTTTCAAGTAAAATAAATTGTAATAGAACAAGTGTTAGCCAGAATGTTCACCAGAATGTTAAACAATGAACAAACAGTAACGAATGCAAGTCGGTTCACGTCTGTTCTGTTCCCCGCCGGGTCACGTGTTGTGGAAGGGTAAGCTCGCGCCGTACCTGCTGGCTTCATCGAAATCAACCGCAGCAATACTGGCGCGTAAATATAGCCCAGAAACGGACTAATAAATTACCCGGACCCGAAAAACGGCTCCGGGTAATACTTTGGAGCCGGGTACCCGATGTCATCCCTAGCGCCTATAGTCGAACATCATCTGTTAGCTTCATGTTTTTTCAGAGTCATCAACTAAAGTCGAATTTTGTGTCCAATGGTTCTTTCCCTACTTTGACTAGTCGCTTTACACAGCAAAAGGCTCAAATAAATAGGGTTAAAGCCCACCAACCAACCAACCAACATGTAGCCTACTAGATTATCAGGCCTATAAATAGCTGTAAATACCAGAAGGTGATTGTTACAAATGTGAGGTGGAGTACAAGACTACGAGTCTTAAGATTCCAAAAACGGGCAGTGCGCACCGTCGCAGGGCTGCGGCCTCGAGAGTCATGCAGAGAAGCATGTAAAACTCTAAAAATACAAACTCTTACCAATCGCTACGTCATGGCGGTTGCCTTATATACGAGACAACCCTCACCTGACAGTCACAGCAGCCACAAAACATGACCACAACACTCGGGGAGCAACTAACATCTTTGTGGAGAGACACAGGCTACATCATTTCGATCGCAGTCCTCTACATCTCGGAATCAGAGTAATGAACAAACTGCACAGAGAAATTCTCCAGAACGCCAGCAGAAATGCCTTTTAAAGGAGATCGGAACTTTTGATTTACACTTTACAGATTCGTATACACAAATGTGTAAAATGGAAGATATCATGTGTAAATTTAACCGATCGCGACGGCGTAACCGATTTCTCGGAACCCGTGAAACGTCACAACGCTCTAAGGCAGGTAGCGGCCCGCGCTCGCTAGCCCGGCCGTGTGGGTTGTAAGGGGGAGCTGTGACTCAGACATTGCCTCATTTTAGTACAGCTACACCGTTATTTTTGGTGTCCATCTCTTTCAGAAACGTCTAGGTGTGCTGTGTATGGATGTGTTCACAATTCTGGAAGCTGTCTGTCAGTGTAAACATTTCCGAAAAGAGATACATATGGCCTAAACGATTCGCGGTGTGATGTGAAAGAGTGCACAGGAAGAACTGCTCTACTAGGAAGTCAGTAGTTTGTGTGAAACATTTTGTGGAAGTATATTTTGTCGAATCTGATTCAATGAGAGCTAGGTTCATACAAAACACTAAATTTAAAATTAAATTAAAAAAGAACAGTGGTTCCGACACAAATGTACAGAAATACCTTGTAGAGCAACATGTAATTGCCTAGAAGGCAACCGCATCCCTTTAAGTTACCTAGAAAGTCTAGGTATTTGCATACAAAATAAATTAACGAGATGGTATCTCCGTATCAAGTTAATCGTCATTTGCAATTAATGAAAAAGGTGCTGACGAATCTGTACTTGAAATTGAATTTGAAATCGAGTGCGATAATTCTAGCTTCGATGATGATGCCCAATAGTTTGGGTTTTGGGTATAAAATGTAAATTAGGTTCCGAACTATATCGTACCTACAACATTACTGTACATTAAACAGTTTTTACCGAATACGAGACGGTTTCCGATATTTTCTAGACAGCCACAATTACGTGTCGTTCCAAATCAATTGAGAGAAGACAGAGTGACAGTATAAAGAAGTTACTTACAATAGTGACTACGAGAACGTTACGGTGTCCGGGATACTTTTTTACCGTGTCTCATAGTGTGTTGGTCATTTTAATCCCCACTGTTTCGTGTGTGTCATGATTGTGGGTCACCCGTAATTAAAATCATAAAGTCATGCAGAGGTGCATGCATGAGAGTGTCAAGTGTCAACCGTGTGTCAAGAGAACACAAGCTAAAGTGGGACTCGCAACCGAAACACAAGTGCTCAGTCGGTTATGCGTAATGATTTCATCTGCGTTGTTGTTATCTGGAATATGTTTTCAAGTATTGTGTATTTTCGAAAGCACTGCAGCTCCAGTTATTTATTTTATGTAGTATGGTTAACAATTACACTCAACTACCAGTTTCGTAAGTTTGTGTTTCACTTTTACGAAAAGCTTATTTTCCAGCTTTCCGGTTTTCAGAAACAGTAATAGACAACAGTTTACTGTATTATAAAATGATTAGGTAAAATGTAAAAGACGAACTGGATAGGGCAGACTAACAGGTTTAGATTCAATTCAACAATAACAACAGTTTGCAAGTTACACTATAACGACTCAGACGCAAAAGGTGGCTCGTTGGTCCAGTGGTTAGCATCCCTGCTTCCAATGCAGAAGGTCCCGGGTTCAAATCCCGCTTCAGGCAGAAGTTTTTTAACTTCTAATGTGGATTCAATTCTATTACTTCTTGGCTTAGGAATAAGTAAACGGTGACTTTGGAGCCGTCCTAGCAACGAAGCACTCAATAAATTCAAAGTTGTTCTGAATCGGCCTTGTTGATTCTGGCATTTGTCCGCAGGTGTTCGCACTGTCCAATCACTGATTCATATGTTTCGTATTTGAAATATCGATCTTTGATTGGTTATCGCTCACTCGTCGATGGTGTTCGAAGCCTGCAGGGTTGGTTCAGTCACTTTCAATTAAAGTCCCCCACTGCAAATCAGTTTAGTTACTGAGTGGGTAGACTCTAAATGTGAATTTATTTATTTATTTATTTAAAGTTCTAATATAATTCATTTCAATCCATGTTATCTAATTTCCGAAGTCGTGAGTGCGATTCCAGCCACCGACAATACAGACAAAAGGTTTCCCCCTCATATTTTCCTCAGTCATAAAGCAGATTATTCAAATGAGGCCATTCAAGTCTCGGACTTTCCTCCTAAATTATCCAAATGTTTCCAAAATCATTAATAGAACATAATATCGAGCCAAGCTGAAGTATGAATTCTTACGGAAAATTATTGTCACTTAATTAATATTAAAATAAATCTCACTATATAAATATTTTTATTCATATTTAAATTTAAATACATACAAGAAATATACCTAATTACTAATTAGGCCTAGCTTCAAACATTTATCCAAGTGAAGATAATATTTGAGGTTGTAACTAGAATATTGCCGCTATGTCATTTTATCGATGTCGGTTAAAATAACCACATTGTTTTGTGACAACAGATTTCTTGGCCCCACATACTTTAAACCGTTATATTTGGCATTAAATTAATTCTGCTCATTTTCATTACTAGTTTTACCGTTTGCGTGTCAACACCAATTAATAATTCCTTGGCGAGATAATTATTTAGTTCTGTCCACTACCTACATCAGTATCATTGTAGTCAACTTTCCCATCTAAATCATTGTTTATTATCGAAATATTCAGGTTCAAACTAAAAATGAAATAATGCCAGTTTATTCATCACTGTTGTACATTGTTAACCAGCACTTTACATTTAAATACTTGAAAGACAACTTATAATAAAGACGCGGCGAAGGGTGGAATGCAGCCTGACAGCCGGCCAGCCGCCCGCCGGCTGAGCTCTTTTACATCACCTCAGGTACACATGGTCCCAAACAAAGGCCCGTAGCTCGAGAAGGAGCAGTTCTACGTCACAGAAACGCGAGGCGATTCTTTTCAGAAAACATCAACCTATTTGAATATAACAATGGCTACATACGTAATCTAAAGTTCCGATCTCCTTTACCGAAGCCTAGCAGATTTTTTATTAAAAAACGCCTTCTACACCCTCGACAAACTGATCTAGAGACTCTAGTAATTCTTAGATGTATTTATTGTCTGTAGTGTTGCAAGACAAACATGTACTATCTGCTCTTTCATTGTAGCAATGATAGGCCTACTATCTTTTTTTATCTGTATTTTACTAATTTGTATGATTAAATTTTAAATGACAAGTTTCAATATTCAGATACCTCATGCACCTTTTGAATTGTAATTGTATTTAATTACTGTGAAACACTTAATAAATAAATAAGTGAGTAAAGAGAGGGTATTCTCATTCACTTGATTGCAACCCCCCCCCCCCCCTCACTCCATCTTCCCATTTCTAGCAGCAAGCTGCAGCTTGTGTTCTCTCTCAAGAGAGGTTGAAACATTCAGCAGTTTTAGTGTCATGCCACCATAGGCGTGCGCACGGCCCAGGCCGGACCTAATGTGTCAACTTGGCGGTCGGGCCGTGCTGGAATCCAATTCCTTTAGACCCGGCCTGGGCCGAGAGCAGTTTCACTTTAAACTTAACTTTAAATTAGTCTTTAAATTAAAATTCACTGTCAGTAGTGCGTTTTTACGCAAAGGCACACTTCACCCGGGCCTGCGCAAATAATTTATAATTTATCTTTTATTTAAATGAAAAGAACCATAGCTCTATAGGGGCCACAAGATCCTATAACAGCGGTAAGCGTCGCGTCTTAAAATCGCGTTTTAGACCATAAAAGTTAGTGCATCAACCGAAAAAATTTTCGCCTGCGGCGAAATTGCCTCCGGCGGCTGGGGCTTTGCCCCAGACCCCAGCTGTACCACGCCACCTTGTGCCGGGTCTAATGTTAGACGCTGCGCACGCCTATGCATGCCACCTATGATGCCACAACTACTGTATTTACGTATGTAGCCTAGCTGTTTGATTGGAATCCTATCAAGTGCATACAATATTTCATTCACCGTAGACATATGGCTCACAGCCTATCAATACGTGCTGATATCAAGTAGCCTTATGTAGTATTTAGCTCACGTTTTACCTTATTAAAATGTGTTTGTTAACTTAGTAATATAAACAAAACTCAAAGCCACGAGGGAATAATACAAAATGTCAGTGTTGTTAAAGCTACTTTTTAAAAGTAACACTGTTACAGCTACAGCTACTTGATCTTTGAAAGTAACTTTGCTACTTTTCAGCTACTGTAATTTGTTAGTAGCTCGCTACTTGTACAGCTACTCAAAAAAAGTAGTGACGCTACTTTACAGCTACTTTAATTTGTTATAAAGGACCAGGAGTTGGACCAGGAGGAGGAGGACTATTTAATTATTTCTTTGAAAATCTAGGCTTTCTTACCAATGATCATGTTTATGTTTATGAAAATAATGTTATCAACAACTTAGAAGCCACAAATATATGTCTAAGAGGTTTTATATTTTATATTACATTGCAAAATAGAGTAGCAGCGATTTTTCGCTACAAATACTCGTATATAGTAGCTTGCTACTCGCTACTTTACCGCATTTTCAAATAAAGCGCACTACCAGTCTCGCTACCAAAAAAAATAACTTGCTACTTGTAGCGCGCTACTTAACAACACTGGTTTTTGCCCAATTAGGCCAAGTGACAAGCGCTTACAAAAATAATTTTTTAGGTTATGATGACAAACTTAAAAAGCCATGTTTATTACTTGCACCTACACAATTGTTGTTCAACTAGCCCATAGGACAACATAGATCATTACCTTTTAGGGATGTCATAGGGTACCCGGGTTACCCGGATCCAGAAATTACCCGAATCCATTTTTAGGAGCCGGATCCTCGTCGGGTAGTATTATTTGTATTAAAAAAAACAAAAAAAAAAAATACGCGACGATATTTTTGCGGCTACTTTCCTTGAAGAAGTGAGTCCCTGCTTGTGGGTGTGGCCAGCTGGTCGCTGGTTAGTACGCGCTGTCATTACTGCGGGCGAGTTCTGTGATGCCATATACACTCCCCTCCCCCACCCCCCTCTCCCTTCCCGCGCGCAACGGCCACACAGAGCCCAACACACACAGCGGCCGGCAGCTGACACGGGCAGAGAACGACCTTCAACCGCGTGGTTTCGGGGGGGGGGGGGGGGGGGGGGGTGTAACCAAGATAAGGTGACATAATTTAGGCTTTCAGGATTCGGGTAACCCGGTTCTTGGAAGGTCTGGAACCGGATCCAAATTTTCCTACCCTATGACATCCCTATTACTTTTCATATTTTCTTTTTAGAATTGTTCACATCTCTTCAGTAATAGATACCCTCAGCCTCGTCCTCGACCGGCCCCTCTCGATGTCGCGGCTTCTCCAGGACCTGTGGACACATTTAAGGTGTCAACATACTGGACTGGTCCCACCACTGATGTTTAATAACACTCTTGCAATCTGGTTGTAAGTTACTTTTACTTTACTACTGTACATTGAAGTCCACATGGTTACTGGTTATTCCAGTCTAGAAAGTTCTTATCCTCAGTCAGAGAGAGTCGGAGAGAAAGAGAGAGAGAGAGAGATCAAACTTGTAGGGTTTCCCATCCTGAGTCACAATTATCTATTGGCTGTCAATATACTCCTTAAATCGATTCTTCCCAGCATTAATCAAATGTATGCAAATAAATCAAACACTGTGACTAATTTCTAGCCTGTCAGAAGTCTGATACAGTAATCTCTATTTCTTGTAGAATGTACTTTTCATAAAATAAGGAACACTTGCTTCTTTTTTTGTGTACCTGTGCTGTCTGTCCAATACATCGATGTCAAGGGAGAAAACAGACGACAGTGGCGCGCTGACCATATGGGCACAGGAGGGGACCGACCCACCCACCCACCCGTGTTCAACAACCCTTTCTAAGACGTCGTAATATTATTTACGATTCAATTCGTTGGTCAGTAGGTCGGTTGGTATAGTGCATACCAGTGTATTGCCATTGCGCAGTGGTTGGGGGTAGTAGGGGTAGAACACCAACAATGTCCCGACGTTGTTTCGCTGAGTTTAAATTTTGCACTTTTTCAGCTAATGTTAATTGCCATGCTTAGTGCTTAGTAGCATTTGGTAAGCATAGTGTAATCTTAAATTTGTTACCTGCTCTTCATCTAAAGTATACATGGCAATGAGAACACGAAATACATTTGATATACTAAAAGGCACATTTTGACACAACCAAAATGCTTAAAGCCTTGTCACCAAATCATGTTTAATAAGCAGCACGTTAATAAGCAGCACGGCTAGTCATTGACATGGGCGCCGCAAGGGGGGGGGGGGGGGGGGGCTGGATTTCAGGAATTTTAAAATTTAACTGGATACACGCTATATGCGTCGTATAATATAAAGTAGGCTATGTAAATAAAAATAAAAATAAGTAAATAACGAATAATTTGCCTAGTCAATATAGTCCCCTCACGAATATGTTAATTTTAACGTGATTCGATAAGTATTGTTATTTGAAGATATAAATGAAAGCCCCACTGGCTGACTTGGGCAATATGACTACGCCACCCCCTGTCCCCCCACCGCTCGTCGCATGCTCGCTGACTGCTATTATTTTATGTTTACAATTTTTTATGTTTAGTTTTAGGCCTACTTATATAGCATTTAAATAGTATGCATTTTATGTTTCGTATCTTTAGTTAATCACGGCCAGACGGGCCAGTTACCATTCATATTATCTCAAACGATATTGTTCCACGTTTTGATGATTTCCATGTCATACAGTATGTTTTTTAATTTGATTTATACAATTTTATAACCAGTACCTAAATCAAAATGAAACGCTGTTTTGGCAAAGTACGTGGTTAAACTAATTCCATCCAGAACCTACTTTAACATCCCAAAATCGGTTAAACAGTGTTGAAAATCCCAAAAAGCAGGGCGCTTTGGCAGGCGCAAAAGCAGGGCAAATTTGGGAGCTTGCGCCCCCCCCCCCCTCTTCCACCCAGATGCAAAATGTTATTTCACTTTGCCCCTCCCCGAAAATATTCTGGCGGCAACCATGGATTGAGGTTAGGGATGACGAAACCCGACTTTTTTACGACCAGGGTACCCGTTCACTATACCCGGTAGGGCCTACATCGAATAATCGGAAACCGGTTACTTAGGAAACCAGTTTTCATGTCGTAAACCGGTTTTTTGAAAATAAAAAAATCACGTTTTTTAAATACGCCGCGCTTTCCCGTGGAACACTAGGCGCATTCTCGTGTGCCCGCGGGGCCCTAGACAGTCAGCAGTCAGCACTGGGCCGGCTCGCATGTTCGCATTGCGAGTTGTGACAAGTGAGTTATCTGTGTAATTAATTAGTTATCGCGATGTCAAAACGAAGCAATGAGTCGTGTGTTTGGAACGCCTTGAAGGTCACTTGGGTCACTCGACACTTGCTCAACGCAGCGCTTTTCACCTCGCTTTTCACTCACCAGTCACTTTGTTCGGCAGCCCCGTCTCCCCCCCTCCACCCGCTCCCAACCCACAGCGCAACACGCCTGGCCAGTACTCAACTTCCCGAATACGCGCGGACATCATAATGTGCTTTTGTCGTGAGAGCTGTTGAGAGCAGCGTCGGCGGGGGGGGGGGGGGGGGGGGGGGGGGGGGGAAATACATACACACAAAATCAGTCAATTTTTTTTTTTTTTTTTTGAAATAACGTTTTTTTAAACGATTATCCGGTTTGTAAAAATACTATTCGGTGTAGGCCCTAATACCCGGGTAAGCCTAGGCCTAATAAAACAAAAAAAATCGTGTGTGGGGTGTCAAATCAACCGCTCAATATCGCTCTCGTCGAAAATAACACTACAAATAGTGTATTGTAGTAGCAGGGATTAGGATGTTTCATTATATTTCGTGATGAAAAGTTGAAAACCCATGACAAGAGAAAGTGAACAACAGGGTCGAGGATCGGAGCGGGATGAAACAAAATGCGTTCTCCGAAACGAAGAATGAGTCACTGGCTCACAGCTGCCACTCAAGCTCAAGGCCACGGGCAGACCGCCTGTTGAAGTGTCGAATTTTTTTTTTTTTTTTTTATTTATTTAAGGGTTTCTATAAAGCATTACAATTTGTATGATATTGAATGGTTCTGTGATTTGGGAGGGAGGGGTGGGGGGGTTAGCAGTTCATGCTAAAAGATTGCCGGCGAGCGGGCTTACATGAACAGGGAATCGGGCGACATGAACAAAAGAAACTATCAAAGTGAACAGTTTATTTACAGACGCGATTCTATTTCTAAGGGAAATACTACCAAGCACAAAAATAAAATACGTAATGACGGATGAATCAGTTCAAATTCAAAACATTTAGCTGATTCGCGGTTCTCAATTTCAGGAACTGGGTTTTGTCGGGTAAACGGGTAGAGAAAACACAAACCCGTACCCGACTTCGTCGGGCGGGTATCGGGTACCGTCGTCTTCCCTAATTGAGGTAATCCAAATAGTGGATCGCTGGGTGGGTAGGTCTGTCATATGGGGGATTGCTTGCTCCTGTCTAATTTAAGGGTTTAGCAAGCCACTGACTAACAATCAGTACATCCTCAAAACAGCAGATACAAATGTTCCTTACCAGACACTTCATTCTTTTGCTGATTCAACAGTTTCTTTAGTTGGTACCCACGGCCGCGTCCCGGAGCCAGCCTGCATCTCAAGGCTCCTTCTGGGGCTGTGAAACAATGACTGAATACAATACCAACCACAACAAGATACTTTAAGTACAGTGGCTAAATTTTAGCAACACCACATTAATTTCAAGAGGTGAGCATGAATAGAAAATGACACATGAATAGAAAATAACATGTGAATAACTGAATATGAATATTAATCCAATGAAGATGGTTGCAATTTTAACTTTTCCTTTTTCCTTCATGAACATCAGTGTTTACGGGTTGTCTTACATTCGGAACAAGAAAGTAATTTACCTTGTAACACAGCCGAATGGGATACATTTTCTTTCATTGCTGCGCTTAAGGCTGTTGCCGGTGGAGATTTCTGTATAGGAGTATCTTCAACTGGTGCTGTGATTGGTTGAGATATGGCTTTTTTCTGTGGGAGTCCTCTTAATGTTCTGTTTGGATAGTGCATTTTATCATTCAGTGACAGGGTTGCCAATACCAAGGAATTCGTGTTGTCTTTCTCATCACATCGAGACGAGCAGCCAGTAGCGTTTGGGAAAGCGGAACCTGAAAGTATTTTGAAATAAAAATTACCTAAATGGGCAGATAAATTAGTGGATTGTGCTTGTGTGTGATAGCCTACTCATACTTGGAGAACTTCATTTTCAATCAAGAACTTTTAGAAAGTTCAGTTCACCCTCCAAAAAATTAATTTTAAAAACATTTACTTTTGAAAATTCTGCAGTTTTAAGTTTAAGTTCACTCCAAAAAATGAACTTGCTTTTTAAAAGTTAATTTTCATTTCTTGTAGTTTACGTAAAAATATTATAAAATGTTATAAGCTACAAATTCCAAAAGGTGGTAAAATTATAAAGTAGGCCTAATAAACCATTCTTAAAGGTGCATTCACAATATTTAATAGTACTATGGAGTATGGTTTAATGATTAAGACTAAGCCACAGGCTTCTTTCATTGGCTGGGAGGGAGAATACTGCGCTCTGATTGGCTGTGACTAAGGTTTGTCTTAATCTTAATCATTAAACCATAGAACTAGTAAAGATTGTGAATGCACCTTAAGTCTTAACAGATATTGCCATGGTGAAAGTACCAGCTGACATCTGCACTCAACCTTAATAGGCCTACTTGATTTAACAACAGTCAGGCTATGCATTTATTTCATTCCTACTAAGCACCCCGAGTTGACGCCCGAGACTTATGAGCCAACTTGCTTGGGTATTCTATCTTCAATGAGCAAGAAAGCTTATCGTAAGTAGGCCTACTCAACACACCGTTTGACAAGTCATCACTTGAGGCTGTGGTATCTTCAAATTGATCATTTTCAATGACGTCACCGTTTGATTTTTGGTCATCAATCTGAGAGGTCGATTCTTGATCACTACTCTGGTAGTTGAGTCGGCAGCCATAGTAAAACCGATTGTTGTCCATTACGTAACTGTTCAGATCGTTGTTATCAGTCCAGAATTGAGTAACCCGGTTTGTGGGACTAGTTTCGGCAGCTTGTTTGTCCTCGTCACCCAGGAAACTGCTTTCATCGCTCATCAGAGAGAAGTTGTCTATCTGAATACTGCTTTCTTTGCTCATTGAAAAAAACTCACCTTCATCACTGTCGTCTGACTGAACATCATCTTCTGCATTCACCGGAAGGTTGTTTTCTTTAGGGACATTACCTTTAACAATGTTGCCATACATGTCAAACTGGACTTGATTTGTATTTATTGGTGGGTTGTCAAACTCGTCAATGTCACGAGTGCAGAACTCTTGTGTTTGGAATCGGCGGTTATAAACCTCCACTTCATAATCATGATTGGTGTAGATTGGCTCTTGATAAAGAACTTCATTTCTAGAAGAAGGAATACAGGTTACGAAGTTAAGTATCTGGAGGATAGGTGACCACATGGACTTGTAGTACTATCAATGCTCGGAGTATACTGTGTAGCCTACACGAAGTTCACCCGTTAAGCTGCCAGGTTAGCTACCCTAGCCTAGATGTGCAAACAGGGCCAGCTAGTTAGTTTGCATGTTCTAGGTTAGTTACTTATAAATATTGTACTCATTCCGAGTGAACAAGGTTGCAGAAGACCGAAACCTCTCGGAAAACTTGTTAATGTATTTTATTTATGTTTTTATTTAATCTCTTTATCACCACATCAGTCTACACTTCAGGCAAACTGTTTGGTACCTATAAAAACTCACCCTCCGTCTGTGACGACCTCGTACTCCGGTTCATTCTGCTCCATATTAGCCAGCGTCTTGTGTTCACGCACAAAAGCCGATTCCGGAATAGCAACTAGAAATTAATTTAAGAGCATTTGGTCAACATTATAGTGTAAGTAGGGCTGTGCACATAGGTATAGTATAAATCATTGACTGTACTGTACTAAGTAAAAGATGAACTTTGTAATGTATGTACGTACTTAAATAGCAACCTTGCTAAATATAAAAGATTTCTATCAAAAAAATAGACCTAGGCCTATGTATTGTAAATTGTAATGTATAGTTTACATCATCATCATCTGTTGCCACATCCAACTCTGAGTTGGGTCGGCATTGAAGATAAGCCTCTCCATCTTCTTCTATCCTGCTACCACTCTTCCCCCTCAACTACATTCCAGTCCCCTCCTCGCATTTCCACATCCTTCCTCACGTTGTGGTTTTACATACTAGGCCTATAAATAATAAATATCGATTTCAATTAAATTGTCATATTATTATGTGTTGTACAAATTCAGGTAGGCCTATAATCACAAATGTGATTTGTACATGTCATTGAAATGCCCGAGGAGATCTGTGTCACTTAAGGTTGGGAACCCCGTTCAGTATGTTTTTTGAAGTACCTGTAGCGGACCCCGTCCCTAGACCCCCTGGCACGTGTCTAGGGGATATATTTTAGTCTTACGAGGATCATCGGGAGAGAAAATCCGCCACAAGAACTTATCTCCTCGGCCCGGTTCAGTATCGTGTATTGTATGTGTGTGTGTGAACCCTTGCGACTGTCGTACGATTGGCTGGGCTGCGTTACTAGCCTTGCGACTGATCGTACGATGGCTGGGGTACTACCACTCTGTGTATAACCCTGCTTCGAACCGTAGGCCCTTGCGACTGTCGTACGGTTGGCTGGGCTGCGTTACTAGCCTTGCGACTGACCGTACGATGGCTGGGGTACTACCACTCTGTGTATAACCCTGCTTCGAACAGTAGGCCCTTGCGACTGTCGTACGATTGGCTGGGCTGCGTTACTAGCCTTGCGACTGATCGTACGATGGCTGGGGTACTACCACTCTGTGTATATGTGTGCGTGCGTGTGAGAATGTGTATGTGTGTGAGTGTGTGTATTTATACTTTACATTGGGTAAGGAGACGAAATCGGTAGAAGACCACAATATATCAGATAGAAAACTTGGTTATATTTCTTACATGGTTTTTACATAGAAAAATACAAAACAAACTCTAAGTATAAAAATAAAGCTACAATGATATAATAAGTTGGCAACACGGAAAATATTCTAAGTCCAACGAAGAAAATATAATTTTCAACTGTGTTGTTGGGACTTAGACGACTTAGAGGATTTCAAGACTAGTTATTCAGACTGGCAATACGAGAGAAAATTTCTAAGTGTTAATAACTCCGCAAAGGAATACAAAGTTCCCGGCGTGGGCTCTCAGTCGTGTACGAGCGCTACATCGGACCAAGTCACCGGGTTAGGGTGCAGGCCAACGTATTCGAAGCTCGGAGTTGTGTGGGACCATGCGACTAGTACCCTAGACAGCAGAGGTGCTGATCCCTAGGGCTCCTATGCAACTTTTGGACGGGGACTTTCTCATGCACTTGGACGCCTGACCTGACGGGGCGCTACGCCCCACACCAACTGATTTTATCGACGCAGAGTTGCATATTAAATACCCAGCACCCGCCTGATGGGAGGGTGAGGGGGGTGTGTGCGCGCGCACCCCAGCAGTTCGTCGTCTGCTACGGGATGGCAGAGATGCGCATGCGTATGTAAATCACCGAGGTGACGCTAGATGGCGGGCGTGCGCAGTTGCTTTGAATTCCAGTGTAGCCAACTTTACATGATTTAAAAACATATAGCCACCTTTACACAAGAAAAGATCCCTACATGCGTGAGAACATGAATGTGGCATAAAAAACACATGGTACTTATAATCACAATAGGTTACATACAATAGATTCTTTGGTTTACGATGTACATGATACAAACAGTACAAACAAAAAATAATATAAAACAATGCAAATCGACACGATTATCCTTGGGTGTAGCATCTCAACACTCAGACCCTCTTGAGGAAGGAATGCCTCCCTTAAGTGGTCTAGTCTACAGATACAAAACATATAAAGTTAAAAGCAGGTTGGTTGGACTCACCTTTGCCCACTCTTCTGCAAGTACATTTTTTTCTCTTGGTATGTATTTGTCTTGTGATAAGTATAATTGGATAGATATAATAAAATTAAATGATATATGCTGAGGTATATGACATAGCGGAGTCAATGTGAATACCACTTGAACTAGGCGGCCGCTGTAACAAGTGTCACACTGCCACAGTCTATTTCCGATGACAGTGCGCGAGGCGCCTAATTCAAATGGTACGTAAGGGCCATTCCCTTACAACCATATATGAATTTACAAAAAGTATCTTAGATTTTGAGTGAATACGGTAGGTACACTAACCAGTACACTATACTTACAGTTAGCTATGCCATCTAGTGACTCTTGATTTTCACATGTGCTTAAATGATGATTGTAATCCTCAGGGTGAACGTGGTGAGTAGCGTTCCAAGGACACATAATGAGCTTGATCTTACTTTTCTGAAATCACAAAATAATAGAGTGCCGATATTTTATGTTTGACATCTAGTTTGAAGCTCCACCCCCTAGTTATGTGACCACTGCCCAGCATAACAATTAACATGATTGATTATAAATAGGTCCAGGCCTAATATAATAAGAAATGAATAATGATTGTCGGATTGTCACGGGGGTGATCACTTATAGCAATGGAGGGAAGCAGCAGGGGAGCGTCAAGCTAAGAAAATCCCAATACCAAATCAAGAAATGTGTGATACAAGAGACGAAGCTACAAGCAACTAGGCCTATCCAAAAGGAATAATTCCGATTAATAGATTTTAGCTAGGCTAACTTTTTTGACGTTTGGGCCACGGCTGGGTGTTATTTTAGTGGCTATTCTCGGTGCGCATACTCCACCAGTCTGCAGGGACCTCAACATAACCTAGTTTGACTTTAACATAAATTTCAATTAAAGAGAGACTACTCTACTAATATTGCACAACTTTAAGCACTCAGTCAATGAAAAATGCAGTGTAGCCTTAGGCCTACAGTGAATTATTACAACTCACCTCTGCACATTTCAACAGGTGGGCTATAAAGCGAAGAGCTTGGACCTTGTGTGACGGATTGTAGGGGCATCTTCTTAACCCGTTAGCGTTTACTTTGTATATCGGATCCATCTGTTAACAAAAATAACGAATAACAGCAGTGGTTCTCAACCTTTGAAGTTAGTTTAACACAATACAACTCACTTGGTTTCGTCAGTTTAAATTAACAGGAACTGTACTTGTTTTTTTAGAAACCTGTGTAACCTAGCCTAGGTCTGGCCTATATGTATAGCAGGCAGTAGGCCCTACCCTACCCATCCAATGGTCCTGCAGTCCTGCTATACCAATTAGGCAATTATAATATTTTAAGTTTCATGAACAGGAGCTTATCTTCAATGCCGACCCAATGCAGAGTTGGACGTGGCAACAGATGATGATGATGATGATGATGATGATGATGATGAACAGGGGCATTTTAACGAGTCGCTCCTTTGATTAGGTACAACATCAGCAACAACAAGAGAGAATACAAAAATGCAGCCGTCAAGCTATTCCTGGATGAGGAAGGCATCGAACTGCAACTCACCGTGCCGTACTCCTCTCAGCGAAATGGAGTACTGGTAGCAGAAAGGAAAAACCGCTCCCTGACGGAAATGGCAAGATGCAAGCTACTTGATGCAGCCTTCCGGACAAATATTGGGGAGAAACAGTCGTCATCGCAAACTACCCTATCTACCTACAGAACCGCCTAGGCCTACCCAGCAAGTCGACTGAGAAAACCCCTTACAAACTGTGATGCAGGAAACCCAATGTTTCGGGTTTTCGGAAGCAAAGTCTTCTAGGAACAAAATATTATATCTCAAATCTTAGGAACGTTGTGTAAACCGACCTTTAATCGCTAACTTGGTAAATGTAGGCCTTACACATTGGGTGTCCGCTCGGAAAGTGATCAAACAAGTTTTCTAGTGAAATGTACTGAAAGAAGTGATAAGGAAAAGTGTCCAAAGTAGTGAAAATCTGTGGAATGATGAGTGGAAGTGGTAGAAATGTCGTGAAATACGTCAAAAGGGCGGCCATTAGTAGCAGGCTTGTTTGACATGAAACAAGTGTTACCAACCGTTGAAAGAACCCTAACGTGGTTAGGGAGATGTAACCCCTCCCCTCACCCTGAACTACACGTTGGTAGACCTGTCACCGGCAGCAAAAGCATCATTAAACGTAAACACCAAGCCAGACCCTCTTTTATATCGTCGATAAATGTAGTTTATAATGTTTTAGCGGACAGAAAACCTTGTTTGGGCAAATAGGCCCTATTAGATATTCTTCTGGGTATTTGGGGAATGAATGTGAAATATTTTTTTTCAAAGAAATTTAACAAAAATCTTTTTTTTATGTTACCTGTTACTGTATCTTTCCAATTATGAAAGGCACATGCTTCAAATACTACATATTATTTATGTTTTAAATCAATTATCAATTTAATTACATGTTGAATTGGCTAGAGCCTATAGCGGAGTTCACACACATTTGCTAAGGATAAGGATAGTGATTAAGAGCTAGCGCCTAGACGTTCCGGTTCACACGCAGGAACTAGAATAACGAATGTGTATGATCTTCAAGAAAAGGATAGGCCTACGGGAAGGCCTATCTTATTAATAATAATATTTAATAATATTAATAAATTAGTTAATAATAGCTTTAGCTTATATTACATCAGTAGTTTTTATTATATTGGTTTTCGCAAAAAGACATCCTAGCTTCTGATTGGATGGACCTGATTCTGGATAAGGATATGGCTGGAAGTTAATTAAAAGCGCTAGTCGTTAGCGATGTCCTTTCGTGTGAACGCCTACACGCATTTCCGTATGTTCAACTTCCAGTCATAATCCTTAGCAAAGTGTCTGAACCGGCCTTATGTCTATGCACGCCATTCACCAATTAGCAACATGCACACAGCCTACTGGATGCTACAATCAGCTGTTCTACGTTGCTTCAGTAGCCAACGTATGAAATGAAACCGAATATCGCCCGCAAACTTGAAGAAGGGGTAATTTATTTTTTGCGGATAAATTTATTTTAAAATAATAACCCCTTCTTCAAATTACCCCTTCTTCAAATTTGAAGAAGGGGTAATTTATCGAAAATACTGTGATTATTATACAGTAACTTGTGTTTAAGTTGGTGCATCTGCTGATAACAAAGAACCAAAGCACTTATTTTGCTGCAGAGATATTTCTCTTCATCCTAGTGTTGAACAATGGCGAATGGCGTGCATAGGCCTAGGCATAGGCTCTAGCCAATTCAACAGAATTAAATTGATTTAAAACATAAATATGTACTTTTTGAAGCATGCGCCTTACATAATTGGAAAGATACAGTAACAGGTAACATAAAAAAGTGATTTTTGTTAAATTTCATTGAAAAAAAAAAGTCACATTCATTCCCCAAATACCCCTTCTACTTAAATGTAAGAGTACTTACTGTTTATAACAGATACACGTACTATAATGCCTCTAGCAATACTAACTAACATATACTCCATTTTAACTAAAGTTGATTTCTCCAATATCGTTTTCAAGACACTTGTGAAAAGAATTTGGCAGAATTTTCTGTTCTGCTGGGCTCTGCATCTGAAACCTGAACCCATCTTTGGGGCCGCCCATAAATGATGTCACACTATTTGGGGGGGGGGGGGGGGGGGGGGGTGGTCTTCAACTTGTGACAATATGTGACAGGGGGGGGGTCAGTCGTTCTGTGACATCCATGCATGCACTGCATAAAATGCTAGTGCAGATTCTTTTTCAGTATTTTACATTTTTCAAAATCCCGCAATTTCACGCATTTCCAAAACTGGTTTTTAGCCATCACGCGCCACTTGCTGAGTTTCGCCATGGACGAATGCTTTTTAAACATATTTTTGGAATAGTTATTGCGGATTTTTTCCGACCAGAAATTATCAACTTCTTCTTGTGACCTGGGTCTGCCATTTCAGTTTTCAAGAGGTGCAAAATTAGGCCGGTCTTAGAGGTAATACCAAAAAAAGACAGGACCTCTTGTGAATCCAGGCCCAGAAGACTAAGCTTCGTTATAGGGTAGCCCTACAAAACCATTAGCCTTGAAGGCTAGGCTTAGCCTTCTCAGCTCAGCCTTCCTTAGGTCTTGGTCTTCCTAGGCCTAGCCTTTTTAGCCGTAGTCTAGAAGGCTAGTCCTAGGTAGGCTAGGCTTATGCCTAGGAATGCTAGGCTAGGTCTAAGAACGCAGCCCTAGGTAAGCTTAACATTAGAAGGCTAGCCCTAGGAAGGCTGCAGGGCTAGGTTTAAGAAAGCAAGGCCTACCCTTCAAAGCTAATGGTTTTCTGGGGATATAGCCTTCCGAAGCCTAGCCTTCTGGTGTTTATCCTAAGGCTAGTCTTCCTATATCTAGCCTAGAAAGCATCTTACCTAGGGCTAGCCTTCTAGGCCTAGGCCTCAGCATGCTTGTAGAGAGGTTTCGCTAGGTCTATAGAAACGCTTAACTCTAGAAAGAAAGGATAAACCCTAGAAAGAAAGGCTAAACCCTAGAAAGAAAGACTCAACCCTAGAAAGAAAGTCTAAACCCTAAAAAGAAAGTCTAAACCCTAAAAAGAAATGCTAAATCCTAGAAGGCTAGGCCTACCCTAGGTAGGTCAAGAAAGGCTTGGCTAGTTTATAATCATGAATAAGCGGCTATCAAATAGGCCTATAGGCCTACTCCACATTTCACTTACATGTTTGAGAAATTATGTCTCACATTTAACAGCTTTCTCAAGGTCTAGGCCTAGGTTTCTAAGCTATTGCCTAGGAAGCCTATGTCCAGGAAGGCTACCTACCTAGGCCTAGGCCTAGGCCTAGGCCAGGCCAAAGAAAGCATATGCCTAGAAGCCTGTCCTAGCCTAGGCCTAGGCTAAACCTTGAGAATAACAATCAATGTCTCCAACATAGCTCAAATGTGAAGTATATTTTAAAGCCACTTATTTTATGATATAAAATCAAAAAGCCTAGGATTGGTGTAGTAGGCCTAGACTCGGCAGTATCATTATCCATAAGGTGACCAGACGTACCGGTTTGACCGGTACAGTACCGTTTTCCGAACCCTTGTGCCGGTGTCCCGAAAGATTAATGAAAATGACGTATTTGTACCGGTTTGTAATTTGAGAAAAGAAATGTCCCGGTATTCTGTAAAGTTAAATAAATGTATCAGACAATAAACATTGGCATTATAGAATCTTCCACTTTTGGAAGTTTCTACTTTCCCCAATTATCTCAGTAACATAATATCATTCATTAAATTTAAATCATTTGTCTTTGTTTTGTGATAATCACTAATCAGAAATCAAAATGTACTAAACAATAATCATGGAACTGCATTTACCTACATGCATGTATTCTTTCAATGTAAAGACAATGTCTATTAAAATTTCAAGGATGCACATTGTAAAAATTAAATAAATTTTCATTTTTCAATGAAATGCATTCATTTTATTTGATGATTGCCTGCACTTGACTTGCCCTTGCATGAATACTCTACTCTGCCTCACCCATATATCAAATAAAAATTATCTTCAGGAATCATGTCAGGCAGCTGTTTTTTTTTTAGCATTTTGACGAATTTATACCTTCAAAAAAATTTCGCCTCCGGCGGCTGGGGCTTCGCCCCAGACCCCTGTGTGTGCGGACTAAAGTTTGTCCCGGTTTGTTACCTTCAAAATATGGTCACCTTAATTATCCAACATTATCATGCTGGCATCCATTAGCTTCTAATATGTAACGGCGGCCGTTTGTCTAGGCCTAGGGCCTATACCACGGCTAGGATTCAGTTCGAGAGTTAATTTTGGTTGTAAGTTTCTGTGACATGAAATGCAAATTTAAAAAGTTCATTTCCTATATTGCGTATTCACTATAAATACAAAATATTCAAGTAACAGCGCTATTGAAAGCTAGGCCTACGCCTAGGCTATATTTTAGAGACAAGGCCCTACATGAAGTTGTTTCTGAATGCAAATATTCACAAGGATTTCCGACTTACCAATCGCGTCTTGTTGAAGGCTTAGTTATATAAAGCGGCTGTTCTTTAAAACGAACTAAAATGTTTAATGCAGTGTTGCCAGATTTTCAAAGTGAAATTATTTACCCAAGAGTCAAAATTATTGTACTTTTAATAAAATTATGGTACATAATAATTCTGAAATATGACACAAATTATGGTATTTATTTACTTGTATTTACATCGTATTTTTATATACAGAGCGTTGTCGAACCAGATTTGTATAGACAACGCGGAAACAAACCATCTTTATTGGCCAGATTACTAACCATCGCGAGAACATTTTTAATACACATTAATAATACATCATGGATGCGTTTCTAGATGCAAATTGTTGCATCACTCTTATAGCTTATAAAACACATATAATATAGGCAATCTAATGATTGTAAATATAGAACAAAATAATACATGATTATATAATGAGATCTTGATAGCACTAAAATAATTAAAGGTTCTGTACATTATGATATGTGCTAAATAGTATACATGTTTTGTGAGTCTTTTGACGCATTGTACGCATTGACATTGCCCGTATGTTTACCAGCCAGCCGGTGAACAATGAACGTCCACTGTCAAGTCTCCGCGGGTCAGGTTCGACCGTTCGAATACATACATTCCAATGACAACCACAGGCAGGCGCAAGTGCGATTATCAGTCAAAAAACACCGGAAACGGAAGTTCGATTTTTAAATATTGCCAATTTGTTCAAATTTAAATTTATTGTACGATTTAACCAAAACTATGGTACAAAAGATAAAATATGGTACATTTTAGCACTATGGTACGGTCACTATTTACTAAGGTACAGTAGATCACTTTATGGTACGTTTTCCATAATTATGGTACGTCTGGCAACACTGGTTTAATGTGTAACTTATTAGGAAGTAGTTGATAAAAAAATGTTTCTAAAAGATTCGTAGAACCGTCTCGAACGTATCACGGCTTGGAACAAAGCTTCGGACCTGCCGCTGCGTGCTAAACTAAGCACCAGTATGGTGTTGGTAACAAAATGTCACCAACATAAAAAAATATATTATCTTTATTTTTCGTGTCGATTTATCAGTTGTTTGTTACATCTTAGTATATCGTCATTAGCGGCTTGTATGTAGAACATAATATGTAAAATCTAAAGAATATTGGTTAGCAATGTGCAATCAATAAAAACACATTTTCTTTAACAGAATTTGCGTAGCAGGGGTTTGTCCTAGTTACTTCCGTGAATCTCCTAGCGGCGGTTCCGTTTACCTTATTTGTTGGAGTTTGGTGGCTCGCCGCTAGGGGAATACGGTGCTCGGTCTTTTATTCCCCGGAGTAGGCGGGAGATTTAAAGGCATGCTTCTTTGTCCAACACAACCAGTGTAAATTGTACGAAAAATGCGCTTTACTGTCCGGATGTACTTTTACTGGGTGTATGGTAGTGGAGTCCGATAAATAATACATTTGTATTTATTGTCTACCTACTCAGTTACAAGTACTGACTTCCAGTGAGGGACATTTATACTATTTATTAAGTGCATCGTTGCTATGACAGCTCCAAAGTCACCGTTTACGTGTACACCTGAATAATATAGATTAAAGCCAAGTTTGCAAATAAGAAACCCCCAGCCTGAACCGGAAATCGAACACTGGACCGTCTGTATTGGAAACAGAGTGAAACCAACTAGACCAATGGTTGCAGCTTTCAATAATTAAAACTGGCGTACCACTTTGACACCGGCTTCGACAATAGGTGTAGGGGTGTAAACCTATCGAGGGTAAATATAAATTATTAGTGCCATGTTTTGACTCGTGTACTAAGATGATATTTTTTATCCGGACTACATTATTCAAAGATGATGATGACAACACTGGAATAATAAACAATGCAATGAATATGCATTTTCATCAATTATGGTAATTGTATTATTTATTGTTTACCGTAACTATTTAAACTTAAATGTACTTGGGTATAGATTTGAGATCCCTAACATTATTTTCGGAACGTGTCTCAAAATTATTTGTATTTTTCCACCACCTAGGACTAGGATATGAAGTTTATAATTATATAGATTTAGGTTTGGTTTGGATAGAATTGTCTTCTACAAGCCCCAGACTCTGAGCTAGGCCCGTGGGGCTAAATTATAAATATCACCCAAATTTGGATGTAAAAATACAACCGGAGTATATTTTGTCCAGGCTTGTAATCTTACAATTTTTACCTCGATTTCCTGCTTTCTCACGCCCATACTACGTACACCTGGTAGAAACTTGTGGTTTGTCAGACAAATACAGTTCAGTTTTATACGAGACAGATGCGCAGCTTGAGCTATTCATCTATTCAGACGCGTTGGCACATTGGGGCAAAGGAGAAGTGTTTTCAAGGTAATCCTACGTTATACGTTGACATATCACTCCAATTTCGCATCTTTCATTTAATATTGTAACTACTAGATTTGTTGGTCGGTACATTTTCAATTATATTATTGTATTGGTCTACAAGTAAATCCGTTATACTTGTAAGTCAGCAATTGGCAAAGAGGGTTTTATGTAAGGGAAGGCTCTAAATAAATAAATACAAGCTATGTGAGTGAGCAAAGCAAGGGATGGTTTAATGCTAGGCTTTATTCTTTAAGTAAATATAAACTGGTACGTGAGCAAAGCAAGGAAGCGAGGGTTTATGTTAGGCTCCAAGTAAATATAAACTGGATGTGAGCAAAGCAAAGGGATGGTTTAATGTTAGATCCAATTAGGCCTAAATATGTAACTGGTATGTGAATAAATCAAGGGTTGGGCTTGTGTTGGGTTCCACTTTTAATGCCTAACCAGCAGTGGGGTACTAATGGAGAAGGGGAGATTTTTGGCTTAAAGACTCTTAGCCGCCCCTCTCCCCATACCGAAAAAGTCAGAAGACATACATTTTATAATGAATATTATTATTATTATTATTATTATTATTATTATTATTATTATTATTATTATTGCTTTAGTATACTAATTACACACACTATAATATACACACACACTGCAATATTATATACACTATTTCTGAACCAAGTTTGGTTATTTGGAAGTCAATCCACCGCTACTCAATATATCATCTGATTATTATACAACCTAGTGTTAGACGCAAGGGATGGCCTGGCAAGCAATTGTGCACGAAAGGGAAATGGGGGACTTTTGGGCTAATACCTAAATACCCCTTCTACTTAAATGTAAGAGTACTTACCGCTTATAACACATACACGTACTATAATGCCTCTAGCAATACTAACTAACATATACTCCATTTAAACTAAAATTGATTTCTCCAATATCGTTTTCAAGACACTTGTGAAAAGAATTTGACAGAATTTTCTGTTCTGCTGGGCTCTGCATCTGAAACCTGAACCCATCTTTGGGGCCGTCCAAAAATGATGTCACACTATTTGGGGGGGGGGGGGGGTGGTCTTCAACTTGTGACAATATGTGACAGGGGGGGGTCAGTCTTCTGAGACATCCATGCATGCACTTCATATAATGCCATTTTTTAGTGCAGATTCTTTTTCAGTATTTTACATTTTTCAAAATCCCGCAATTTCACGCATTTCCAAAACTGGTTTTTAGCCACTATAACGCGCCACTTGCTGAGTTTCACCATGGACGAATGACCAGTAATAACCAGCAGCTGTGAAAATGTAAAAAATAAAGAAAATTCAAATATTTGATCTCGATGTGACTGATTTTGTCCCATTTTTTTTTTAATGTTGGCATGTCGGGGGGAGGGGGCAGTAAATTTTTTTTGTGACATCATTAAAGGAGGGGGGTTGTCAGACTTGTTGTGACTAACTTTGACAAGGAGGGAGGGGGGGTCTAATTTGGTCAAAAATTGTGTGACATCATTTATGGACGGCCCCTTTGAAATATCAACATAGCTAGGAAATCAACCCGAAAAAGCAGATTTAAGACTCTACAGGACGGTATTTTTAACGCTAACGTAGGCACTTTGTTGCTAGTGTTTCCTGAGGCCGTTTGGAAACAGATGAGTGTGTAACTTTGCACACATATTTAGAAAGGTCTTATGAATGACTAGATACGTCATCTTCTTCACAATCAATATAGTTTTAATTTTAAAAAAATAAGAACTTGAGTCTTTTTGTCCGTTTTGTTCTTACTTTGTCTTAATGTTCTGGGTCTTTCTTAATGAATATTGGAAAATGCACGAGCTGTGTCATTCGGCCAACTATTGACTAGCCGTAGTTAAATTTTCGAAACTGTATGTTGCACGGTGTTGACAAAAAACACAATTTCCCGAATCAAGTACACGCATTGCTCTTCGTTTGCAATTCTTACTTTTCTCTGGCCCAGGTGAATGTCTAGCTTGTCGGCGCTACCTGTCACTCGACAAGACTCCCAACAGTTGCCACGAACCGGTTTGAGCGGACAGAAGGGGATGAATGAGACCATCTCATCAACCACAACATCAGTGCGAAACGCCTACATCCAATCCATTAGCCCTGTTCTTTATTTGTAAATAAACGATACTGACGATATAGTAAAATCAAGAATGACTGACCGTAAAGTGACAGATTTGTGCCCGATCCTAGAGAGTATGGGTTTAGCGTTGATATTTTTTAATTTATTATAATTATTTATTATTAATTTCATAATTGGTATTCAAACTAATAATAGTAACAGTAATAGTAGCAGTAATAATAACATGTAATTTGTTTTATTCAATTAACACTAAATACATGTACAAAACTTTAAACAATATCCATAAAGCTTTGTGTAAGACATGTCAGAGTACAACGAATTGGGGGGGGGGGGGGGGGGGGCTTTTTTCATAGCAGAGTGCAATATAATGTTAATAACTAATGATATAATTTCCGTGAGTACCCCCGCTGAATGGTGTACAGGTCAAATAACTTTCCTTGAGCCCTTTTTTGACTATCTAGGTACATTAGGGCTAGTGCAGTGGTTCCCAACCGGGGTGCCGCGAACCTCTGCTAGGGGTGCCGCGAAATTTTCGTTGAAATTGAAAACAATAAAATTATGAGTTTCTGAATATTTTGAAAATAAAACAAAATATTTATATTTTAACAGTATACCTACAAACGAAAACATATTTTAATTTAATAGTCGTCTGACCACAATAGAATTTTCACTGAAACATATATATTACATCACAACATTTTCTACAGCAGATACACTCTCACCTTCGAACCCCCTCGACCACGAATAACAGTTCAGAAACAATTCAGAAAACAGGATTAAATTTCTACGGTAGATGTATCTGTTTGAGTTAGGCGATTCAGCATTAACGAATATTAAATTAAAGAAAAAAGTAAGACTTCTATAAGTTGAAGAGGAAATGATAGTATCTTTGTCCACTAACCGGCCACAAATCAAAGATATTTGCTAACCGTCAAAGCTAGATTTCTCATTGTATGTACGTATATCCAACTATAAGTAAGTGGTGTGGTGCCTACAGTAATTAAATCATTGAATCAAATTCGCAAAATGAAGATTTTTTCCAATTCTCGTAATTATACTTGAAAAATTATTGTGCTTTAGCGTGGGCGTCAATGATTGTGAGTGGGGGGGGGGGGGGGGGGCGTCTCTACTGAATGTAGGCTTGGGGTGCCTTGAGTCAAAAATGGTTGGGAACCACTGGGTTAGTGTGCAATGACTTGCATTGCATGGCTATGTGGTTAGGTGGGAGGTAGGAGGGGCCTACCCGTTGGCCTACCCCCTATACCTATATAAGCAGGGGCGGCTTGCCCGCTCGTCAGAGCTTAGACGGTCAGGGTAGATTGAAGACGAACCGAGTGAGGCCAGTCTTGGTTACATGTTGTAGCGTGGCACGTGTATTTAACTAAGCTTTCGTGACAATAAACCATAGTCTGTAT
Source organism: Isoperla grammatica (assembly GCA_945910005.1). Classification (NCBI taxonomy): domain Eukaryota; kingdom Metazoa; phylum Arthropoda; class Insecta; order Plecoptera; family Perlodidae; genus Isoperla; species Isoperla grammatica. The sequence continues at coordinate 27,775,175 of OX246746.1, forward strand.
TTATATACATCTGTTAGTCATACTTTCATCCTAGTTTATCCCCACATACTTGTTTCCCGTTACAAATTGGGGGCTCGTCCGGGATTTTGTTAGTGGGACAGTAGCGGTTGCAACTACGGTGGGGACGCGTTAAAAAATCAAAAACAGAAATGGCAGTAACTAAGGTATCAATTATACTAGTGGGTGCCTATGGGCGTAGATTTACAGGCCGCGGAAAACGGGGGAGCTAACAACCAAGTTGAAGGACTTCTGATCGTTAGGTTTCGGTGCGCCTATAAGTTTTTCGTTTCAGTCTCGTTCCGTGTTTGTTGTTGTCTCCGGTCAGGACAGTTGCGAGAAAAGTGAAACCTACTTCCGCAATTCCAACAATCCCGGTTAGTGTTGTTGGGGGTTGGTGAGTGGTTGTCTGCTGATGACGTGTTCTGATAAAGCTGGGCGCCACGCAGGTACATGACTGAACGTGAATGGGTCCAGCGCAGCGAAACCTCGGTCAAATCCCTTAAACTCAGTCACACACACACACATATGTTCCCGATCAAAGAACGCGTGCGCAGCCTCCGGGTTTGCGCCGAGCTTTGACGGGGACACATACACACATGTTCCCGATCAAAGAACGCGTGCGCAGCCTCCGGGTTTGCGCCGAGCTTTGACGGGGACTCATACACACCTGTTCCCGATCAAAGAACGCGTGCGCAGCCTCCGGGTTTGCGCCGAGCTTTGACGGGGACTCATACACACATGTTCTCGATCAAAGAACACGTGCGCAGCCTCCGGGTTTGCGCCGAGCTTTGACGGGGACACATACACACATGTTCCCGATCAAAGAACGCGTGCGCAGCCTCCGGGTTTGCGCCGAGCTTTGACGGGGACTCATACACACATGTTCTCGATCAAAGAACACGTGCGCAGCCTCCGGGTTTGCGCCGAGCTTTGACGGGGACTCATACACACATGTTCTCGATCAAAGAACGCGTGCGCAGCCTCCGGGTTTGCGCCGAGCTTTGACGGGGATACATACACACATGTTCTCGATCAAAGAACGCGTGCGCAGCCTCCGGGTTTGCGCCGAGCTTTGACGGGGATACATACACACATGTTCTCGATCAAAGAACGCGTGCGCAGCCTCCGGGTTTGCGCCGAGCTTTGACGGGGCCTCATACACACATGTTCTCGATCAAAGAACGCGTGCGCAGCCTCCGGGTTTGCGCCGAGCTTTGACGGGGACTCATACACGCATGTTCTCGATCAAAGAACGCGTGCGCAGCCTCCGGGTTTGCGCCGAGCTTTGACGGGGACACATAAACACATGTTCTCGATCAAAGAACGCGTGCGCAGCCTCCGGGTTTGCGCCGAGCTTTGACGGGGATACATACACACATGTTCTCGATCAAAGAACGCGTGCGCAGCCTCCGGGTTTGCGCCGAGCTTTGACGGGGACTCATACACACATGTTCTCGATCAAAGAACGCGTGCGCAGCCTCCGGGTTTGCGCCGAGCTTTGACGGGGATACATACACACATGTTCTTGATCAAAGAACGCGTGCGCAGCCTCCGGGTTTGCGCCGAGCTTTGACGGGGCCTCATACACACATGTTCTCGATCAAAGAACGCGTGCGCAGCCTCCGGGTTTGCGCCGAGCTTTGACGGGGACTCATACACGCATGTTCTCGATCAAAGAACGCGTGCGCAGCCTCCGGGTTTGCGCCGAGCTTTGACGGGGACACATACACACATGTTCTCGATCAAAGAACGCGTGCGCAGCCTCCGGGTTTGCGCCGAGCTTTGACGGGGACTCATACACGCATGTTCTCGATCAAAGAACGCGTGCGCAGCCTCCGGGTTTGCGCCGAGCTTTGACGGGGACACATACACACATGTTCTCGATCAAAGAACGCGTGCGCAGCCTCCGGGTTTGCGCCGAGCTTTGACGGGGACACATACACACATGTTCTCGATCAAAGAACGCGTGCGCAGCCTCCGGGTTTGCGCCGAGCTTTGACGGGGACTCAAACCATCCTATCATCACTTTCCCTTCCAACCTTTCCCTTAGTACTGTTTTGCCGACTGGAGGTCGACAGAAAACAATGAAGAAGGTGGACGCTACTTTGCGCGAGGCTGTGGTTGTTCGGGGGCTGAGAAGTGGTGCAAAGAATAGCCCGTTCACTGGGGTGGCGTTATTCGAGAAAATGTTGCCGACCTTGCTGGGTACCGGTTCATCGATCAGCCTGGTGGGAAGTGACGTCATCGACCAGATACAGCGGGCGGGGTGTAGAGTGCACGAGGATGCGCCGGACATCCAACTCGCCACGGGGACAGCTCGTTGCGCTGGAGTGTGCTGATCCACGTTTCGTGGCAAGGGGGTTTGAAGAACCAATAGTTGCACATTCTTTCTGGGCTGTGTAAGCTCGTTATCGTAGGCAGAGATTTCCTCGAACAGTCGAATATGTCCATTCATATATCGGAAAGAGGGTAGACAATTAGCACGGTGCCTGGGGCTGTTGTTCCGTTCAAGACAGTGAGCTGTGTGTCATGTTACCACCTGGGGAGTGCGACAAACATCGCAGACAAAAAATTGTTGTGCGAGACCGTAACGTGCCCTCAGGACATTCAAAACCAGCCGATATCAACCCTCGAGAGTGCAGTTACCACGAAGCCCAGTTTCTCCGACCTGATGAGTCACGACATCCGGTGTACTCTACGATCGGACAGGACTGTGACAACCGCGACCGCGAACCCGGTCCACGTACACCAGAAGTAGGGGCGACGCCGGGCCCGGGAGAGGGGACGTCAAGCCATGCTGACAACTTGAGCGGGGTTCGAAGCCCGACGACACCCGCACCCAAGATGACTGGTGAAACATTGACTTGGGCGCCGACTTCGAGTGCCTGGCATCTGGAGTCAAGACGGTAGCGATAACGAGTGACCGCCGCAGATCGGTTTCTTTCTTGTTGTATATTAACAAGTGTTTATTTTTTGTGTATTAACGTGTGTTTATTTTTATCTAACGTAAAACTTTTTAGGGATTATATAATATTTTTTTTGCGCGTGTGTTCGTTCATATAGCTTCTGTGAACTTCCAACGGTTATGGAGTGCTTTCGTGCACGCTTTCATTTTATCTTATAATTCATTTTTTCATTTATTTGTATTGTATTTGTTTTATCATACGACGGCTTGTTTCATTTAAGACACGACGCAAGACGCTGGACATTTACGATGAACTATCTTGTGCATCTGGTCTTTTGTGTATTGGTTTTATGATGTTATTGTGTTGAGTGCATACCATGTGTTAGGTGTAACTTATGTATTGCTTATGTACCTTATGTGTAGCTTATGTGGCATGTGTAGCTCATGTCTTGTTTGATTTGTAATCTGTGTAGTTCTTTCCATTATTTTCAGTGTCTAGATGTGTAACTTTTAATTCTTTGTTTTTTATTTAAGTTTATGATTTCACTTTTTTCAGGGGGGGAGTATTGCAATGACTTGCATTGCATGGCTATGTGGTTAGGTGGGAGGTAGGAGGGGCCTACCCGTTGGCCTACCCCCTACCTATATAAGCAGGGGCGGCTTGCCCGCTCGTCAGAGCTTAGACGGTCAGGGTAGATTGAAGACGAACCGAGTGAGGCCAGTCTTGGTTACATGTTGTAGCGTGGCACGTGTATTTAACTAAGCTTTCGTGACAATAAACCATAGTCTGTATTTATATACATCTGTTAGTCATACTTTCATCCTAGTTTATCCCCACATACTTGTTTCCCGTTACAAATGCTATGTGACAATTGGCAACCAACAACGATTCTGTAGCATTATTCTGCGTTTATAGATTACTGGTAAAAAGATTTGTTTTAATAATATGACTTTTTTCACCGTAAATACTTGTCACTATAGTCACATACATGCGCGACAGTAAAAAAATTAAAACAAAAAGATGAAAATTATTATGTACAATAAGCTACAACTGCTGGAAATTGCAGAACTAATACCTTCCAACATAAGTGGAAATTTTAAACACTAATTAGGAAAAAGAAAATAGTGTTATATATGGTTCATAAGAATCAAAGGTTCAACAAAGCTAAAACAAATTTTCTCACGTTTATTATTTATAGTTGTAGATAAATTTATGGGACCGTAAAATGGTAAATTGATTTGGATTGTTGAGGAAGAATATCAGAGGGGTGTTACTAACCTGACCAATAGTCAGCCTAGCAGAGCGTTTGTAAAATATGAATATTAGCTTCGAATACATTGTATTCTTATTATTGCTAATTAATATCGGTTATATCGGGGATCTTTACACCCTCCTCGTCGTCACCATCTTTTATTGCCGATACATTAAATACTCCCGATGCAGACTGGATGCTAACGTTCATTACATTCAAATCACAAACCTCGATGTCATTTACTGCATAATTGCTGTTGGAAACTTCAAACAACCCAGAGGCAGAGGGTTTTCTTTGTTTATCTAAAGACGAACTAAAAAACAAAAAACAAAACAAAAACAGTGATCGTGTTTGCGAAAATGTTTATTCATTTAACAATGATTTTAAATTATTTTGCCACATAAGCCGGCATTGTTTTCCTACTCACAAATTATCCGAAGCCCCAACAGCGGTTTCTTTGAATTCAGTGGAGGTGAAATAAGTCCCTATAGTGTTACTTTAGTTTTCCTAAAAAAAATATAACCACGATGCGATTGTTTGTATACAGTGGCGTAGCTAGAAAACCACGCCTCCGGGCAATAGAACCTGGTGGGCCCCTATCATAGACTCGTAAACGTAATTTTGTATTGTGTTCGGGATTATGTTCATGATCATTATTTAAAGGCGTATCTCAAATCTCTATATTTTTAAACTAGTCGACTAGTCTTTTCAAGTCAACAATTGTTGTAAATATTGTCACTAATTGTTGCGTTAGTCTTCTAGCTAGTTGCCAAGGTCCGTAAATCCCCTGGCGGGGGCTCGTCGAACTCCCACCAGAGATTGACGGACCTTGGCTAGTTGCCTAGTGCCAAAATTGGGATTTATACTTTAGAATTGTTTTTTACCTGAAAAGTCACCGTCAATTATTAATTTAATAAATTTTCATAGGAATGTTGTATGAGTTTATTGAAGCTTATAAAAAATGATACGTTTCCAACTCAGGGCAGTCTAGAAACCGGGCCTCTCTAGACCACGGGTCCCCGGGTTTCGCCTGGGCGGCCCGGGCTATACCTACACCACTGATTGTATAAGCTTATTTCACCGTTATTACGTAAATCACATTTAGGACCCCCGTACAATTAGCGTTACGTTCTGTAGCAGTTAATTAATTTCATTGTTTGTTACTTCTTCTACTTTATTATTAAATTTGTTAAAAACGTTGCTTTCATTACGAATGTAACTCGTTCCTTATTGTTTTATTGCAAATTGCTCACAAATTAGCATGGAGTGTATGCAACATGTAGTTGGTTGCATTGATTCACTCATTTGTATATAGACTAGAAATACAAATTCAAAAATAATAAGTTATGATGATCACTAGAATGTAATTAATCAAAAATTAATAATAACCGTACATTCGCGTTATACAATAGATGAAAATTGCAGGTTGTTCCCTTCCTCCGTTTTCTTTTCTTTCTTGGCGCACTCAAATGATGATACTGTCTCCACTCTCCACGTATATTATTGTAACAGGTGTTGTAACCCTCAAATCTTTCGTCCGATCAGGCCTTCTGTTGACACAGTCCAAAGGCAGGGGGTTTTGGTGTTGTTTAATATTGGCCGCAAAGGGTTTCTGGCGAAAAGCGAACATTATGAGCCACTAATTCAATTTGGGTCAGGAACCCCGCAGGTATAGCTCGAATCTCGACAAATTTACCTGGCTGGACGAAATACGCAGGGATTCGGAACTTTCAAGGTCACTTAGCTTCCTGTAGAGTCTTCCTGAGTACAGCACTGTACTAGTATGTGAGCACATCAATGTATGATTCATAATGCCCCGAGTAGATATCTGGTCAGTGAGCTCAGTAAGTGTTGAAACGTCTAAGGCCACAGGTAAATGCAAACTACCGTGGATGTTCATGGTAGGCCACAAGTAAATACATGTGGTAAGTTAGAAGTGAGAGATGAACAGGAACAGTTGAACACAATCAATCCCATGTGTGTACGGTGACAGATGGTGTGTTTAAATTTCGCTTTTGCACGTCTCTGCCGCTGCAGGCGCTGTATGTAGCAACGCACGGTGTCTATATGGTCTAGGTCCCCAATAGGCAATAATAGGCCTAGATTATTTATACAGTAGGCCTAGGCGTCGGCCGGCCTGAATGAGCATTTTAAAGTCACCGTACAACAACCAGGCCTATGTAGGCTAATGTTTTAGCCTACATTTGTTTTAGGCTAATGCTTTCGTCATCAATCAATGACGTGTTTACGGTCTCGGCCAACCCGAGCAGGTATTTGAATAAGCCACGGCCGCTGGTTGGCTGCGGCTCACCCACCCGTGACGGAAGCATTACCGAAGTTGTACGACGATTATATTTATTTATTTATTTATTTATTTATTTATTTATTTATTTATTTATTCATTCATTCATTCATTCATTCATTCATTCATTCATTTATTCATTTAATTATTTATTTATTTATTTATTTATTTATTTATTTATTTATTTATTTATTTATTTATTTATTTATTTATTTATTTATTTATTTATTTATTTATTTATTTATTTATTTATTTATTTATTTATTTATTTACTTATTAATTTATTTATTTATTTATTTATTTATTTATTTATTAAATGTCTATCCTATTCAGTTATAAAAACTGATTTCCAAAGGAGGACCTTAAATAAAACTAAGCTATGCAAACAATTAATAGTAATGAATTTCATAAATAACAATAACAACAAAAACAAAACAAACTACTGAACTATATAAAATATAATCAAGAACAAGAAAAAATAATAATAACAGAACGGTCTGTATAGTGCGCTTACCTGTACTATTGACTGAGCGTAAAAATATGTAGGCCTACATGGTTTACAATAGCTTTGGCCATGTATGTATAGCCAGTAGCGGATTTAACGGTCTGCCCGGTCAGCGGATGCTGACCGGGCCCCGGCCAATCCGGGCCCCCCGCTCCTTATAGCGATCCACTCAAAAACACACGAGCTGAGATCCATTCACCATAGGCATTGTCGAAACCCATTATAGCAAATACGACGAATAAAATTATATTTCAAAAACAATGTTTCAAAAAGAATGATTCTGTTTATAGGGCTCAATAAAGCCTTCGCCTGGTCACCCACGTGTTTGACGGTACACAGCAGCGGAAACAACCCCACAATTTAACGATAGAACTTTAATCCTGCCGCTTTACTTTGAGTCACGTTCCAACTCTTTAAAAAATAAATTTATAGAAAAACCTGGAAATATTCGGCAAATATGAGGGTTGATATTTACAACCCAAGAACTGTCTGTATGTCTTTTAAATGACAATTACTTACTTTGAAACACCCAACCTCTCCTCAGTATTGTTGTGTATTAGTAAAGAATAGCACACATTATTATAGGAATTCAATAATAATACTTTATTGTATCGTAGTGAGTAGAACGCTACAGCAGAACACTGATCACACTCGACATGATGGAAGTACAACATTCCGGAACAACTACACGCCCCCTCTCCTTGCTTGTGACGCGTTCTCATGCAGTCATGTATTCATCCGCCGCGCGAAAATTCAAATACAGGTCGGACACAACATCTCCCCCTTTAAGTAAACAACATCATCGTAAAGAAAAAAGTTACAAGTAAAAATATATACAGTAAGAAATAAGAATTTCATTAGGTAACAAAATCAGACAAGTAGGAAGGAGTCTTCCGAGCACGACTGGAAGTTCGTAGCTCAGAAACAGCCTCTTCTGGTGTCGAGTCGCTTCGCTCCGGGCTGGGCAACGAAACCTCGGTATTGTCCCCTGCCTCCAGAGGTGGAAGTGGTCTGGGAGGAAACGTGGACCGGCGCCGCAGCTGGTCAATGTGACGGGTTACTGGTTTACCATCCGGGCTCTGAATCTGAACATTACGCGGTCCTGCTTCAGTAATTGTTCCCGGCAGCCAGGCTGGTCCCGCAGCATAGTTCCGATAGTAGATTGGTTCATCCTCGATAAACACTCGTGCAGGGTTGTTTGAAAGTTGCAAGTGTGTCTCCAACTCGCGACCAGTTGATTTTGAATCCGGGTGTAGAAGATCTAGTAGTGTTTTGACCCTATGTCCCAAAAGGCGCTCGCTCGGAGTCTGTGTACATCCGGCCGTACCAGGTGTGGAACGGAGGTCGGCCAGTAAGGCATGGAGACTTTTGTGCCAATCCCCTGGCTCCATCTTCGACAAATGGTCCTTTACTGTCCCCACCATCCGCTCTGCCAAACCATTTGTTGCAGGGTGGTATGGGGCGCTACGTATGTGCTTTATGCCATTTTGTTTCAAAAAGTTGTGAAACTCTTCAGATACGAATGTGGATCCGTTATCGGAAACGACTGTATCGGGCAAACCGAAACGTGAGAATAATTCTCTCAAGAACTTGATGGTAGTTAAGGCTGAGAATGAGCCATTAGTTAGTTGAACTTCTGGCCATTTCGTCAGAGCATCGACAACCACGAAGAATGACTGTCCCTTGAATGGCCCAGCGAAATCAATGTGCAGCCTGCTCCAAGGCCTGTGAGGTACTGGCCATGGTACAGTAGGAGCAGCTGTTGGATTTGGCTGATGTACTTGGCAGCTCACACAATTGCGTATCATCTCTTCAATCGCTTGGTCCATGCCAGGCCACCACGCATAACCACGAGCTATGGCCTTGCAACGAACCATCCCCTGATGGGAAGCATGTAGAAGTTCCAAAACTTTTGCTCGTAAAGCAGTTGGAATTACCACCCGACTACCCCACAGCAGACAGTTCCTGTGGGCAGATAATGCATCTTGTCTACTGACGTATGGTTTGAACTCGTCGGATAAGTTGTTCATTTTCTCCCCATGTTGAACGCATCGCAGTACTCGCGACAATACCCAATCTTTAGATGTAGCCCGAGACACATTTTCAGCAGTCAGTGGTGAATTAACCGGCGCTTCGTTCAGCATGAATATGTCTGCTGGTTCGGGAAATCCGGTGTCGCATGTATCAGAAATGGGTAATCGGCTGCAGAAATCTGCGTTACCATGTTTGTTCCCTGGGCGGTATACTAGCGAGTAGTTGTAGTTACTTAAAAGTAATGCCCATCTCAACATCCTTGGTGAGACTACAGCAGGAATTTGCTTTGTTGCACCTAGCAATCCCAACAATGGTTTGTGGTCCGTAAAAATCGTAAATGGGCGGCCCCAGATGAACTTATGGAACTTCCTAATCCCATACATAATAGATAAGGCTTCACGATCTAATTGTGCATAATTGCACTCAGCGGCATTAAGTACGCGAGAACCAAAAGCAATTGGTCGTTCCTCTCCATCTGGCATTCGATGACTAAGTACAGCTCCTAAGCCGTATGGAGAAGCATCAACTGACAGCAGTAGGGGTAAATTTGGGTCATAGTGTACTAAGCAGCAATCAGTAGTCACCACTAGCTTAGCTTCTTGGAAACTCTTCTCCTGGTTGGGTCCCCAGTGAAAAGGTTGTTCTTTAGCTAGCAACTGATACAGAGGGTGTAGTAACGTCGCTTTGTTCTTAAAGAACCGATCATAGAAATTGAGTAGTCCCAAAAACGACTGCAACTCCTTCAGATTTGTCGGTGACTTGGCTTCACGAATTGCCCTCACCTTATCTTCAGTAGGTCTCAAACCCGTCTGATCCAGGCGAAACCCTAAATAATGTACGGACGTCACTGCAAAAGCACATTTATGAATAGATACGCGGAGGCCTAAGTCCTTGAAGCGTTGCAACACGCGACGTGATCTTTCCCACAGCTCATTCAAATCTTTCCCCGATATCAGGAAGTCGTCTAGAAACACCGAAACACCATCAATGTCCCTGACAATAGACTCCATCATTCGCTGGAAATAAGCAGGTGCAGAGGCAACACCAAACGGCAGACGTTTGGGCCGCAGCAATCCCCGTGGGGTGTTCAGAGTAAGAATCGTAGCTGATTCTGGGTCTACTGCAATCTGGGTGTACGCCTGATCTAAATCAAGTTTAGTAAAGTACCGACCACCAGCTAATTTGGCCAACACTTCATCGTTAGATGGCAACGGATAAACGTCAACACACAAGGATTTGTTTACTGTTGACCTATAGTCTCCGCAAATTCGAACTCGCCCATCTTTCTTCAGCACTGAAACAATGGGGGTAGCCCAGTCAGAGTGGATTACAGGTTCCAAAATATCCTCTTGTACTAGCCTATCCAGCTCCGCATTGACACGATCTCGTAATGGAAAGGGAACGCTGCGATGCTTTAGGAACACAGGCTTAGCATCTTCTTTCAGCATCAGATGAACAGGTTCACCTTTAAACTTTCCCGGTCCCTCAGCGAACACTTCTGCATATTCTTTAATTTGTGCAGGTAGTGCCTGAGCAGTAGGCTTGGTCCAGTTGACTCCTTCAATACTGAATCCAAAAGGTTTGAACCAGTTGCGCCCTAATAGGCTTGGACCGGCACCGTCCATAATGAGTAACGGTAGGGAATGCGTTTGAGTCCCGTAAGTAACCTGTACATGCAACTCACCTCGAATCTTCAACTGTTCCTTGGACCAAGTCTGAAGTGCAGGTAATGACTTACTAAGTTGTCGCCCTTGAGGCCATAAGCTCTCGAAAGTATCAGAACCAATTAGTGTTCGAGATGCACCGCTGTCGACCTCGAAAAGTAGCGGACGGTCTTCTAACAGAAGCTGAACGTAGTCAGGCCCTGTCGGAGATGGATCTGTAGTTCGAAATAAGTAAGAAGGTTGTGCAGTAGGAGCATCAGTATCTGTCAGTTGTAAGTTCTTATTTGTAGTAATTTTCTTCTGTCGATCCTGGGTGACAGATTCTTGTCCTTGCTTTTGTTTGGTAAGACACATTTTCTCTAAATGTCCCTCCCGGTTACAAAATCTGCATTGCGTTTTCCAATGTGGGCAAGTATTAGCCAGGTGTTGTGCGTTACCACAGCGATAGCAGTGAGTAGACCCCTTACCCTTGTTCTTATTATGCTTGGACTGTACCTTGGTGGCACCCCGAGTAGATTTATCTTTAGGGTTTTTATCTAAACCTATCTTGTGTACTGTAGGAGTAGACTTTTCGTCCGTAGCATGCAGTTCACTCACATCCTTCATCGCAGTCTCCTGTGCTAGAGCTGCAGCATAAACCTTACTGAACGTTAAGTCAGGGTCAGTTAAGAGCCGTTTCTGTAATGAGTAATCCCTCATACCACAGATTAACCTATCTAGCAGCATCTCGTCTAGATCAGTGAATTGGCAGAATTCGCTAAGCTTACGTAACTCAGCTATGTACGAGCTCAGAGTCTCCGTAGCTAACTGATCACGACGATTGAACTTAAAACGTTGCACGAACTTGCTAGGCTTCGGGTTGTAATGCCGTGACAACAGGTCTAATGCCTCAGCAAAGGTAAGCTCTATGGGCTTCCTAGGTGTTGCCAGTGAACGTAACACTGTATACGTCTCACTACCGCAAACCGAGTAGAAAATGGCTTTCCGTTTATTATCATCTTGAATGGAATTCGCCATGAAGTAAAATTCCAGTTGTTCTTTGTAAACGTCCCAGGAATCTGTACTTACGTACGCGCTTACATGTCCGTAAGCGGCTGCAGGCAAGGTAGGTTGGACGGGAACCACGCCAGGCCCCGCGCCAGTAATTGCAGTTGGATCCGACATCATGATCCCATCCCCGTCGCCAATGTTGTGTATTAGTAAAGAATAGCACACATTATTATAGGAATTCAATAATAATACTTTATTGTATCGTAGTGAGTAGAACGCTACAGCAGAACACTGATCACACTCGACATGATGGAAGTACAACATTCCGGAACAACTACACGGCACACGCCCCCTCTCCTTGCTTGTGACGCGTTCTCATGCAGTCATGTATTCATCCGCCGCGCGAAAATTCAAATACAGGTCGGACACAACAAGTATTAGTCGGTTTCTGTGTCTCGTGTGAAACAGTCCAGTGCAACTTAGTTCGTGTGTCAACTGTGTTATTTTAATTTAATTTAAACAAAAGTAAAATGTAAGCGACTGCGTTGTATACGTTTTAAAGATGAGTGAACAGACAAAATACAAGCATAAGACGGGGTGGCAAAAGCGAAAAGATAAAGAGCGCGCAATTCTTGTAACTGCCGGCAATGACCCTAAACAAGGAGAATTAAGTTTTTGTGTTGGCAATAATTCGCGTGTGTCAATTGGCGCTGAACATAAATTAAACACGTCGAAAATTCGAGTGAAATTCAACCCACTTTGGAAATTGAAAATCAAACAAGTGCTTCTCATTACACACCTATAACAGAAAACCTCGAACCTTGTAGTAACACTCCTACCGTGTTAAACAGTTATCCTCAAAACAGCGCACAACCCATTTACCCTAATAATGACAATACAGTAAATGTAGAAGTTCAAGTGGAACCACAAAGACCTAGTGTAAGAAAAGTGTAGATTTTGCGTTGTCTCAAAACTACGTGTCCTACACCAAAGTAAAAATTTCAGACCAATCTAACATGCTTGAACAAACTTTTCTTGACTGATAAAGCTCTGTTCAGTGGATCAGTTGTTTCAAATGAGCAACTTGACATTCTTATTGTTAAAAAGCCTTCTCAACCCATTGGAAGTGACATGCCAAATTTAATCGGCAATCGTAGTTTTTTGTCCTTTTACTATTTCAAAATAAATTCTACCAACGAACTATGAATCCTATATACAGTATGAAACAAACACGGCTAATTGATCTTGCGGATATGAATCGGAAAAAACTGTCGAGAGTTCGGACTTATCTCAACTATTGGAGCTTTTGCCAGGAAAAACTCGAGAAGGGGGTGTCATGTTAAGAGTTTTGGTGAGAAATGAATTAGTATTATGCTATTTACTTATATGTTAGTTTGTTAAAAAAAATATGCCAAACGGGCGGGCCCCTTTGGTAAAATGCTGACCGGGCCCTTTTTCTTAAGTCCGCTCCTGTGTATAGCCCTAGGCTAGGGCCTATAACCAAAGATTGCTATAACGTATAAGCCTAGGCCTAGGCCTAGGCAGGACTGAGAATGAGGAACGTTCAAAGTTTTTGATTGCCACATAAATATTCCGTGAACATATCCTATATATATATATGTATCATGTACATATCAATTGGTGAATAAATTACTCTGCTCTACCCTAGCCTAGGTATGTGTACAAGCGCTAGGCCTAGGCCTATTTTCAGTTACACTTGAGGTCTAGGCCAGGCCTAGGCCTAGGCCTTTATGGTGCAGGGGATAGCAGTTCCGCCAAAAAGTGAATTGAAATTTGTTTCCTACTCACCATTGGTCTTAAAGATATTATTATAAAAACTGGTAAATGAAAATAAAACGAACTAAAATTGTGTTAGTTTAACATTAAAAACAAATTGATTAGGCTACAACTTTCAGTAAAAAAGAATATTCACACTCACACAACCGTAGGCTTCAAGCATTCGTATGAAAAGAAGAAACAAGTGAGAATCCATGGATGGATACCAATCTACTGTACGAAATAACCAACAATGTGACCAACATAATATTGCGTTTCACTTTATCAGTCAATGTCTCCACACTATTCGCACTATTCTTTCATTTGTGTGTGAAACCAAAACTCCTTGATATTATTAAAACGAATAACAAATAAGAATAGTATAATAATAATAATAATAATAATAATAATAATAATAATAATAATAATAATAATAATAAAAATAATAATAATAATAATAATAATAATAATAATAATAATAATAATAATAATAATAATAATAATAATAATAGCTGTTGTTTGAGCCGGGGTGCTCACTCCGAGGAGTTTTTTTAGTGGACTGTATATATTTTGATGTAGACTTACCCCAATGATGTTCGAAAGATGACGTGAGCGTAGATGATAGCGACAGGCGGAAGGTTGCCGTAGAGAGAGAGAAATAGAAGAAAGAAACTCGAGTTTAGAAGAGAAAAGAAGGAAAGATGAAAAATGCCTGGAAGGCGATCGAACCCATGACATGCAGCAGCGTTGAAGCAGTCTTGGATGCACGAGAGAGAAAACGAGAGAGAAAACCAACTTGACTGGACGAGGTCGAGACTGGAACACTACTGACGAGATAAGAGATAATGCAACGAGCTCTAAACAGGAAAACTGAAAGAGATTACGTGATTGGCCGAAAATCGAAACATATGAAATAATATACAGGTAAACCAACACCAAGAAAATACAAAATACCAGCGACGAATAAACGGCGCGAACATACCGCCCACCTAAAATAGACTAATTTTAGATAGGACAATGAGAAATAACAAACTATGAACTACAAAACTAAATCTAACAACACTCCGAAACGAACGACTAAAGAGAGGGGAGGGTAACTAACTTGTTCACCGGTCGGGTGAACACTCCTTTAGACGTGCGAACGGACGCGACTCGGACGACGTTGTCGTGACCAGGGCACACCTGAACCACCCTGCCAATAGGCCAAGATAAAGGGGTAGTGGCGGGTTCCAACACGAAGACGACGTCACCGACCTTGAGATTAGGACACGCACGCACCCATTTCCCACGCTGCATTTGCGTATGCAGGTACTCTCTGGACCAACGCGTCCAGAAAAATTGATGCAGCTGACGGACTTGATGCCAACAAGAAAGGTGAGAAGTAGACTCGGCGACAGCTGTTTCAGGAGGTGCGAGAAGTGAGGTGCCAATCAACAAGTGGGTGGGGGAAAGGTAATCAGGGCCTTCCAGGGGGTCGAACGAAGTGGCACAAAGAGGTTGACTATTCAACACGGCTTCAATACGTGCAAACAGGGTAGAATACTCCTCGAAATTAAGGGAGGAATCCTTAATTAATCTATGCAGAAGCAGTTTGGCGGACTTCACTCCAGCTTCCCATAGGCCACCGAAATAAGGGGCGTAAGGGGGGTTGAAATGCCACTGAACATTACGTAGAGCGAGCTTGGCAGCGATAGAAGTTTCAGCTACGGTGAGAGAATCGTGTATCTCGCGGAGCGTACGGGCAGCACCTACGTAATTTCGACCACAGTCGGAATAAATATGAGCAGGGAGGCCACGACGAGCGAGAAACCGATCAAGACAGGCCAAGAAGGCTTCAGTGGATAAGTCCGAAACCAACTCTATAGGTGAACAGCCTTAGTGGCCATGCAGATGAACAGGCACAAATAACCCTTGACGGTGGGGGCGTTACGGCGGGGACTCGTCTTCACGGAGAAAGGGCCAGCGTAGTCAGTGCCTACGTTGAGGAAAGCGCGTGAAGGCTTAGCGTGGGGTTCAGGCAGCTCAGCCATGATTGGCTGAACAGGCTTGGCGCTGAATTTGAAACAGGTTAAGCAACGTCGAATGCGTTGCCGCAATAAACCGCGTAAAGTAACGATCCAATACATCTGCTGAATGAGAGCCTGCACAGTGCGTGGGCCAGAGTGCAATGACGTGAGATGAAAAGCATCACACAAGAGTGCGGACAGATGAGCTTCTTTGGGAAGCAAGAGCGGATGACGTGCGTCTTCGGGAAGTGAAGAGTAGTGAAGTCTGCCGCCCACCCTGAGAAACCCACGGGAGTCAATGAAGGGTTTGAGGGGGGCGATGGGGTGAGAGATGGGCGAGTGTTTCGCCAATTGCTTGAACTCATTGGCGAAATAATGTCGTTGAGTGATGCGTACGAACAAACGCATCGCGCCCTCAAGTTCAAACGGAAGCAGGGGGCCAGAGGGGGGAGCAAGCTGACTTCGGCGAGCAAGCAAAATGCGGGAAAAGCGTACCACGTGACCAAACACGCGCTTGGCTTTGACGAGCGAGGAGAAGCTTTGCAGCTTAACAAGCAGAGGGTCGACAACGGGATCAAGACTGATCAGAACTGTGGGAGACGCTTTCAGCTCAGGCACCTCGCGTGGCTAGGTTCACGCGAGGGGACCGAGCGAGGCCACGTAAAGGGGGGCGAACGCATGAACGGGGGACCAGAGAACCATATGGGATGGTTCAACAAGTCCAAGGGGAGAAGTCCCCGAGAGGCACAGTCGGCAGGGTTCTCTTCGGAACGAACGTGAGACCAGTTCAGAGGAGAAGTGGTCTCGAGAATTTCAACCACTCGATTGGTGACGAAAGTCTTAAGCTGATGTGGGGGGGTAGAGAGCCAGGCAAGTACGATAGTGGAATCGGTATAGAGGAACACTTTTTCTATGTGCAAGGACTCGAGAGCGGGCAGGGCATCTTTCAACACCCGAGACAATAACAATGCGCCACTGAGCTCCAGTTTAGGGACAGTGAGAAGCTTGACGGGCGCGACCTTGCTCCTGCCTCTCAACAGTCTGACATGAGATTGCGAGCACGTCTCAACGTGCAAATAAGAGTGGCAGCATAGGCCTTCTTGGAGGCGTCACAAAACCCCACAAGCCGGTAGGTGGCGTCACTCAAAACAAGGAGGCGCGGAACACTGACATCACTTAACTTGGACACGCTTTCGATGGCAGTGATCCAAGTCTGAGAAAGCGACTCCGGAAGTGATTCGTCCCACTCCACGCGCAAGAGCCAGAGATTCTGCATGAACACCTTCATCCAGGAGAGGATAGGGGAGAGAAACCCGAGAGGGTCGAATATGCGCGCAATGTAGGAGAGTATGGAACGTTTGGTGACACAACCTTCGAAAGGTAGAGTGTGAAAACGGAAGCTATCAGAGCGAGGGTCCCACAACAATCCGAGAATTTTCAGAGTCTGCTCATCGTTAGAGAATACCAGGGGAGTCTCCAGATGGTCCTGGGGAAGAGCGCTAAGAGCGTCGGGAGAGTTGCTTGCCCATTTGCGAAGTTCGACCCCGGCACACTGAGTGATTGATTGCAACTCAGCGCGAAGCGCGAGAGCTTCGTCAAGGTCACTGGCACCGGATACTATGTCATCGATGTAGATGTTTAAAGTGAGGGCGCGTGAAGCGAGAGGAAACTGCGCGCCCTCGTCCTTGACAAGAGTTGCTGCAACACACTTTGGAGTTTGGGCCTGGAAAGCAGAGGGCGTGAGACCGTAAGTCACTGTGTTGAGCTCGTACTCAATAACAGGGGAGGAAGGCTCAGGGCGCCAAAATATGTGCTGATAGACACGGTCGTCCTGGTGTACAAGGATTTGACGGTACATCTGTCTCACGTCCGCGCACAGGGCTACGGGATAGACACGAAAGGTGGTGAGAACCTGGGGAAGGTCACTCTGAAGTTTGGGACCACTGAGCAAGACGTGGTTGAGAGCAACTCCACGTTTATCAGGGGAGGAGGCGTTGAATACCACTCGCAATTTAGTGGTAGAGCTTGTGACCTTGTGTACACAATGGTGCGGGATAATGTACTTTGAAGGTTGAGGAGCAGGCTGCATATGCAGTGAACAAGCGTATTCACTCATGAACTCGTGATAGGTGTCATGAAGTGGAGGATCACGCTTTAGACGACGCTCCAAAATGACAAAGTTCTTGAGCGCGACGTCACGATTATAGCCTGGCATGATGCAGTCAGGCTTGAAAGGTAGAGCGACCGAGTAGCGACCGCATGGGTCGCGAGAGTGGGTTTTAATGAAATGCTCTTCAGCGAGCGAATCCAATGGGTCTAGAGAGGGGGGTCGACTAACTTCTTCTGTTTCCCAGAAGAGACGAAGAGTGTGTTCCAAAGGAGTATTGGCCACGGCGAGAAAAGAGTAGGATGACTCAGGTGCAGGTTCAGAAGAGTTGACTGGACCCAAAATCACCCAACCGAAAACCGTGTTGAGTGCAGCAGGTTTGCTGCCCACGATCATGTTTCCGGTTTTACAGAGAATGTCAGAGTAGAGATCGGCACCAATGAGAAAATCAATGGGTCCGGGAACATTGAAGTGATCGTCAGCGAGGTCAAGGTCATGATAGCGCTTTATGACCTCAGTGGACACGGAGGAAGTAGGCAAATTGCCGGCAATAGTTGAGAGAACGTGCGCGTTGACATGCATAGCCGGTTGCCTAGAACGTCGAGAAGCTATACTGCATTGAACGATACTATGCACACGAGTATGAATTTGACCAACACCTGACAGTTGGGCGGTGGCTGGTTTGACCTTTAAACCTAAACGTTGCACTAACGAATTAGTGATGGCAGAGATTTGCGACCCGGAGTCAATAACCGCACGAAATGGATGCAATATCCCGTGGACATCACTTATGAGTGCGCGAACGGTGCCCAATATGACGGTTTGATGAGTGGGGTTCGAACCCCGGACTTGACACGACAGAGTCTGTGGCACCTGATGGCCTTGATCGGAGACAGGAGTATCGTCCGCAGAAGACTGAGTGGAGTCTACATGCAACATAGAGTGATGTTTGGTACTATGGCACACGGAACAAGACTTTGTCGAACTGCTTTGGGTTCGTAGATGTACACCCATACAATTAAAACAGCGTTTTAATTGTCGCAGAGTGTCGTAACGTTGGTCTACGGTTAAACCACGGAAAGCATTACATTGATAGAATGAATGCGAAGCCTTATATAACGGACAAGTGGACACGTTAGTATGAGCGTGATTGCGAGATGAGTCATTGTGAGATGGTTTTGAACTCAAGTTCGAAACATCAGATGACACCATCAACGTATTTACTTTCTTCACAGGGGGAGAACTTTTGACAGAAGTGACTGAGTTTTTACCGACAGCACATAACTCCATTACTTTAGATTGGTCTTCGACAAAATCAATAAGCGATTTATATTCGGGAGTCGAATTAGACGATTGTTTGGTTTCAAAAGCCTTGCGAGATGACGTATCGAGGTTAGCTAATGCCAAACACAGTAGCAGGAAATCGCCCAGGTCAGGAATATTCAGGGCTTTCAAAGAGTCGACAGAATTGCGATGTACTTTGAGAAATGCTTGAAGACCGTCATAAGATGACGTTTTCAGAGGAACAAAATCTAAAATCTTGTGAACATACAAGCTCCCTAATAATCGCTTGTTTTGATAACGAGAGACGAGCGTTTGCAAAGCGAGGGGATAATTTTCCTCAATTATTTGAAACTCTGAGATGAGTGCCAACGGTATTTCAGACAACGAAGTTTTTAAATAGTGTAATTTTTGAACATTACTTAATGACTTATTATCATCAATAAGAGACTTGAATAGAGCATAGAACTCGGGCCATTTACAAATGTCACTTTTGAACTTGGGAAGATCTATGACAGGCAATGCAATGGATGGTTTGACTGAAGCGAGTAGAGACCCAGGTTGAGTCACAGCAGGACGCTGATTTAATTTATCAGCCGTGAGAAACCGAGATTTGGCAGCATAAAACAACGTTTCAAAATTCTCCTGAACTTTGTCTATTTCGATCGGCTTGGCAGAAAGAACAACTTGAGTGTTGAGATCGGCAATGGACATTTGAATTTCTTGAAAATCCGATTTTAGAACAGATAATTCATCGAACCGAGGCCTATGTGACTCAACTTGTTCAGGGTTTATTTTTTCGAACGCAGTGTACGTTCGTTGGGCGGACGCGAATATAAACTCGCGTCGAGCAACTAACTTGTTTAGTTCTGCCGTAATATCGACCATTATGATCGGAAATGCAAAAGACAATGTTAGAAATACAAGGGATGTACGACATACGTAAGAGACACACACTGAACAGCACAATCAATAGAATACGAGAGCGGAAACACACAACACTCAATGACGTGTATGTTGTGCGACCAACTAAGGACTGACCTTGATTGAGAAAATCTTCGAGAAAAATGTAGAAAATTACCGGACAATTCGGCTCCGCGAGGACCATGTGTTTGAGCCGGGGTGCTCACTCCGAGGAGTTTTTTAGTGGACTGTATGTATTTTGATGTAGACTTACCCCAATGATGTTCGAAAGATGACGTGAGCGTAGATGATAGCGACAGGCGGAAGGTTGCCGTAGAGAGAGAGAAATAGAAGAAAGAAACTCGAGTTTAGAAGAGAAAAGAAGGAAAGATGAAAAATGCCTGGAAGGCGATCGAACCCAGGCCATGCAGCAGCGTTGAAGCAGTCTTGGATGCACGAGAGAGAAAACGAGAGAGAAAACCAACTTGACTGGACGAGGACGAGACTGGAACACTACTGACGAGATAAGAGATAATGCAACGAGCTCTAAACAGGAAAACTGAAAGAGATTACGTGATTGGCCGAAAATCGAAACATATGAAATAATATACAGGTAAACCAACACCAAGAAAATACAAAATACCAGCGACGAATAAGCGGCGCGAACAATAGTAATAATAATAATAATAATAATAATAATATTAATAAGCTTTGTATCTAAAAGAATAATTTACTTATGAAAAATTAGGTTTAGATTCAGAAATTTGACTTCGTTTGTAGAGGAATCTAGATGGCGAATAATTTATGACAAGACTGGCTCGAGTTTTGAAAGACCACAGCACAACCACAGCAAGCCGCCACTTTTAGTCGGAACCAAACTGGAAGCGACTTATGACGTTCCGTTACATGCTGGATGTACTGATCCAGTGCGCCAGCTTACTGGATGCATTTTGAAACATGCTGCCAGCGACTGCCGAGCGTTCCCTTACTTGCTATCCCAGCATCTCCAGTGCACTGGAAGTACTGGCCCTTTTTCACGCAGTAGCCCCAGTAAAACTAGGAACTGTCATGGCGTCGCACCAAACTATAACATACCAGTGGCACGAAATATCGCTGGTTTGTCCAGAAACAAACGAAGTAGTGAAATTAGTAGTGAACGACAATGAAAAGGAGCGTCTGGAGAAAGGTAAGAATGTTTTGTATATGCTATTGGACGTATATTTCTCTTGGCAGCCAGGGTGCAATTAGTGTAGGCCTAGGCTGACAGTTTTAGCTTACGACTATTTTCGCGCCGTCTTCCATACTGTGCTCAGTGCTCTGCAGGTGGATGCTCGTTCCGTTTCTTAAGCCTACAGGCTCGCGCTGGCTCACGCCGGCGCTCACTGGGTCCCAGCAGTCCCAGCATGTAACGGAACGCAACCGGACGTGGGTTGGGTTTGTCTACGCGGTTGTTTGAAAATAGTGTTCATATTGGCTACTTTTGTGGTCACGGTGGTCCACGAATGGTCGCGAGGGGTGAGGGGCACTACCCGACCAGCCAATTAGCAGCAAAACATCTTGAGCAGATGTTTTTCTCGCAAAGCTCTGTTGTCGCATCGCCCTTGTCAGTACGGGGGAGGGGGGCGACGCACCGTAACGCATGCGTCTCTTAAGCCGCGTTTTCACGAGGCCAGTCGGGAGGCAGGTAACTGGCGGCAGGTTACTTGGAGCCAAGCTAGTGGCATCGTGTGGACAGCACCTGCCTGGTTTTAGGGGCAGGTTGCAACTTGCCAGGCCAGGCAGGTCGACTTGCCCATTGCCCAAGGAGTAAACTCGAGCCAGTAGCTTGCCTCCCCCAACCCTATCTGAATTGACCTGCTTATCAACCTGCCTCGTGTGGACGGAGCCGGCAGGCTATACTGTCGCGACAGTGGTCAGTCGACGACAGTCTGTAACCACCCACAGTTGAGTTTTAGTTGTGTGTACTGTGTGAAGTGTGTGTGTATGTTGTGTGCTTGATCGATTCATTGTGCTTTTTACTCTCTTCGCGATATGTCACGCAGATGGAGTGATGATTTGACAGTTAAATTTATCGAATTGTACAAAGAAAGAGAACATTTGTGGAACCAACAAAGAATTTTACACAAATAAAAATGCTCGTGACACGGCCTTAGGTGAGATTGCAGCAGAAATGAACATGTTTGATTTTGGCGTAAATGAAGTGAAAGTCAAAATTGATGATTTAAAATATTTCCATCTTTAAAACATGACAGGAGACCCATATTTTTTTCTCAAAGGCTTTTGACTGCGTTGATCACACCATTCTTACCAAGAAACTAGAATTCTATGGGGTCAGAGACAAGGCTCTTGAATGGTTTGTCTCATATCTTAAACACAGAAACCAATGCGTAACTATAACACACCAACTCAATTCTAGTACCCGGGTAACTTTCCAATCAAAATCAGACATGAGTTGTGTGGGTGTTCCACAAGGCTCCATTCTTGGACCAGTTCTGTTCATCATCTATATAAACGACCTTCCGTTAACTTTCCCGGAAGTGCGGATTTTCTTATATGCAGATGACACTAGCCTTCTCTTTCACAATCAAGATGCCGTGCAGCTACACGAGTTAGTGATATCTACCTTTGCCATTCTATGTGCCTGGTTTGAATCGAACAAATTAGTACTTAACTCTGCCAAAACCTTCCTAATTCATTTCTCTGCTTTCCTCGTCAAGGCACCTTTAGATTTTCACATAACAGATGGCAAAGAACAGTTGAAATTTAAAAAAAGTGTGGAATTTCTTGGACTCCTCCTCGACTCTACACTGACCTGGACTGAACAGATAAACAAAATCTGTTCAAAACTTGGCCAAATCTGCTATCTTATAAAAACTGTAAAAACTTTAACGAACCTTCACACAACAAAAATAATATTCCACTCACTCTTTTAATCTGTACTCAGATATGGAATAACCTTCTGGGGAGTTACTTCTGAAGCCAACAGACTACGCACTTTCAGAATGCAAAAGCGGGCAGTCAGAATCATGTGTGGAGTTGACAATCGCCACCCTTGTCGGGAATTGTTCAGGTTGCACAGCATTCTCACTGTCCCATGCCTTTTTATTTTTGAAATAGTCACTCACACGAAAGCTAATATTCACCAGCTCACATCAAATGCAGACATTCATTCCCACGACACCAGGTCAAAACACAATCTTCATGTCCTCCCAAAGAAACTGTCACTCTCAAAGAAAAGCCCCCATAACATTGGCATCCATCTATATAACCTTCTTCCTAATCATCTCAAAGCCGAAACTAATATGTATTCATTCAAATTACAACTGTCCAAATTTCTGATCTCCCATTCATTTTACTCTGTGAGTGAATTTGAAGACCTAAAAACGTAGCCTAGCATGGAAGTGTCTGTTGGACTTGTATATGAACTAGTATACACTGTATTTTAATATGTTTCACTTTTTATTACCCAGTATTTATGTACATATCTATCTATTAAGTTCTTATTTTTATATGTATTTGTATCTCTTTGACAATTCCAATTTCCAAACTGTTTTGGATCAACGGAAGCTACTATACAATAAACAATAAACAACACACGTCTAGCTTATTTCATCACGCATGTTTTTTCTTTTACATACTCCAATACCAACGTTACAAAATAATAGTTTATAGCCTAGACCAGTGCTCCCCAACTTTCCAGAACCGTGACGCAATGTAAGATCAACAAAAATTCGCGACCCACCTAGCTAAATTGGGGGGGGGGCGGGGTCTCTTTTATTTATTATATTTATTACTTCTGACATTTTGTAAATTTATTATTTACATCGGAACTGAATGCACAAAACGCTTATCTCTTTTTTCGATCTTCGTTTCAATAAAAGTAATTTCAAAATGTTCACTGTTCCAAATATTTTTGCAAACCATTAGAACTCAGCTCGCGACCTACACTTTGGGAAGGACTGCTAGACCCAAAGATATGATCTCGAATTTTTTAATTTCGCCTTGTTTTATTGAAATACGTAAAATGTTTACAAGATGTAATATAGCTGTATCAGAACGCATGCAATTAAGTTGGTTCATAACGTGAACACTGCACAACATCCCGATCCGAGCTTATCGGCATTCTGACGATAATGGTGGGTCGTTGTCGGCTTGTCCATCCCAGTGAAACGGTAAGACCACAAGGTAAAGTGCAAGCTGGCTGGCTACGGAACAGGTGGCGGAATGCAGATAACGCCAAAATTCCCGGAACGCGAGATCATTGACGAGACCGTCCGCTGTCGTGGTATTTGGATTCGCAATTTATTTATTCATCCTCCACAATTTCATGTAAAAAACTGTTTACGGAATAAATAATGGTTTCAGCAGCCAAAGCTGTTGCCAATAGACACAGGAACAGAATACAAAATGTATTACAAAACGAGAATAATCAAATATCACTGCTTCCAGTGTACACTCTGTATCCATATCCTCTTTCCTAACCTCTTCCTCTTTCTTCTAACTGAAACATAACTTGAGAAAATTATTGAACTAAAGTTCTTGTCTTTTTAACCGGAGCCCGGCGTTTTGTGGGTTCAAAGAAACTAGGATGTCGCCTGCTCTATTGTAGACCTTTCTAATTTGACAGGTAGGATGGGCCTCCCCGGAACACCGAAGTACAATTACATCCAATACATATTGGTCCGCTGCTAGTGAACCATCAGTAGTATCGTTACTTGCATGATTTGTCATGTCCACCTGCAAATGCCAAGCTAATAGCTAGCTGCTTGAAATATTTGAGAAATGCTTTGTTTTGCCTGACCAGCTTATTGTACCGGATGTGTCGGGATAACTTATCGACGCAGAACGCACGTTTCGTTACAAGCTCTTGTGCCCCTCCTAAAGACTGAAATGTTTTATTTGGACTTCGTTTATATTTTCGCAACAATATTGCTAATCGGAACGTAGCTTGGGTGCGTAACAGTCGCCTTCTAATGCCGAAGCTATGATAATCGACCACGGCCAATTACTGTAAGATGTGCGGTCTAATAGTAATAAGTACATCAAACAACAAACATTGGTTTGTATAAAAATGTGTTCTAATCATTTTGCCTGTTATTTTCGAAAAGTATTGTAACGCAATGTCGTTTGCCTCGAATTTCGTTTTTATTTATTTATTAATTTATTTATTTATGTATGTTTATCCTTATTTTATAGGGGACAACGGACAACGAACATTACGTGCTAGGGATTGGTGTTCTAAATGATTATTTAGAGTTCCATAGAAAAAAATAAAAAAATGAAACGCGCATACCATTTTTCATTGATGTTTATTTAACTAAAAGTTAACATAATTATCAAACATCGCAAATTGTCAAGCCGGGCCAAAATTATTCTTTGAAATAATTCCACCCATATAATTGAAGTTAGGCCTATTCATCTGACGCAGGCCTATGCGTGTTTCCCGTCGCGGATCATTTACCTTTTTCTTGGCCGAATTTATTTTTTAAACATTATTGTTATTCAACATTTTTAAGTGAAAGTTGCTCCCGTAAAATTGACTTTTTGAAGACATAATCCGACCAATATACTTTTGTCTTTCGCGTCTCGAATTATTTGTTTATGTCTACGTAATTGAGAGGTAATTGTTATTATATATTTGTTATTTGGGGGGGGGGTCTCCTTGTCCGCGTTTGAACGTCGTTTCAAAAATATATTTAAAAGTTAAGTTTAGGGCTTAAAAGTTAAACCACTTTTCCCATCTCTATTATAAGGTGATTGCCTGTTCAGGTTTGTCCATAATTCTAGACATGGGAATAATGGGGAGTAAAATTCCAAGGGTGCTATGTGTAGAACTCAGTCTTAACATTTGTCTAAAATGTCGCACATGCCTGATCCAAAAACTTCTCGAACGTCAACAGAAAAGTGGGTGTAGCGGGGTAGGATTACTTGGCATACTCTTCTCGCTGTGCTGTGCATTACATCACAAGCACTAACGTCCAGTTTTGTTTAAGCTACTTTTTAAAAGAAGCACTGTTACAGCTACAGCTACTTGATCTTTGAAAGTAACTTAGCTACTTTTCAGCTACTGTATTTTGTCAAGTAGCTCGCTACTTGTACAGCTACTCAAAAAAAGTAGTGACGCTACTTAACTGCTGCTTTCATTTTTTATAAAGGACCAAGAATACGTACTATTTATTGAAACCGCGGTACGGTCCGGAGGTGAGTCATACTCATATCACAGCTGATAGGGTGAAACAGGAAACTCAGTGCTGGGGAGGCGGTTTTGGGACTATCGAGCAAGAAAGCCAATGTCAGTCGTCATTCCGAGCCTGTGACGGTGGGAATTGTGGCGGGCGAAACAAACGTGTGTTTGTTTATTGCAAAAATAGAGTAGCGGCGACTTTTCGCTACAAATACTCGCATATAGTAGCTTGCTACTCGCTACTTTACTGCATTTTCAAATGTAGCGCGCTACCAGTCTCGCTACCAAAAAAAGTAACATGCTACAAGTAGTGCGTTACTTAACAACACTGCAAAATGTGCATTCAAACACATTACACACTAAGCTTATCAAATACTATATCCAAGGGAAACTTGCGCACCCTCAGAACAAAGAGAGTAGAAAGTGGGGAAAGGAAACGTGGTGACTGGTGATTGGGTTTCGCTAACACCCCATTCACATCACTCGCATCTCACGAGTTGGCTTCAGTTGACTATAATTTAGTGTGAACGTACAAACTCGATTACTTTTAACCATTGGCGGTGAATCACATACACCCACTTGGAAGTGTGCTAAAGTAACAATCATTGTTGCCATGTGTAGTAAAGAATGCAAATGGGGTGTTCAATGCCATGCATATCTGAATAGTCGGATGCCATAAAAGAAAGTCGTTCTTGGTAAAACTGGTGGAATTGTAGGTGGCAAAATGAACTAGCGATTTTGCATCCATGCTATGTATAGTATTATACAGTTTAAGAAAATAGTCAGATATTTATGTATATATAATTCATGTTTTATTAACAATACACCCACTATGAGAATGTGGGCAAATTGTTTAAGATGCGAAACATCATATTAACAAAAGCAGTACATATATATAGTACATATACAGTACTATACTGGTAAATATTTAAAAAAAACTAGCAGTCAGGTTAATATAGCACAAGCCGATTTAGTATGAGTCTCTTGGATATAGAGTTGGGTACAATTCAAAACATGTATAAGCCATACAATGCCTAGCAAAACGAAATATCCAAGAGCACAGAAAATACAGTTATACATACTTTGCACTTGGGAACTTTGGTACATTGGCCACGTGTGCATAGTGGTTGAGGAAAACAAGTTTCTCCCTTCAAAGGCAACGTCATACTCGCAATTACAAGAATTATGTTGCATAATCACAGCTATTACATTTCTCCCACAAAAACAATTTCTTTAGGATCAAGATATAAAATACCTCCTTTACATCAATGACAAAAATAGGCTTATGACAAACAACATGTATGTTTTAGTTATCTATACAGAAGCATTAAATAGTATGCATTGACAATATTTCTTATAGTATGTTGGAATTTATGATAGGCTACCATTGAAAAGAATGCTTCAGATAATTCTCTAGACAACATATCGTGTTAAGCTCAGTACCGGTACTTAAAACATGTAAAAATAAACTACTCTTGATGGTGCTTCAACTCCTCTGGGCTCATACCATCAGTTTCATATTCACCCGGTACATTAAAGTCTTCATTAAGTTTCTTGGCCAGAAAGTAAATTTCGGCCAGAGCGATGATCAATGCGGCGATCACTCCTAACAATAGTCGAAACCCAAAATCTAGATCACCCACCATCAATTCCACTCCAGTGAATCCAAAGAGGAAGCCAGCACCAACAGATATCACGAACTGAGCCACTGCAATCAACTGCCGGTTTATGGCTTTTACTGAAAGTACAAATAAACAATGATTAGAACACATTTCATTTTGTATATGACTGGGAACCATACTGACAAACAGATAGGAAAATAAAGAGAATAGTAATTTAAATGCGAGCCAAATCCAAATACATAGACTTACTGTTGGGTTGGGCCCTAGACACAGGAACAGTACGGACTGTGAGACACAATTATTTCCACGGCTAGGTATCTGTGCGTCCGTGACACAGAATTGCCAATGGGCCGAACATTTCTGAGCTGCAGCCTATACTTTATACCTCATAACAAAGAATCTTTCTAAAACCTCTTCCGAATTAGACTAGTTTTCTCAGATTTGCCGAAAGCTAGAAGTTGTGTCTCGCGGCATGCAGTGCTTTCTGTGTCAAGGCTCATACTGTTCCAAGAAGCTCACTTGTGAGTCGCAAGAGCCAATTTTCACTCGCAGATGGCAAGCAGATTTTTTGAGGTTTATCTTTATTGTTTAATGGTAGGCCTATGCCTAGGCTAATATTTAATATTGAGTCAAAAATTAAGTGACTTATGGAGTAGACCTAGACAGTATACAATAAAGTGGCTTCAGAAAAATGTTTTTTAACCAAATTACATAGACCATTAGGCCTAACAAACATTCTCATAGACCTAAAAAAATTATTAAAATTGCACCCGAAATGTCAACCAAATAGACAGCCATTATGGTAATATGTAGCCTAGACAAGAAAAACACTAAAGTTCAATTCAAAGCCTAGAGAAGTAGGCCTATTGATTTTTGTGCATCATGAATCATGAATCATGATTCATGCATCTTATTTGACATTACAGTAATCACTACCTTGTCCAGATTTTCTATAATAGCCTATCTAGATGTAGGAATGTAGTTTAAGGATAGGTAGAGAAAATGGAACAGACATATAATATATACAGGCAAAATATAACGTACTTTGAGCACCAATTGATTCCTCGGGTTCTCGGTACCGCACTGCGTCGACATTCTTTGTCATCGATCTGTAGTCTCGTTGAGATTGTTCAATTTTCAATTTCTGGACTCTCGCTTCCAGTTCAGGATTTCTCGTAACTGTCTCCGGTCCAGGTAAAAGTACTTGAATACCTTCCATAAGCTCAAAAAATTGTATCAGGTCATCACTTGTTCCGAATGCCTCTATGTATGTGTGCAGCCACTTTATGTCGTATACTGTGATAAGTAAATTCGTCTGCACATTAGGATGCACTAGTTTTAACTGCCTGATGGTCTCGGGAAGATTTTCACACTCGGGTAAGCAATTGTACAGATATTCTCTGAGCCTTTTTGAAGGTATTATTCTAAGAATGTGACTGTCATCCATCCTGAAGCTTTTGTAGCCTATCTGTGCTGATTTTAAATTAATAGTTAAGATGTAATTTTCTTTCAAGATCTGTATAGAACTCTTTGAGTTCCTCTTCTTTCTCTTCAAATGTTTTATCAACACACACACACTTCTGTGTCATGTCCTCAATAAACTTCTCCCATTCTACTTTCCGTAACTCTCGTTTTGAATTCAGGGAAGTATTGGATCGGTACTGTTCTTCTTTATCTATTATTTTATTACACATAGACAGTGCTACCTCCAAATTAGCATTCAATGTTGGTAGATGAACATCTGATGCCAACTGTACTCGTTGAATTTGTGTGTCTTTAATATCGGTCACACGTTCAAGGATTCGAAATAGCTCCTCAATTTCTCGATCAGAACGTTTTTCCTGAAACGAGTCACTATTATTAACAATGACAATAATGTAGAGTGATCCGGGGCTAAAACGGGACAATTTTCAACACTGCTTTTAAAAGTTGGTTTTAGCATCCTAGCATACTATCACATGATTTATTTGTTCTACCTGATGTATTTTTTATTGATCTTGAGACGGTACAGGCTTGTCCCACACGACTTGGGTGTTCTAAAAAGCCATATGTGCACCAAGTCGAGGGAAACCACTCAGAAGAGTATCAGTTTTCTAAATTATTTTACATTTTAAACGACGGTCTGGTGTTGGTCTTGGAGGGGAGGTCAGAGGTTGTTACCACGCCGAGGGTGAGAACTTCCACTTCAAGGCTAAATACCAGGCTAGTCCATTTTTAGGCCACTACATCCCCCTAGTTAGGATAAACCAAATTCAAAATCTTTCATTACGTCACTATATTTGAGCCTTCTGATTGGTCGCCCTAAGAACACAGGGGCAAGTTTGTAGCCGGAGTCCTGAGGGACGTGTGTGGTAGCAGAAAGAAGATGGCCTTTGGCCGAGTGGGTCGGTATTTTAGAGGTAAAACGGCTGACGAGACAATGGCCGGGTTGGCCGAGGAGGAGGAAGTGCAAGGGTGTGTTTGTGTATAGTAATCATAATTAATAAGTAACATATAATACAAATAAACGAATCAACACATAAATCCAATCAAGCACTATCAACAGAAGAACCACAGCTACAACACAATATAGACACTGTAATCATCCGACCCTTCCACACCTGGGCCCTTATTCTGTAAAAATTTGTCGTGCGAAACGAAACGAGAACCAAACTAAATCTCGTCCTGCTGACGTCATTACGAGCCGATAAAATATAGGGAGTAACAAACATGAATTATTTACAATAATACATACTTTTCGCAAAATCCTAGACCCTTCTGTATCCTACAGGACGAGATTTAGTTTAGTTCTTGTTTTGTTTCACACAACAACTTTGTACAGAATAAGGGCCCAGCTCTCCGGCTACTACATCTATCTACACCGATCATCACGACCGTCTCATCAAGCCATCTCAATCACTCGTTGCAGCACTCCATCTCACCGCCAGCAACAGGTATCGCTTTTTTTTTACTTCTTTACCCATCTATGGCCATAGGTTAGTAAATAACGATATTTCTTCAGATTTGTGTCTTCGTTCATTAATTTTGTTTAATGTATTTAATTTCTTTTTGTATAACCTCCTTTCATTTCATTTAATTAAAATATATGCTTAATACTATTCTATTTTTGTATTTTTGTTATCCTATATCCTACAACCATAAATTCATCTTTTTAATTTAGCAACAATGACAGTTCAATGTATTTGTGCTCTACAACAACCCAAAGTTTGAGCTAGCTGAGGGTTTGTTTTTGTTTTCATTTATTTTATTTCCATTTCAATTTTTCCGTATTGTCTCAATCTTATCGAATCAATAGGAGTTTATAGGCGTACTAAAATATGATACTTATTGTGTCCCATTTTAGCCCCGCCAATGGGGCTAAAAGTAAAACGGGACATCACTCTATCTATCCTGTTGTGGATCAGATCATGTTTATGGGGCTACTGTCGGGCACAGCGGGACTAAGCTTATATGTGGATTTTTTTCAAATTTTTCAGACATTTACTATTGAAAAAAATATATTTTCCATAAAGGAATTAATTCCTAGGCCTCCCTAATCAATTCCGAAATTTTGGAATCTATGTCATCCCTAATTTATATTTGTATAAATTTATACAATTGTATACCCAGAGTAAGTAACATGGTACAAAAAAGAATGCGTGTCACATCTTGATCTGAAGTAACATTTTACAAAAGAGTTACCATAAGTTACTCCAGTCTAGATCTAGATCCATCAGAGTATGACAAATGAACATACTTTTTATGGTAAACATCTTAAGGCCTACTAGCTTGTCCCACCTTCTTATTTCTTCCAATCTCTCCCAACCCAGTCCCTCTACCATCTTTGTCATGCTCTCGTACTCCCTACCTCCTAATGTTTAACGCTCGTCCATAGGCCTATGGCAGCTACCATTACTTTTCTGGCTGTCTTCTTCAGTAATACGCTACATTTATCAGGAGCTTTAAACCGGTTTAAGTTAATTGTTTTAAGGGTTAAATCGGTTTAATGGTGTTGGTGAACACATTGATTTATCTAAAAACGGTTTAACTTAGGTCGCTTTCCAAAGTGACCTAGAACAGTTAGCCTAAACCGATTTAATTTGACGTGATAAACACTTAAAACGGTTTAAGACGCCATCTTTTCGCAACCTAGCGGCAACTGAGTGTACTCATTTGACAATTATTGCAAGGCGCGAACGCGACGGAAAAAGAAAACGCAAAAAGAAAAATTATTGTCCCGTTCAGGAAACTGGAAACAAGAAGAAGTTATGTTATGGAAAAAAGTAAGTGATTACTCAGTTATCTTCTCTGCTGCTGAAAGTACATTATAGGTTATGTAGGTGTGTAACACCGCTTACTGAATGTTGCGCACCGCCTTACTGTAGGCCTAAGTGTTTTTAGACGATTTACGACATCTGTCGGGAGAATATCAAAGTTAGGCCTACTTTAAATCGGTTTAAGTCGTAATTTGTAAGCCGAATTGTCAACGCCTTGATAAACGTAACGACTTACCGAAACCGTTTCACCTTAAATCATTTTAAAAAGCCCTGATAAATGTAGTGATAGCCTACTTCAAGTTTAGGCTATAGGCCTACTAGCAATGCTTCCAATCTATCTCCAATGAAGACTAAACCCACAACAAAGAGATAGCCTAGGCCAACTTCCTTTGCAATAATATATTGTCTACCTATCTTTGAGTGGACCCTTTCAAAATGTTTTTTGTTGTGTCAGAACCAAAGTTGTTTCACCAACAGCATTGGTGACCACAATGCATTGCACCATCCACCCTAACAGACCTCTCTATTTTTGGAGGTATAGCCCAGTGCACCTACCTACCTTAACCTGAGCAAGGATTTAAATGTGACAGACCCATCTCAGGTCAATGATTAAAATAGGGACCTCGATGTAACCCAGCAATGAGGTTGGCTCCTGTATTTAGATGAACATTACACATATGCGTACCTTTGGGCGAGGCTTCACCCCGTAGCTGCTACAGGCCTAGGCCCTACCATTGGGTTGAGCCAACATAGGGTCTAGATACCTACTTTAAATCACAGCTGTTGGCACAACTGTAAAGGCCTATCCTACCTAGGCTAGGCCTAGACCTTGTGTCAATTGTCAGAAGGTCTAGGCTTAGGCCTAGGAAAACCTTCCTTCATTGTTTATCATTTGACAGCTAGGCCTAGGCCTAGGCTAAAGTTGCGTTTACTGTTCGGCGTTTGGAGCGACGCGGTAGACGCGGCAACCAATCAAGTAGCTAGTTTGCAGCGGCAGACGCGACGGTGCCAAACGGGCGACTGACTTGAGCGAAGTCCAACATTTGTCGTGCGCCGCGTGCGGTAGGCGCGATTTAGTCACAGTTCATCACGGTTTTGTTGACAGCTGTGAAGAGGCGGTGCTTCATAAATCTTCTAATTCACGGTTTTGTTTTCAATTAAAACCAACCATATCTAACAGCTATGGATAAGTCATTTGAAGTGATGTTAATTCAAAACGTGGAGAAGAGCAGTGTTCTGTGGTATCCAGGCCACCTGCATGGGCCTAGGGCAGCTAGGCCATTGGGTTTTGAAGTTTGAACCCATTGGCTAAGCCTAGGCCTAGGCATTAACAACTCTTGTCGTTCGACTGCGTCAGTGACAGCAAAAACATGGGCTGTCACGGTCGCAATCGAACGACAAGAGGATTAGCCCCCGATCTCAAGGCATAGGCCTATGCCTAGGCTTACCTATGGGCCTAGCCCATACCGCTATGTTTAGAGCTTATACCTACGTGTTTTAGGTGTAATGCCTATAGCCTAGGCTAGGTGTAGGCCTAGGTAGGCCTCCCGGTACCTCTGAACTATATAGCCTAGCCTATACATTCCATAATCGCGCGGGAAACGCAGAATAGCAGCGCCAAACCACGCTCAACAGTTAACAGTTCGGCGCTTGCAACGCGCCTGCCGCGTCGCTCCAAACGCCGAACAGCAAACGCAGCTTAAGGGGACAGTTCGGTGAAATTTTCTAAAAAAATGAAAAATGTGGCCCTTGTTTTAAAAAGAGAAGACGCATCTACTGAAGATGCTTTTTTATATTGGATAGTTAAAAGAATGGCAAAAAAAGCCATCTTGGCACAAGAAAAAAAAAAAAAAAAAATTGTGAACTTCAAAGGCCAATATCTTTTAATTTTTTTTTTACATTTGTGGTAACAATTTTTCCTACTTCTTCAATTTTAAATATAGAAGCTTGATTTTTTTTTTAAATGTGTAAAACATTACTCCAAGCAAAATTGGGTTGGGATTTGGTGATTGAATTATGATTGCTCAATTTAAAAATTCTTTACTAACGATTTGTTGGTAAAATCCTAATTTGTAAGAACGACTGTCATTTAAAAATCATATTTTCCAAAGTATTATGAAATTAACAAAATGCCATCCCAGTTTTGAAGACATTAGCCTATGTTAATGAATCTAAAAAGTGTTTAAAATTTAAAATTGATGGCCAATTACAGAGTCCTTAGCGTTTCTAGTCTTACCCTGTTTAAACAATGAAGTTTTCCATTGTTGCCAATAATTCTAAAAAAAAAAAAAAAAAAAAAAAAATACCATTATTATTTTCATTGGTTATTACAAATTATCTCAAAATCGCCACTTTCAACATAGCATGGTTAAAAAGATGGGAAGCCCTATTCCCACGATTATCGTGTCACGATAATCGTGGGAATAGTTTACCCGCTACGCGGAAGCAATTAACACGAGTGTCTCGTGGACTAAAAAATCGTGCCACGAAATCGTGCCAATAGCTAACGCGCGAAGCAAAAGCTATTCCCACGATCAGGCCACGAGTGTTCCCTGCGTCTTCGTCAAGGCCGCACGACCGAGCGCCACGATGGGAAATGCGGCAACCCCGCAACCCTGTCAAGCTCGCGCCGCCAATGACGTCAGAATCGTGCCTTGGGTAACAAACCCAATCTTATTGACTTGTTACGCCCAATATGACTATCATGTGGCTCTTATATACTGAGGTACGTAAGAATAGTGCCCCTAAGAACAGTTACCTCAGTAGTAAGTACCTCACATAGACATGTTACGCCCAACATGACTCTCAGGTAAAGGTCGGTACACAATTGCCCGGTAACGATAACTGTAACTATAACGATAACGATAAAACGGTAAGGGGAAGGCATTCGATGCATAATTGCCCGTTAAGCAGACGCTCGGCTATTTGCTAATACTTTTAACAGGCCGTGGACGCTTGATTCTGATTGGTCCCGGTAACGTACAGACGGGAACGGTAAGGTTAAGTTAAAACTTGGCGAACTTTCCGTTACCGTTATCGGGCCCGGTAACGGGAAGCTCTTATTGTGCATTGTATCGTAATTTAACATGAAATCGAAGTTCATTCCCGTTATCGTTATCGTTACAGTTATCGTTACCGGGCTATTGTGCACCGACCTTTAGTCATATCTACTGTGGTACGTCAGAATCGTGCCCCTAAGAACAAGCCACTTCTTGGTGAGATGGTACGCCCAAATGACTCTAAGGTGGCTCTTATCTACTGTGGTACGTCAGAATCGTGCCCTAGGAACAAGCCACTTCTTGGTGACATGGTACGCCGAAAATGACTCAGGTGGCTCTTATCTACTGTGGTACGTCAACATCGTGCCCCTAAGAACGAGACACTTCTTGGTGACATAAATTCAATGCAACCCCAAAAAGAAGGTTCACGCCTTCGGCGTAATTGCCTCCGGTGGCTGGCCCCAGACACCAGCTGTGCCGCGCCACCTCGTGCGGGCCCCCCAAAACCCAGCATCCCGGGCCTTGTTATCCCAGTCCGCCCCTGCCGCACGATACTCTTGGCCCGATCGTCGTGATAGCATTTACATGGCACTCTAGCTATCGCCACGAGTTGGAGGTTTACATGGTTGCCGGGTTTCGTACCGCACGATACATCGTGGCCCTGATCGTGGCGATAGCTTTTACTTGGCGCTCTAGCTATCGCCACGATTAGCGGGCACGAGTTTTAGGTCCACGAGTCAATCGTGGGAATAGCTGCAGCAGAGTGGGGAGACTATTCCCACGATTATGGGACACGATTATCGTGTTTTCGTGCCACGATAATCGTGGGAATAGCCACTCCGTAAAAAGATAGGAAATTCACCGGACTGTCCCCTTAACCTAGGCCCTACACACAAGTCCACAAAACTAAAAACGCCCAGTAGGCCTAGTACTCTTTTTGCTGGCATAGGCAACTGAAGTGTGACAGCATTTTGATTTTTAGTCCCTTATACGTAAGCCTTGCAAAGCATAGAACGTAGGTAGATAGGTCCTAACTAGCCTAGGCCTAGGCTAAGCCGGCTACCTAGGCCCGAGGCAACACCTTCATCGACTTACCTCAAACTCCTTGAAGAAATATTTTATCTCTCCGTTCAAGAACGGTCGATGATCAAAGAGTCTTGCCCAAATTTCCCCCGTGTCTAAAATAACAAAAATAGTAGACTGCGTTATACTCCAAGACAGAAAAAAATTAAGCAATTTTCATGGTCCCATGATAATGCCTCACCTTTTATTACAGCGGCCATCGGTAAACCATCACAGCCACCTACACTCCAGCTCCAGGTGAAAGGTCATTTCGGAAATGTAAAGGCTGCGTAACATGTATTGATTTGGGTAACGCTGTATCCCGGAGGGTTCGGAATTCAAATCTAAAGGCGGGGATTTAACACGAATTGATCGCATTTTTCAATCAATGCCATATGGATTTCTGCAAATTGGACACACGCACATCAGTATCCATAAGGGGTGTAATTAATTCAGCGTATGGTTTTGTATCTTAATTTTTTCTTTTTTTAATATGATGGTGCCGGGATTAGATTTAGGTGGCTGTGAAAAGTATATGCGCGACATTACTGCCAGACTACGATGACCAAAACATATGTTATCTACTGTGCATGATGAATCACGTGATTTTGTAGTCGGTGCGGTGTGGTACCACCTTTTTCAAGTATAGTTATTAAATAGTTTGTTGAGTATTGTAGTTTTGATATCGAGCATATTACTCCTGAACACATCATGCCTAATATCACTAACGATATCAAATTGGATTTCAAAGATGTGCTTCTACGACCCAAGAGGAGTACCCTAAGAAGTCGGTCCGAGGTTAGTAGGCCCTAGGCGGAGGCCTAATAGATGTGTAGTGCCTCGCCTTGGCCTAGGCCTAGCTATGCTAGCCTAGGCGTAGGCTAAACCCTACTTTGGTCCAGCAAAAATGAAGTAACTCACATAGGCCCTAGGCCTACCATAGGCTACAATTTAAATTATATATAGGCATACGTAAGCTCTAGGCTAGGGCCTAGGCCCTAGGTCAAGACAGATGTCAAATGCAAGGAGTCAGGAGATTGCAAAGTTGCAACGTCTAGGCCTAGGCCTAGGCTAGCATTGGGCGTAGTTGCAAAATACCGATTACGTAATTTTAATGGCTAGGCCTAGGCCTAGTCATCACAATATTGTACTTCAAGTTTCTTGTCAAATCTGCCTAGGGCCTATGCTTAATAATACTCTTATATGTCATAATCATAGCATAGGGTCTTTACTCTTTAGCCATAGGGCGTAGCCCTGACCGTGTACTAAACTCAGCCTTTCCTCAGCCTCATCTTACCACCAATCACAGCCCTTCCTATGTTGTGATGTGATACTGGTTGAGGTAGGTCCCTCCTCTTAATGTTATAACTGGTGCATACAGAGAGGGCTCTCATGCAATTGGCCTTTTTTATAACTGGTGCATACAGAGAGGGCTCTCATGCAATTGCCCTTTTTCTTATTCATCATGGCTTTGTTCAATTTTTCAATTTTTTCGTCTGTCTCAATCGTGCTGGCCGGCCCTCTGCGACTTAAGTGCCTACCAACCCCCCATGCCCCCTAATCCCCCTACCACCCGACAGGGTAAGCCCTATATCTTACTATCTTTGCCCCTACCCTTCAAACTATTTTGTTTCCTTACATGGTAACCCCGGCAATGTGATGGAACTGATTCCGCCGATGTCGTATTACTTCTAAGTTCATCGTAAAACAAAAAAATAGGCCTAATTGGTGGTTGGGGAGACCGAGGAGAGGCTGAGTTGTGGAAGGACCATGAGTTGAAGTCTGGACTATGGATATGCTCTTGTTGTTGTTTGTTTGTTTATTCTCTTCACAGTTGGCCGTACGCCGGTGGCATGAGACTCTCTGCTTCCTTCATTCCTCCTTTCCCATCCTTTGCATCATCCTCCCTTCCTCCAGCAAGCTTTATCTTTCCATTCGTCTCAGTTTTCCTTGCTTCCTTCCCATCCACCATCCATAACCATCATCACGATCAACATGTTTAAAAAAACTCAGCCTGTCGGCAAAAGCCTTAACCTTCCCTAGCCCTACAACTTCCCCGTCTAACTGGTTCTACTCAACGGTCGTCCTTCCCAGGAAGGAGAACTTACCCACATCCGTCCTCCATAACCTTCTTTCTATCTTCCACTGATGGTCCCCCCTTCCCATGTAGCTGGCTCCGTCAACAGCCCTTCTTAACTTCCCCCACCCCTCATGTTTTCTTACTACCCTACACATTTTACCCAGCCGATCCCTCCGTCTTCTGTCCGCAAGCGTCTCCCAACCTAGCTACCTGACCAGTTCCCTTACACTCTCATACTCTCTCCTCTTCCTACCATCCCCCAGCTCTCTTTCCACCCATCTATTCGCCCTTCTAAGCACCCTTCTTGCCGCTCTCTTTTGTACCCCTACCAGAGCATCTCTCCCCTTGGCATCATGTGGGTCCCAAACTGCCCCTGCATACTCCAGACACCAGAGCTCTGTAGGCATGCTCCCTTATTTCCCTGCTTGCTCCCCTCAGCACCCTCATAACAAAGTTTAGATTCCTTACTCCCTTCCCAACCATCCTGCTAATCTGCTCCCCCCACTCCAGCGTATCTGCCGGCCACACCCCTAAGTATCTAATAACCTCCACTCTCTCCAGAATTTGCCCCTGGATCTCATACGTCGGTCCACCCCTCCTTCCCTGCCTTCTTCTTGTGAACCTTACCCACTTGCACTTACCCGCATTTAAACTCATCATATTTACCCTCACCCACTCCCCCAGCTTCTCCATGTCTTCTCCCAGTAAGACCTCATCCCCCCTGTCCTTTATCTCCCTGTAGATGACACAGTCGTCTGCAAATAACCTCACCCTTGCCCCCATATCCTCCGCTATGTCGTTAATGTAGATTGCGAACATCAGAGACCCGAGCACATTACCCTAAGGCACCCCAGATGTCACCTTCACCTCTGTTGACAAAACATCCCTCACCCTCACCCTCTGACTTCTTCCCTCTAGGAAGTCACCCATCTATCTAACAACCCAATACCCATCCGTCTTCAATCACTCCACCAATCTTCCCCAATAGCCTTTGATGTGGAACTTTGTCAAACGCCTTCTCAAAATCTATTAATACCGCATCCACCTCACCCCCCCTATCCAGAACCCCTGCAATGTCCTCTTGTCATCCCCAACAGCTGAGTTTCACATGAAAAGCCCTTCCTGAAACCATGCTGTCCTTCTGTCATCCACCCCATCTTCTTAATTTCAACCTTCACATAATCCCCCACTACCCTTTCCATAATTTCTGAACCTGTATGCACTATTTGAAATTAAGGTACCGGTAGGCCTAACTAAGTATGTAGGTAGGGTACTCAGTGGTGTCTTGGGAGGTTTAAATATAACCAGTGATAACCTACTGGCTTTACACTTTCTGGTGTTCAAAATATTTAAGGCCTACTTAATTTAAGGAATAGGCCTAGAGCAATTTCTTAAGTATTACAAACTGATTAGTGTCTAAGGAATGTTACCCTGATAAAAGTGTGCTATGCTAAGAATGCCTGTGGTCTAGACTGATTTGTTTACTTACAGGTAAATTTACAACGAGAAATATTAACGTTCCGTAATTCAAGACAACCTTACAAGGGCATTCCTTTGATCGCCTCAAATATGGACACTGTAGGGACCTTTGAGATGGCAAAGGCAATTGGAAAGGTAAGCCTGTTTAAATAAACATCACATTGTCAGGTGATGATTAGTTTATAATACAGTTAATACTCTTACTTGTACACATGTGTTATCTTAATAAAAATATTGACATTGGTAGACAACAGAGCATTGCTCCATACATAGAGGCTAACACATATTATGGGAGAATCTAAACATTTTAATTTCTTACTTTTTAAGTTTTACATTCTTTCTTTCTTTCTTTTTATTAGCATTTTGCAGTACACTCATAAGCATGTCAATATAACAGCGAGTATTAAAATTTGTCAGTTAGTTCTAGATACTAATATCATTAAAGACCTCATTGAAGAGACAAATGAAAACTTAAGTAAATTAATCCTAGTTTGTACAATATTACTGTCCTTACTCTGTAAATATTACAAGGTGTACAGTTAGATAGAGTACAATACATTTATCATATTCATAGTCATAGTCATTATAAATATACCATGCCAGGTATAATACATTGCTCACTAATTTATGGATACAGTAACATAGAACATAAGGCACCATAACTACTCTGATGCCAAGTCAAGTCAAATCATATAATATAATATGTACATCCAATTTGTACACAAACTATACATTAATAATAATACATAGCTTAATGCATAATGTATAATATTATGGTTCACAACAACATCATCGGTGGTTAGTCTATGCGTCTAAGAATTCCTTGACTGAGTAGAAACTATGTTCTAGTAGAAACCTCTTAATTTTAGTTTTAAATTGAAGCCTGGAGTCATAATTTTTAAGTTCTTCTGGCAATTTATTGAATAATTTGACACCAACGATTACTGGGTCATTATCTAATATTTTTAGTCTATGGTTTATGTGGTGCAACCTGTTTTTGCCTCTAGTGTTAATAGAATGAATACTGCCATTTAATTGGAAGAGGTTGGGGAAATCTTTAACAAACATAATAACTTCAAGTATGTACAAGCTTGGCATAGTTAATATTTTTATATCTTTAAACACTTGTTTACAAGAGTCTCTAGGTGCCATGTGCAGCATGTATCTTAAAGCTCTCTTTTGGAGTGTAAATATTTTTGCTACATTTGCACTGTTACCCCAGAATAATATACCATATGAAATTAGGGATTGCACATTTGCAAAGTAAACTGTTCTTAAAGCATTGGTATTGCATTGTGATGCTAATGTCTTCATCATGAAGCAAGTCGAATTTAAACGTTT
Source organism: Isoperla grammatica (assembly GCA_945910005.1). Lineage (NCBI taxonomy): Eukaryota > Metazoa > Arthropoda > Insecta > Plecoptera > Perlodidae > Isoperla > Isoperla grammatica. Next base: position 27,815,924 of record OX246746.1, read on the forward strand.
TGATAAATTAACATTAATTTTGATAAATAATGATAAATAAACATTAATTGACTCTTGTTTGTACGAAACTTATATTCATTATTATATACCATAGGCCTATAATTATCGCTATAAAAATAAGTGCTCATTAGATTAAGTTAGCTGTAAGATATATATTGTATAATCTATATTCTCATCTTCAACTCATATATGCTATAGTTAGAGGTGTTCGTTTTTCGCGGACCGCAAAATCGCGAAAAGTGTTGATAAAGAAGGGGGAGATAAACAAAGTGTAGGCTATATATGTTGATAGGCACTTTAAAAACATCAAAATTTCACCGCGAAAATTCGCAAAATCCGTCAATTTCCAGTCATAACATCGAAATTTGTATTAAAGAGCAAAATAACACGAAATCTAGATTGTTTTCAATTTATTAAAAAAAATTTTAAAAATTTAGATTTATTATTACAGTCAAACGTCATTACTACAACCCAATCGTGGGGACCTAATATTTTTTCATTATATTGATGATTTCGTTAAGAAGATCAACGATTTATTTTTGCTGAAATTCGGCGTCAAGCAGAGCAAACGAGTACAATTCTGAGGGATTTTACGTGACAGACAAGAAGATTCGTATGTGTTGTGACTATCGCCTTTAATTCGACTGTAAAGACACACTAGACAAACACAGGTAGCCTAATGGTAATGTTAATACACTTCGTATTAACTAGTACTAGTTTGTACATACAATTCCAATAAATTGAATTACATTAAAATTCTTTTTAATTTAAACATGTTTCTGGTGAAATTTACTGTACAAAATCTCCCAAAAAACATAACACCGCCATAACATCGAAATTATTAGTTCTATAAACGAAATTTAAGAAAACATAACACCATTTACAAACATCTCTAGCTATAGTCGTATAAAAATAAGTGCTATACAAATAAGTGCTCATTAGATTAAGTAAGCTGTAAATTTGTAAATGTAAATTTGTAAATATTGTATAATCTGTATTCTCATCTTCAACTCAAATAAGTTATAGTCGTAAGTTACATTGTTTTGTTTTATTCATCTACTTCAATTTTTTAGTGTTAAGTTTTTACCATTGTAAAGAACGCAAGCTCATTTTGGTAATAAAGAATAATACGACTAAATAAATAAAAATGTCACTTTTGTGCTACAGTAGTATGTTTTCGACGTCTTCTCCCCATTGGGCTATGTGTATGTTCCCCCCGAGTATGTTCCCGTAGGATAAAGTAAGGATACAGGAGGATGAGAGCTTACATAGGCCCACACTGAAAAACTAATCTGCATAGGGCCTACACTGTATATAGCCTAGGTATATATTTTTTTAAAAATAAAGATGATATTTTTATTATTAGTACATGTATCATTAAGTGTGTAGGTCTACAGCTTCACAAATGTTTAAATATTAATTCTTGGTAGCCGAGTGATTTCCCGTTAGGCTACAATATTCTTCAACTTTTTGCATTTCATTAATCTTTTTCATTCTTTCAGCATGGACTTTTCACCACAATACACAAGTACTATAAGTTAGAGGATTGGGTAGCGTTTGCTGTTGCGAATCCAAAACTGCTACCGCAAATTGCCGTCAGCTCCGGAACTGGCAAGAAAGACTTTGAACTAATGTGCACCGTATTGAATACTATACCAGCTATAAGATTCATTTGCCTGGACGTTGCGAATGGATACTCGCAGCATTTTGTGGAGCATGTACGACTTGTACGTGCCACGTACCCTGAGCACACAATCATAGTGAGTGTATTTGTTATACGCATGTGGAATTAAACATTGTTGAAATTATGTTTCTGCCAGTTTAGAGACTAATCTTCCATTGAAAAGGGGGGAGGACTTTATGTTAAGTACTACAATTAATAAAACATAAACAATGGCTTCAATGAATAGATCTACCGTAGGGAAAGAAAAATATGTTATGGGTACTTAAAGTCTAGTCGATGCTTGTTGTGGAGGGGGAGCGAGGGCAAGGGTGGAGGGGGAAAGATTCACTTACTAGTTAGTACTGTATATATCCAATAGTGAGATCAAGGGAATCGTAGGGAAAATGGATGCCGGGAAGGCCGCAAGGCGCCAGGGCAGGATGGGTTAATGAGTAGGTTTTTAAAGATTGGGAGGGAGGTCATTGTCATGAACTTGGGGAATTTAGAAAATCTTTAAGTGAGGGCATAATACCGGAGGGATGGAGAGAGGGGATGGTTGTACCAATACACAACGGTGGGGTTAGGGCAAAGGTGGAGAATTACAGGCCCGTCAGCCTGACTTCGGTCGGGAGTAAGATTATGGAAGGGATTGTTGCAAAGTATATTAGAAGGGTATTGGAGGGGAGGGGTGGTTTTCTGAGACGCAGCATGGGTTCGGGGGGGGGGGGGGTTCATGTGAAACTCAATTGGTGGTGCAAGACATTGGAGAGGCATTGGATGAGGGTGAGGAGGTGGACGCGGTGTTTTTGGATTTTGAAAAGGCATTCGACAAGGTGGATCATGAACTGATTGGTAAGGTGGATGAGGCGGTGAAGGATAAAGGGGTGGTGAGATGGATTGGGGACTTTTTAAGGAATAGGGTACAATTTGTGAGGGTGGGAAATAGCCATTCGGGAAGTATTAAGGTCACCTCAGGTGTGGCACAGGGATCAGTTTTGTGGGTGTTGTTGTTTATAATTTTCATAAATAATATTGGGGGGGGGGGGGGGGGCAAGTAACATCTAAGTTAGGAATGTTCGCGGATGACTGCATGGTGTACAGGGTGGTAAGGAGACTTGGGGATGTTAAGGAGTTACAGGTGGATTTGAAACGGATTGAGGATTGGCTTGGGGAGAATAGAATGGGCTTAAATGTGGGAAAGTGTAAGGTGGTTGGGTTGTCACGGAGGGTGAAGTGGGAGGAGAGCAGGAATGGGTAAGGAAATATAAGTACCTTGGGGTGATGCTGTCGGAGGATATGGGATGGGGGAAGCAGATTCAGGAAGTGGTGAGAAAGGGAAATAGGGCCTTGGGTTTTGTGATGAGAAATTTGAAGGGAGTGAGGAGGGAAGTTAAGGATAGGGCCTACAAGGCTGTGGTTAGGCCGGTACTGGAGTACGGTAGCGCAGCATGGGACCCATATAGAAAGGGGAGGTCACTGAGGTGGAGAAGGTACAGCAGAGAGCGGCAAGGATGGTAATGGGAAGAAGGAAGTGGAGGTGGCTGGATGGGGAGGGGGTGGGAAGGGGGGTAGGCTTTACAAAAGCGTTACAGAAATGATGGGGGAGCTGGGGTGGGAATCATTGGAGGAGAGAAGAAGGAAGGATAGCTTATGCAACTTGTACCGGGCATCAAGGGGAATGAGAGGTTGGAAAGAAATCCAAGGCAGAATGGAGAGGGGTGGGTATACGTAGTGCAAGACGGCCATGAGTGGAAATTTCAAAGGGTTGGGAGAAAAACAGATGTGGAGAAGTATTCATTTGTTGATAGGACGGTAAGGGAATGGAATGGATTGCCAGGTGAGGTGGTTGCTCAGCGCACATTGGAGGGGTTTAAATCGAGACTGAGGGTGGGAGGTGGGGTTAGGGTGTTGAGCTAGGGCCAGGGCAATGGCTATAGGCAACCACGTACATAAGTACCTGACAAGTGGGTCTCATCCCGGTAAACTTTTGTACCTGAGGGTAGGACTATCCCATGCTTTATAGTACCTGACTCGTAGTAATACAATTGTACCTCACTAGTAGGGATGTCAATACCCGGAAATAGTTGTACCCGGGTACCCTCGCGCCGTACCTGGACTACCCGGATAGTAAATAATACTAAATGTACGCGTTTTATCGTCATGGGTGTCAAATGATTCGCAAAGTTGTGGAAAGAGACATTATATTGTTAAACGGTATCAGGTTGCATTGTCTTCGATGCAAAACAATCGCAGAAGTATTCAACAAAGCTTCAAAGATTGCGTCTCCACTACGGTAGGCACGTACAATGAATCCGGTGGTCGGCCGCGTCAAAGCGATGACGTCATAGTCCGAGCTCGAGCACGAGAACATGATTGCGGTAAAGCTATGACGGGCGGGTGCGCTCCCTCGGACTCGCAACCGTTCCGTAGCATTCTTCTCATTTTTTTGCAATGATGGCTAATCGAGACGAGGGGGGGGGGGTGGGTTAGAGGTCTGCACGGACCTAAATATAGAAGCCCGGCCCTGGCCTGGTATTTCAGGCCCAGACCTGTACCGGCCCGTAACCTAATCAAAGCCCGGGCCCGGCCCAGGCCCGCCTGAAGTGTAAATTGGCCCGTAAAAGCCCGTTCAACTGTTAAAGCAGCAAGTTGATTTTTCTAGTATTTGGCAAGGAATACGAATGACAGGGTGGGAACAAAAAGGAGATTAGATGAAACGAAATTAGTAACTATTGCCAATGATAGTAAGTAACGAAAAAAATTACTACAAAAATGTTGTGACCGGAAGTTTATACTATTTCGGGTTTTGTCTAAGTTTCCGAATTGTTGGTAAAATAACATTAGGCTACTTTTCTTTCATTGCAATTACCGATTACAAAACAAAATTAAGAAAGTCCGAAAAATCACTTCTCGTTCAGTGATATGTAGCCTAGGCCTGGGCCCGTCTTAATAAACATATCAAGGCCCGTACCCAGGCCGTACCCGTGCAGACCTCTAGTGTGGGTGTCAAGTTAAATGCCGGCAAATTGAAAAGAGCGGCTCGTACGCTCGCACAAAGACGCCAGTAGGGAAATATCGCAATGTTGAATTGCTTTCGTTTTGAACAGAATAAGGGAACGGGTAGTACCGGGTAACGGGTATTGAAAAGTTGGAACCGTACCCGTGTGTACCGGGCGGGTAACGGGTACCCGTTGACATCCCTACTGACTAGTATAGTAGCTGGCTGTGGGGGTCACGGCTCTCAGCTTTTTAATATCTAAGGGAATTCACGTTTGTTTGATTTACACTCTTAACACTTTTATTTTTATGCTTGTTTGATTGTTAGGTATCACGAGTTTTAAAGGGTAATATCTAGTAAGGGGCGAGAAGGAGGCTTTTAATCTCAGTTACGCAATGCCCTTTTAATAAATCTTGACGCACAGCTATGTGCCGGAAGTGGTTGGGTGGGGGAAAACTCTGCCACTGGCGAGGTACGCCGCCGCAGAAGTAGGAGAAGAATACAGAATATGTTGCTGATGGGAAGGTCTTAGTGGGTATCTGGTAGCTCTATCTCTGTCATGTATACTATATGCACTATAGGGTGTGCATATAGTATAGTGATAACAAAAAGGGCAGGTACTGTTACATAACTCTGGACAGACTATAGCGGGAAGTGGATTAATTACTGATTATACAAAATATATAGACAACTGAACCAAACAACGAGTGAGACCCTTTGAATCTACTCATATGAGTCTGATGAGGCGTAGGCGTACCTACCGTACATTAGATCAATTGTAAATTGTTGATTTACATGTTACATATTCTCTCTTGTGTGTTTTGTTTTTTTTACATTTCCCTAGAAGTAAGTCTTTTGAGATTCAAAATAGGACCACACTTAACAGAGTTTAGTAGGCCTATATACGTAGTATACATGTGCTTAAACAACCAACCGAGTTTCCGGTTATTTGAGCTGTTGCTGGTCCTAATTAGCAAGGTATTACTGTAGTTACAACTTACAAACATGGATGGTTCATCGAATGAGATGCCGGTATGTCAGTTTCATGCACAACTGATCTCTCGTGTCTTCTTGTGTTGCAGGCAGGGAATGTGGTGACTGGGGAGATGGTAGAGGAGTTGATTCTCTCTGGAGCCGACATTATTAAAGTGAGTAACTGTACATATTTATTTATATATTTAATTAATTATTTATTTATTTATTTATTTATTTATTTTTTTGTTTATTTATTTATTTATTTATTTATTTATTTATTTATTTATTTATTTATTTATTTACTTATTTATTTATTTATTTATTTATTTATTTATTTATTTATTTATTTATTTATTTATTTATTTATTTATTTATTTATTTATTTATTTATTTATTTATTTATTTATTTATTTATTTATTTATTTTATGTCTATCCTTTTCAGCTATAAAAACTGATTTACAAAGGAGGACCTTAAATAAATAATAAATTAAATTAAATGTTTAATAGATCTGATGAGACATTCTAACAGCCATCATAATAATGTGGCTTTGTTTCCAGGTTGGTATTGGTGGCGGGTCTGTGTGTACGACTCGCATCAAGACTGGGGTAGGATTCCCCCAGCTGTCGGCTGTTCTTGAGTGCGCTGACGCAGCCCATGGCCTTCAGGGGCACATCATCTCGGTAAGTGTTGGAATATGACCTTTAGAAATAGTTATTATCTAATTTAACGAGAATAGATTCAATTGAAAAAATCACTCAAAATTAATGTTTTTTTAGAAATATTTTACACACTACTACTCACCATTGAAAAAGTTAGTAAAACTAAAACATCAATGTGGGTTTGTGTTTGTACTAGGTAACCAAAAAACTGTTTTAAAAAAACACTTTAAACATAGGCCTACCTATTGTCTAATCAGTAGTGGTGGCCAACGATATCGATATCGCAATATCGATATAATGTTTTACATTCTGATATCACGATACGATATGATCGGCAAAATGGTGCCGATATCGATGTTGAAAAAAATATCGTTCGCCACCACTAATCAGTAGGCTTAATCAGTAGATCAACAGTTTTCTTATTTTATTTGTAATGTTTGCTTGTAGGATGGTGGGTGTGTTTGCCCCGGCGACGTAGCCAAAGCCTTTGGCGCCGGTGCTGACTTTGTGATGGTGGGAGGTATGCTTGCGGGTCACGACCAGTCGGGCGGAGAAATAATTGAAAAGAACGGCCGCAAATACAAGATGTTTTACGGCATGTCGTCTGCGGAGGCAATGGAGAAACATGCGGGAGGAGTGGCCGACTATAGGTAAGGTGTACCACTGGATTTACCCAATTAACCCTTATCCAAAATTATTCAAAACTAGAAGTATGTACATAGTGTGTAGGTCTACTATGCTCATACTAGAATCCCATCGATTCTAATCTGATGTTATTTTAATGAGCAAAAGTCTAAATTAATGGCTTGCTTGTTTGTAAGTAGGCCTACAGTAATAATTTTGTAAATGTACATTTTAAGCTTTTCAATTACTTTTTTAACTAAATAATTAATATATAAATTATAAACCATGATTTTTCAAGTTAGACAATTTTTTCATGCTACAGCTCTCTCTCTCAGTTTTGTGGCACATACTTCGAGGATTTTAAGTACCGGTGAATCAGTTGAGTAGTTCACCAAAAAGGGTACCTACATTGAAGGTCAATACGTATGAATATAGTTAGCAGAAAATTAGCAATGTAACTAAATTTTAGGGCTGCCCAACGATATCGATAATTCGATACGATATCGATAATTCGATACGATATCGATAATTCGATACGATATCGATGATGGAAAAATAATTCGATATCGATATAGAATTATTATATCGTACATATCGCGATATCGAACTTGCGCCTAATAAGCTAATTGTTTAGAAAGAAAACGATTACGTCACGTCACGCCAATCACAATATCGCTGTTTTGTGTGGATATTTTAAATTTTGAATAGTAGGCCTATACACACAAATTGACACACATTATAAGACATTTCAAAGTTCAAACATTTATTTACGTACCCTACGGTAATGTTGTTTATAATAAGTGGCCTCTGGCTGGTCTGGAAATCCTAAAAACACACGAGGAAAGTTTCGATATCGCCGATATCGATACGTTTCTTGATAAGTTCGATATCACGACACGATATCGATAACTCTTCCCGCGATATCGATATGATCTTTTTTATCGTTGGGCAGCCCTGCTAAATTTATATGTCAAATTACGGCTATACCAAAGATTATAGAGGGTTGTATAGATATTTATTCCCTGTGTTAAATTTACTGCGCTTGAGGTTTCCCTCCCCGCTTCCCCTGGCCCACAAGCCATTTGTAGTTCGGCTTCAGAACACCGGGAGCGCTAGCCAGATTTTCTTCTTCGCGAGGTAACTTCCCTCCCGTCTCGCCAAGCAGTATCCAGGTTTCCGGTATCTCACTCACGCTCACTGCTGCGATCGTTCCTTCTCTTTCCTTGTTGGTACGATTGCGTTGCAACACTGTACACAGCACTGACCATACTCAATCTTGTAGCCGAATCCGATATGCGAGCAATCTTTGATGCGAGTATGTGGAAGACCTTTGTCTTCATTCTGACTTAGATTGCGTACAGTTCTAATGGCATGATGGCACTGCCGAGAGGAAACGCATGCAGTTTTAAAAATTGCGTTAATAATAGTAATAACTGTGTAGGACTGTTACCACCTGTACGATTCTTTTCATTTCCGACAAGAGACAAAGACAGGCAGGTTTAGAGAAAAATAAACAAAATTCGGAAAACTTTACCTATACTGTTCATTACAGTTCACTTCATACAAACATAATATGCGTGGGGGGGGGGGGGGGGGATTGCCCCCCCCCCCCCTTGGATTGCAGGAACTTTACAATTTAACTTTATTTCCATACGATACACGCTATAGGGTGCCATTTCATAAAAGTATTTAAATAAAAAATAAAATAAAACAATTTAATTCTATAGTCAATCCGTCCCTTCACGAGTAAGTTAATTTCAACGCAATCTGATAAGTATTATTATTTTTTTATATTAATCTAAGCACCACATAAGCCTATTGACTGTAAATAAGTCTATGTGACCTGTAAAAACCCCCCCCCAAAAAACATACACAATTTAACAGCTTTCGGCAGCTAGACCCACTATTTTATAAAATCCCCCCCCCCCCCCTCCCTCCGCCCTCGGTTGATGAATTCATGAATACGCCACTGCAGTTGGATCAAGCCCTTACAGTACGTGTTGCAATTGGTGTCTTTATGTTATATTGTACTTTCATATTTGTTATTGTAATATAATGTAGAAATGTACTTAAGCGATAGGAAACGAATTGATTAGGTGGTAGTAATATACTTCTTCTGAGCATTATTCAATCGAAAGTGTTCTCATCCCATGCATTATTTTCAATTTTGAAAATGAGCGTTCTGAACTTGCAACACTAACTGGTAGTGTTATATTACGAACTTATCATCAATGCCGTTTACAGAACAAACATAAGGAAAGTGGAATATTATGCAGTATTTTGAAAATATACTTTTATAGACGCAAGATTTACAATCTCGTTTCTTGAACACGACCGAATTGAGACAATTTTTCGTAGGAATTTTGTACGAGTTTATTGAAGCTTATAAACAGTGATAGGTTTACAACTCAGGGCAGTCTAAACCGGGCCCCTCTAGACCACGGGCCCCCGGGCTGCCCGGGCTATTCCTACGCCACTGCACTCAGTATATTCAAAGTTGTTCTGAATCGGCCTTGTTGATTCTGGCATCTGTCCGCGGGTGATCGCACTGTCCAGTCACTGATTAATGTGTTTCATATATGAAATATAGATCTTTGGTTGGTTATCGCTCACTCGACGATGTTGTTCGGAGCCTACAGGGTTGGTTTAGTCACTTTAGTGTTAAAGTCCCCCACTGAAAATCAGTCTTGTTACTGAGTGGTAGACTCATATAAATACGAATTTATTTTCTAATTTAAAAACTATAAATATGTTCCATTAAGAAGTAGGAACACACGAATGTGCAGGCCAAACTATCTATTTTTGTGTTTTGGTTCGCTTGCATTTAATGTTACGTAATAATTTATCTTGGCAATTCTAACTTGGTAAGTCCTTTTCCAACGCACAAAACATGTAACTATCGAGTCATACCGACAGATACTGCTCTATGAAGGAAATTGCCCGCCGTAATCTTGAATACAGTACTTGCACATATTTATACTAAAAGGAAACAAATTACATCCATGTTGCTTTCTGTTAATCATATCAAACTTGCTCGTCATATTTTGATAACCACAAGTACTCGAATATAGGATTTTATAAATTCGATAATATAAAACCTCAAAGCTGGTACCCATTTGACAACCACCGATTGAATCGGCTCCACATTGGTAAACGAGACTTACTTCCCGCCGCTGGCAATCCTTACTGAGGTTTCCCTCAGTCATAAGACGAATGTTAGGATTGAGTCCTCCTAATAGCCCCCGGCCTTCCCCTTCTCACCTACACCACTAATCTAATGGATCAAGAGTGCAATATTAGCCTTCCGTCCGTCCTGGTATTGGACATCGGAATGAGTAATAAATAACTTAGACAATTATTGGTAATACATAAAAAGCCCTACTAGATAACAATCATACTATCGTACTAATATAGTTAACACTAGGAAAACGCTCTGTTTGACGCGTTGATAAGCGAGCGCGTCAATATCTACGAACTTTCTGGCGAAAAGTTTTCAATGCTAATACGAACAACAATTAACAACAATTGAAGAATGCGCATTGCAAAAATTGTTCTTATTTCCATGGCTATTATACTTTCCGACATTGTTGTATGCAGTGCAATGTGCGTTGCTAAGAATTTTCGTGGTCATGTTTTCAACACGGTCCGCCACCGTTACTAACACTTATTGACAGCAATAGAAATGTAATTTCTGCCTCTAATACGTATTGGTTCGCGTTTACATTAGTATATTCGTGACCGGACAAAAATTTACTATAAGATAGCCACCTCACATTTTGCCGTTACTGCGTTTTAGAAAAATATTTTCGAGTAACTTTCGTGTAACTTTGCCAATATTTATCAGATCGCCATTACATTAACATATTCGTGATCGGAAAAATCTTTAGAAAAATCTGGCTATCTCACATTTTGCCGCCAGTTTGTTTCAGAAAAATATTTTGCAGTAACTATGGTGTAACTTTGTAACTTTTCGAACGATTTTGCCTCAAAACTATACACCTTCAATCCACATCGAGGCTTGTGGATGGTCCAAATTTCAAGTTGATCGGACTTTCCGTTCGACCGCTATCGACGAACATAAAAAAAAACAAAAAAAAAACAAACAAACAAAAAAAAACAGAACGAAGTGCCATAAGAGTCAAGTGGAAACGCTCGCTTCGCTCGCTTAACAAGGATTGTCTCTAGACGCGACAACGTATCGATAAAAGTAATTCGTAATAAAACGTCCGAGCCAGCCAGCCAACAGATCCGTGGAGAAATAACATGAATGGGACGAATTGGTGGCAACACTGTCTGGCGGTGAAGGCTTGGCCGAGGCTTGGAGGTAGGGGAGACTCAGATAACACGACACTCGCGACTACCGTGAGAGAAAGATAGGAAATGGCAGAAGCAGTATGAGTGAGTGAGACATATGAAACATGGGTATTGCTACTTTTGATAGGGGCGAGGGGCAATCTGCAACCAAAAATGTGACTCCAGCGCTGCCGGTAATGTGAAGCAGAACTACGACTAGCTTGTAGGCGAGGGGAAGCGGAGAGTAAAATCACAGGCGCAGATAATTTAACACGGGCAATAACTATCTATAACACCCTTTATAATCTTTGGCTATACTAAAGGTAAGGTGTAAAATAGGGTAAAAGTTGTTTTGATGCAACATAGTGTTTAATGAAATGCAACAATGTAAACACACGTAAAAAAAAAATAAAAAAATATACTATTTTAACCTCACTTGTCCTTAAATAAATGACTTTATTTCCAGAACTTGCGAGGGCAAGGCAGTCGAAGTGCCTTACCGTGGAGACGTGGAGAATACGATTCAGGACATCCTGGGTGGACTGCGATCAGCTTGCACTTACACGGGGGCTGGGAAACTGAAGGAGCTGTCCAGACGTGCAACGTTCATCCGTTGCACTCAGCAGTTTAACCCTATTTACGGAGAATAAGGTACGCTGTAATTAGTCTCCTCGGTGTGCTGATAACTCAGTATTTTTTCATTTATTTATTTTAGCGCAAATTCATAATATTATATTTAATCTAGATGTAGGCAGATGCCTACATTGCTTAAGAAACATCGATGGATTCACATATTTCCAAGATACCGGTACATTTGTGTACAGTCTAGTTTACAAAGATATGCATTGCATATAATATAACATAGGCTAATGTACTGGTGATGACTAGGGACAAGAATTTATAGCATTAATTTCTTAACAAAATATGGTTAATGATTTAAAAAATAAGCATTTTTTAGCATTAATTTTTTAAATTACGAATTACTTCAAATAAACTTTTAGTTTGATTACCGGTAGTAAGTTTTCTATTTGAATCTATGCTATTCCTATTAGGATGCTCTGTTCACAACTGGCTTGCCTTGTAAGTATTTTTAATACATGCTGTACTTTGGGCACTTGTGATTGCAACAGGATCATCAACTAGATTAATTTATGTCATAACCAAACTTTCTTTAAGAAACTAATAGTCATTGCATTTTTAAGGTTAAACTAATTGTTTGCAGTACAGTAAACCCTCGTTAATACGAACATCAAGGGACCCAAAAATCGTCAGTTTGTAATATAAAAATTCGCAATATCGCAAAAACGTCGAAATTCAATAGTACCAGCCAAAATAAACGTATCTACAATCAATGTTTTCCAATGGATAGTAGCGCGCGGGTATGATGTTTTGTGCGCGCATAGTAGGCGGACTAAGCAGGCACGTTGCAGTGAGCAAGCCACGCCCCTCAACAGCTGTAAGGGCTTGCGCGCGCATCCGATCGCACCGGCGGGCAGTGGAGGGGGAAGGGAAAACCAAGCAGCAACAAAACAAGTAGCTGCCTGGGACGACGTACGCTCGGCGGACAAAAATCTTGATACCTGCGCCTACTCTGCGTGTTGAACTCTCGGACACATTATTTTGTTTGTGCGGTTTCAAAATTATTAGTTCGTATTAAACAACGAACATTATGCATTAGTACCACCCAGGGGATAAATAATTAGTTCGTATTACGTATTATGCGAAATTCGTTATATCCGTTTTATTTAACATTGAGTGTCCTATTTACGCGGGCTGGGTCTTGCTTACTATTCGTATTATCTGAGAATTTGCACTAACCGAGTTCGTTTTACCGAGGGTTTACTGTATATAAGTCTACCTACAATACAATACATAAACTGATTAAAATAGATTATGGCAACGTATGTTGGCTTCAATGTCCTACTCTATAGTAGTTGTTGTGAACAGACTAATATGCTTCTGTTTAATGGGAGTCATATCCTATACATAGGTCTAGTGCAGTAGCATACTTTTAGCACCTTCACGTTGCCGATGGAAGCTTTCACCACAGTCCTAACGGTACCGTACTTTCAGATCTATGTAGCTCATTGTTACTTAAAAGCATTTGATCACCTGTGTTATGGTGTTTCATTGATAGTATTTTCTTCTAGTCCGTTATGGCATTTTTGTGAGCTCTAGACAATTATTCACTTAACTGTAAACTATTATATTATTATTGCTGTATTATATTTTCTTCTAGTCTTTCAGTTTTCTGAATTTAACTAGGATGGAGCTCTTTAGAAAATGTGTGTACAAATTTTTCGTCAAGTTTGGTGCTTGTGGCAACGCTTATCATGTAGTTAGGTATAAAGTAGAGCTGTACCGATTCCAATACGGATGAAAATAAGTTATTTTCCCGACCCTTTTATGACGCTCTTGCTGACAAAATTTTAAAATTTTACTTGATTAGTTAAATTTTGATCCACTCAAAGATTTGGCTAATAGGTTGGTCATATTTGTATCCTTTGTAAGTTTGTATCCTTTGTAAGTTTTTACTTAATTAATAATTATGCCTGGTTGTCCGAACTTCGCAAATTTAGTTTTGGATTTCAAGAAAATATGAATGTATTGACTCGTGCATAAATAAGGGCAAACAAGAATCTGTACCAGTCAAAATCACTGCCAATATAGGATTAGCATTGTCGCCAAAATATATGACTTACAGCCCAAATATTGTCAGCAGGCAAACGTAAATGGAATTAGTACAAAATTGCAGTCGGCTCAGCTCTAACGTAAATTGTTCTTCCCTACAACTAGAAATGTAAATTGCTGAACCAGCAACTGAATGTTATTGTATACTGGGGCCTTGAAGGTCTATGATTGTGTAGCTGAGCATGGATTGTTGAATAGGACTTGTGTCTTGATAGGTTTGACCAGTTAGGCCTACCAAATGTTAAGTGGGTGGTCTGTGGGGCTACATCTTGGCCAAGCCTATGTGTAACTATTAGAAGATACCATCTTGATATTTTATGGCTAGTCTTAGAGTTGCCTACGTGCCTGCCAACTTATAAACATTTCTAATACGTAATTTACATTTCACTTGAAATAAATTATTCTCCAATACTTTAATTTAATTTGTTGTGAAGGGCCTAGTGGTTTAGTGATCTGATTGGGGAAAGAAAGGTAGGAGCCAACATATTACCTGTAGAAGAAGTTCTGGTAGGCATTTTAAGAGTAAATACGGCATAAATGTGTGTACAAAACAAATTAACTTTTACTATTTTTTAGGAATGCACTTCTCTCAAGATCAAACTTAATTTATTTATTTAAATGTTGGCAGGTATGAAGTTAGGGGCAGTTAGGTAATGAATTACAAATAGGTTAAAGATATTGATATAGTTTGCATCAATAGTATGTGAGGCCTATGAAGAATCAATTTTAAAGAATTGAAGTGATAAAATGCTATTTATAAGTAATATCTTGAATTTGTCACTAGGCCCGAATGTGCTAGTGAAAGCCTCGTGATATGTCGGTACAGTACTAGAAATAAAATAGTGTGCATATGCTATTGATTAGCAATGTTTGCAATGCCAGCAGAATAAGGCATTGAAAGTGAAAGGGATTACAATTTAGGTACCTACAAATTATGATGGTTCTTAGTTCTTACCCATTGCTTATCATGTTATAGTGTCCCAAGATTACCTTACACATGCTTTCGTCACAGGCAACTGGTTCGTAGCCAATCAGCGATCGGTATTGGCGCTGGTTTGTCTCAGGCGGCTCGCCGGTTGGCTACGACTGCCCCGGATGTGACAAAAGCAGGTGTAAAGTAATCTTGGGTCCACTATAAAGGGCAAATTAACTATCTCATTGCCTTAAATTAATAACATTGGCAAAAAGCCAAAAACAAAGCAGTTGGATTTGAACTTTGTATTCCTGTACACAACTCATAAATCGCTGCACGACACTCTGTGCTACCTATTATTGCAAAATAAGTGGGGATGTAAAAGTGCATTCTCTATCACATACTTAAATCTATGTGATCATGTATTTTAATTGTTTGCTTAAAATGGTGAAAAGTAAATATACAGTATTATAAAATTTTGAAAGCCATCTAAGTAATTGTACAAAATAATACAGTATTTGCCAATGCAATATCATTTTAAAAACTTTTCTTTGTAATCGGTGTGTTCATATCTATGCAAGGGTGCTTATTGTTGGGTGTCTAAATACAGTACCTGTGCTATTTTGGTGTAATATCCAGTGTTCACTAAAATAAGTTGCCACAATTTAATTAGACTTGACTTTATATCAGCAGTTTGTACTTAAAAGTTAAAACCATAAAGACTTTAATGACATTTTCACAACCTAAAATTTTGTTGATAGACAATGTTTCTATGATCTGTTTTTAACTCCTTGTACCTCTCACTCCAATGAAGGGTTAGGTGTATTCCTTCTACTTTTGTATTTGGTAGATAACTTGTGTTTCTTACTTAGAGGTGTTATGTAAGATTCTCACTGATTTCATGTACAATTAATTGGTATTGATGATTACATATGTAATCATTATGTAATTGAAGCAGTTTGCTGAAAATAACTTGAGCAAAAAATAACATTTTGTTCATTGCCATGTGTTGTTTTGAAAAATATCTCTAAATACTTGGGCATATAGCCACAAAGCTAGATGAGCCAAAGTTTGTTTGTGTTGATCGTGTTTATTTGGAAAATGATGTTTGCAAAAGATTGTCCACGAACGACATGTTTTTAGTGTTCATAGACCGACTTGTACCTTTTAACGAAATGTATCTTATGCATGACTGCATTTTTATTTAACAGTTTTTAATACTCTCTAGATGTTGTTGCCAACATGGAACCATGATCAGGTTGACAAGCATACACCAGTTTATTAATTTATTGAGTTCTAATTGGCATAGCACTATATATAATTGAATGAGTTAAAAATATAGTTTAATAATCTGCTTTATTACTGCATGTTTTTGTCCCCATTGAATCCATGTAGGTCACATCAAATTCAATGGAATCAATGGTAAAACAACGAATATTGATATAATCCCTACATATATCTTTTGCATGGCTCAACCGCAAACAATGCTTGTCAAAAATGAAAGCATGAAATCAATGCTTCCCTGACTTAAGAATAAGTGGGTAAAGGTACCCACGCTCAGTACATACTGTATATTGATTACGGAAAAGTGGGTGTGGAAATGAAGTAGGCAAGACGAGACAATCATACGAAGAAACAGCTGGTCTGCATTATATTTAACTTATTGCCCATTGCTATGAATTGCATGTCATTAGTATTCAATTTTGAAATAAAGCTATCCTTAAAAGAGCCAACGGTTTTAATTGAAATGCATTCAAAAACGTTCTAAGTGGCAGACCTTCCCTCCACAGCTTTTTACGATAACCATGTTTAAAATGTCCATTATTTGTGGTATTAAATTTATTGCAGTTTATCTTTTAAAATTATTTACCGTAACATTTCGACATTTGCCAAGTTACACTGGGATGTGTGATTTTGAGCCTGTTTTCATGATTTGTGATTGAGCTATGTTTTTGCATGGTCGGATTGTTTGCTGTTTAATAAAAGAAAACTTTTTAAACGTGGTAATTCATAATTTACTTAGGGTTTATATTCACTTGTATAGCTTGCCTTTATATGGAAACAATGAGGCAAATTAAATCAATTCATTGAAAGTTCTATGTAAAATAACAGACAACAGTGTCTGAATGTTTTCATTAAGATACATCAGTGTTGCTATATTTACATCGACTACATTTCAGTGAAAGTAAAGGCTACATTATCACTAGTCATTTTTGTGGGGCTATCTTGCACAATTTAGTATTATTTGTTAACCACTTCATTGTTATTATATCATTTTATTTCTATGCTGTTATTGTTATCTACTCTGCTAAATATTTTCTAGAAATTGTTGAACTAGTTTGTTTCCTTTAGCTCTATCAAAAACAAACTAATAACTAACCAGTTTGTAACATACAACGAAAAGTACCCAGCAGTTTATAAATAAGTAATTGGCATGCGCCACCGCAGTAAAGTAATGCAACATTGGTTTATGCAGATTTTAGGACTTTATAGATAGTTTATTATTTGCTTTGTTTCAATGCATGCACATATTAAAAGCAATACCAAATCTAATTACTGAATAATCATACAATAAGTATTTATTCTTTTATTTTGAAACACATACAGTATTTAAGTGAAATAAACATTCTTTGTAATTATATGATTTTAATGTTTCTGTTGTATTATAGACAGATTTATGACAGTATTGTTGTTAGAACTAAATTGTTTACATATTTATAGTATTAATATATTTGTCATGGTTTGCTGTCACCAAAACTATGCACAGTTAAAAATGAGACAGTATTACTTAACAGCATTTTAATTTTTAATCAATTATGTTTTTAGGGGTTTTATTTGTTTGTTCTTTAAGTGTTCACTAGTTATTTTATATTTCAATTTAATGTCCTAGGAAATAGAGAATGTTCCTCATTGTTTATTTTTAACTAATTTACATCCATGTATCGAGTTTGCTTCCTGGATTTTTTACTCCTTCAATTTAACAATACTGATAATTCGAGTGTGAGCTGCCAACCGTGTGACCAGTGTAGGGTACATGTGTTATGGGAAAAGTGGGCAACTAGAGGTAACTGTTCAAACAGGTAAACCAAACTGGCCACCTAAACCCTAGTTTGGTCAGAGAAAGAAGATAACAGATGATATGAATGCATCTCTCATTACTTTACAACTCTTTTTAGAATTTCAGCCATGAGAAATTAATTTCAATTAATTTATTTAATTATTTTGTTTCTCTATGATGCAAATAAGGAAGTTTATATAGATTTCTGTAACTGTATTTTTTTGTAGAAAGTAACAATTAAATGAATTGAAGTTTGAAGAACATTCTCTAGCGATGCAGTTCAGGCACAATTATTAGTGATACGTGAAAATAGCATTTTCAATTGTCATTTTATAGCATTTTGTAGCATCTATTTTTTTGCCAAGATTAAAAAACTTGAGAACGAATTTTTCTCAAATTTTTATGTTTAAATCATGTCATACTATTGAAATTAAAATCAACCAAATTGCAATTAACATCATAAACGAAGTATAATTACTATGTTAAATATAATAAAATAGGAACAGAAAAACCTTCGTTTCTACTGAAAAATAGTGCTTTGTAGCATCTATACACAAAGCGCTATTTTCACGTATTCTAACAATTATGTATTCAACAAGGTATAGATGAAATCATACGTATGTATTAAATGTCTGCCTTACACCATTACTAGAGTTAAATTCTAGTGTTGTTTATATCCAATTGTAGTCAGTCCATGTGCTGGAGTAAGGATGTATCCTATGGCCAAGGAAATTGTTCACTACACTGGTTTTAAACAATTGATTTGTGATGGAATACTGGACAGACGAGTACGGAATTGAAACTTTATTGTAATGCTATGCAAACTATTTTATAAAAATAATTTTACAAGAAAAGACTGACTTACAATTGACATTAGAGTCAATTTCTTTGAACAGAGGTAGACATAAAGAATGCATTGTTACTTGTTTGTTCCTTCTAAGTAGATTGTTTTCCTATCAGAATGAAAGGTGATATCCAAGGGCATTAAATATAGCCTACAATATTAGTATTGAACACTTCTCTACGCTTCATTTTTAGTATAGTGAATATACTTTTATTTTGTTGTTATAGTTATCTTAAATTTGTATTTGTTATTTTTTCTAAATTTTAGGTGGTTTTCTGATTTTTGTCAATTGATGTTTGATCCTCAAAGTGATAAAAATGCAATTATGTTTAAAACAAGTTTAATAGGTTTATATTCAAGCTCAATATTGGTGGATATCAATGAATGAAAATTGTCCATTTCAAAACCACCCAGTCAATATTACAATGACAAACTGACTGTGAGATATTGATACATACACAAGCAAGCCTTTTGTTTCATTGTATGCTATGGAGTTGTTCTAGAACACAACCATCTTGTAGTATTTAGTTGTGTTTATAGTGAGAAGACATGCACTATATGCATTTCTCTTGATTGTAGCAGTTTGATGTTTGGAATGTAATTTATGCCAAATGTCTCAACTTCTCAAGGAAATTATTGTTTGACATGTATATGTTGGGACGTTCTTTTGTTCAAAGGTTTTGTGCACATAAAGTGGTTTTGAACTACAATAAAAATGTTCTTAAACTTCTTGACCCTTATGGCTCAACCACAACTGACGCCATCGTGATTGTAATCGTAATCCGGAAATCGTCGAAGAGTTACTTGGTTACTTACTTACTTGGTTCTTATGGCGCTGTTCACAACAAAATCGTAATGTCGTAATGGATTGTAATGGTAAATCATATTTTTTTTTACAATTGCGATCACAATTACAGTTACGATGCCGTCAATTGTGGTTAGGGCTTTACACTATCATCACATTTCGAGATCCTCACTCCTCAGTGTCCAATCAAATCCAAGTTGGGAATGTGTTGACGGTTTAGGAATAGTGCAACAAGATTTATTCGTTTGTCATATTATACTGATAACGCGGACAATAAGTAAATTACATTCAAATTTAAGGGCTTTTTATTTAATTATTATTGTTTATTAATGTGATTAGTCAAGTTGAAAGTAAACACAAATCATGCATGGATGGATGGGATGATGTCTTGACCCAGATGGAATGCCTTTTGGTCTGAACTCAATCTATTATTAATATTTTTTATTTTACCTGCACTGTTTTTAAAGTTGCTGAACTTTTGGTTGAGAGTTTATATAGAGTTGCATGTATTTATTAATGATTATAAAATATTTTTATTCCTTCCAGACCTAAAGGTCCACAAACAAACACAATTCACATAGCATAAAATACAAAAACAACAACCAATAACAAAATACAAAAATATATTTATTTTTTTCAGTTATAAAATTGATTAAAATAAATGATAACGTTATTATAAATTATATTTCACTCCCACCTGTGCTCAGGACTTTCCTACCTACAGAGCCAACTGGAGCAGCTATCATTTCCGTGGTGCTACTGTGTTATCTGCGGTACCTTTGTCCTTTATAATATTTTTAAAGTTCATTTTTGTTAATATTGTCCACGTGTTTAGTGCTAAAATAAAATAAAATTACAATTTGATGGTTTGGTAGTTCACGGTCTATTCTAATTTGCAAGTTTGTTGACATGCTGTGTAGAGTTGGGTTTAGAACTTGAGGGCTTTCTTCCTGGAACTATTCCTTCGCCTGAGTGAGTGAGGGGGGGGGGGCAAGGTGTACATTTCTATACAAAACAATTATGTTCATAATTTCATTTATTTATTTAATCGATATCATAGATTTTTAGTTACAAAACTGATTTACGAAGGAGGACAATAATTAGATCTATGTATAATAGAAAATCATAAAGTAGAAAGAATAACAAAAAACACTACATGTACTATAGGAAAAAGAACAATAACAATAAAAATGATTTGAGAGAAAAATGCTTCATACATTTAAATACGAGAAAAAATATATAAATAGCAGAAATAAAATTGTGAAAAAAAGTAAGATTAATACACTGAAAAGGAACAAAAAGGGAGTTAGAAAAATGTTTAAAAAAACATGCAAAAACGCCGAGCAGGGTGCAAAACACTGGACTGTCTCAAATAATCCAAACATATGGTCATATGGTTCGGACACAGGTCCGAGACGCAATGGAACCAAAGGACGTGGATTTGAATCCAACACAAGCCATACATGTTTGTCAAGCATATGTTCACCCAGCTTCCAATTTCCAATATCACAATCACAAATGCATTATATTTCACTATACTGCAAGCGTTTCAAGTTCAGCAGTGCAATCAATGAAATATTTGACCTGGGTCCCCTTAGGATAAGAAACTACTGATAACAGTAAACAGTGCAGCCATTCAGACAGCTGAGCCATTAGGTCTCTGCTTGATAACATTATGTTGATTTAGTCATAACAATCGGTATTCATTACTCTAAGTGTGCAGGAGGCAGTTTTTAGTGAGGCGCTCGTCCCGTGTAGCAATTAAGTTCGAGGTCAGGCAGAAAACGTTTCAGGATCGAGAATAAAAAGTTCCAGAATATAGCCCCAGAAAAGAATTTCACGAAGGTTGGGATTTGTTAGTTCAACAACCAAGCGATATTTTGATATGATTTTATAACACATGGATGTTACTGAAAAATTCTAGATGCTGCATTTGAGAAAAATAGTACTAACAGGTAACCTATAGGCCAATCGACTTTTTTGCCTTTTCTATTTAAAAGATTTAATCAGAAACGTTTCCTAAGCCATTGCGTCTGTGAATTCTATAAATATATATATATATACCTTATTTACTTACCGTTACGACTAATATCGTCGTTACTTGTCATTTTTCTACTTTTCCTAGTAACCGTTCTATACTGATATTTAACTTTTTTCCCAATGTATTCTCTTTTTAGTAATCCATAACACACTGTTGTAGAAAGAAACGAATTACTTCTTATTTACCTGTATATAGGCCTAAGTATTTTTGTAAATTAAAAAACTATTCGGATTTCCTAGGGCATAATTAAACGGGCGTAAGGGAACCTACCAACTTACGTTCTCCAAGTAGAATGCGCAACGCAATTGCACAAAGCCCTAAAAATAATTGAAGCTTAATGTTCTTATTACTGCTATTCACAGTATTTAAAGATGTGATGTACGTGATCATTACCAGACAGACCAGACTGTATTTTTAGAACTTTTCCCACATAAATCAGCGTTCACTGACATCTGTTTAAATAAACAATAATATAATGCAAGTATTTAAAATATCAGATACTGATTCAATGTTCCTTAATAGAAATGTAACGTCAAACTGCCGTCTGCTATTTTGTTGTGACAAATTGCAGTTGATTCCCATTACCGGTACTCCCCATATAACATTGTTGATTTAGTCATGTTCATAACAATCACGTGAGCTTTATAATCCAACTGTTTCTGGTATGAGAGGGAAGGATTTCATTAAAATCTGTTACTCGAGTTTATTAAATGAAGTTAAAACCGAAACTTGTAGTAATTCCAACATGATTATTTGTTGATTGGAAATTCCACACTTGATCAGTGATCATTTTTCCGGCCAACGACTCTAGTGCTATAGTCACACAATAAATATATATTTACGAGTCCTGCAACCTGCAAGCAATATTTATTACAAAGGTAGTTTAAATTCATATTGTGTTGATATTTTTATTTTGTTACATTTTTCCTCAACTGTGTTATACTTATATCCTTTGGTTTTAATACCACGACTATTCAGTGGCAAACTACACTCTTCTTATTTCTGCAGAAAATCTTTAAATTTGTTATACTTTCCCAGTTGGCATGACAACGTTTTGCGCATCAAGTTTATTGCGTGGGGTGTGACTGTGCTGACCTTAGACCATCTATACGCCC
The DNA here is from genome assembly GCA_945910005.1 of Isoperla grammatica. NCBI lineage: Eukaryota > Metazoa > Arthropoda > Insecta > Plecoptera > Perlodidae > Isoperla > Isoperla grammatica. Next base: position 27,838,605 of record OX246746.1, read on the forward strand.
TTGTGCTGACGCCCAAAACTTAATGTTTCATGCTGCACCCTGAGTGTGGCTTCGTAAGGCACTTTGCCCAATATTTCTTATGTTGTTTATTAAATCCATAGTAAGTTATAAAAATCCAATCAAGATAAGAACCCTTTATAATGACATAATACGAATTACTCAGCATAGACTCTCAACTGCTTACGAAATCACTGAGTGGAGTAATTCGAAAACCGTATGTGATTAGAGTATGTATGTAACTAGGGAAATCCCTATTTGGGGTTCCCCGGCCGGGATTCACCTGTCTATGTAGGTACTGCTGCCCGAGAACAGGGACCGCTTCACACGAGTCACGAGCTAGACCCAGATCACAGCCTGGTACACTCGCATAACAGGCGATAAAAAGGTGCAAGCCAACATCATAAAACGAGTAGGGCTATTATAACTATCTCGGTACTGGTGATTAGAACGGCTTGGAACGAGCGTTAGCTGCGCTGTCTGCAAACAATTAGCTCATTCTGGCATCACACAGGGACCCTCCTTCGCCTCACACAGAAAACTCAGGGTCTGTCTTGGGGGCATTTTTCTTTGCATTTTCTTCATCTTCTCTTCAAATCATGAAATGTCAGACGATCTTATTCAGATTCTCGATCCAAAAAAGAAAAATTGTTATTGACAACATTATGACGATCAGAAAGTTTTTAATACTTCGTCCCACCCGCCTACAATCGTTACTTTTTATTTGACTTCGGCAGTATGCAGTTGCTGACGTGAATTTTCGTTTGTATCGTATTGTAGCAATTATTTGTTTGATTGTACGGTGCTTGTTGTGGCGCGGGGGGGGGGGGGGGGTCTGGCAAACATTACAATGAAAATGTCTGTATTCTACAATTGTATGTATTTTAGTTTTATAATTTATATTCAAATCTTGCATGCCAAGATAGCAAAATTAATCAGTAGTGCTGTAAGGTTGCTAGCAGAAGTTTGAGTGGTTTCGATGGAAAGTTATCTTACAAATGAATAAAAATGAACAATGGGATATCACAGATAGCCTATATCACGTATTTTTTCAGAAAGTAAAGCGATATATGTAACTTTATCCGTTTTTAATATTGAGTTAATTTATGTTGGATAATATAATAATACAATTCGATTTCTTATTGAGATTCCACCCGAACGTAATAAATGTTGTTTCCTTCTTGTGTGGGCCTACTACTGTTTGTATACTTTGAATTCAGTACTCAAGATATATTTTAGTTTCCAGTGATGAATGAACAAAATCTAAATTCCGTTAGCGGGTAAACAGACGGTTACCGGGAACCCCTCATCTCAAGGTCACATCACCACTACGCATGTCAGCACACCACCGAGTCTACTTCGTGTCTCCCTTTGTCATCCGCAATTCCGTAGCTATTTCAGGCATTTAGTAAATCGATTAAATTCCTTTGACGTGTACGTGGGTGTGTGTGTGTGGGTGTGGGTGCGCGACCGACCAGAGAATAGTTGGAAGTCTGCGGAAATCTTTTGACTTTTGAGCAGATGATGGAAAATCTATTCCTCTCTGCCACGTTGGAGATGTTTGTTCTCGTTAGGGGTTGTGGCTTCGATTCTCGTTGATCGCATCACTCACACAATATTATGAAGCTATACACTTATTAGTTGGGTTGACACTTGAAATTGGATCACTATACCCATACGGAGATACTAGTAATAAAACGATTCTAATTTATCGAAAAGTTACATTTTTCAATAGTGGGACCGTTGTGTTTCATCGTCATAATTGAAGAGCATAATCATAAACTGTCTTGTAGGTAGATAGCAATCGACATTTTAGGCGCCGAGCCTTAGTAGTCTATCTAACTACAGTGGTAGATTCGAGGTGGAGCTCCAGAAATGTTCAGTAGAAATTTATCCTTATTCTGGTAAAGGGTTGTCACGATAAAAATGTAATTGTTTTTGCTTTGTGATAATATTCTTGACTTCTCCAATATCATATTATTATTATGATTATTGTAAGGAACCATGAAATATCACATTGCATTAGATTACATTGCATAACAAAACAATACATTACATTACATTACATTACATTACATTACATTACATTACATTACATTACATTACATTACATTACACTCGACGAGGTAAAAATTCTAATACTAATTTTGACCGTTCAATTCAATTCTGTTCTGCAATTTCGCTCAGTTTGCTTGCATTCATTTATTCACCTTGAACACTATGATGATTTAATGACCTAATGAACTTTTAAAGGAATTTTAGAGTATATTCTGTATTGTTGAAAATTATGTAGAATATTTATATAGCATAATAATCAATTACACGCGCGCGTTTGGTTATGATTTAATATCGTCGGTTGTACGACCGTATTGCATTGCATGTCACCATGTTCCATGAAACACATTTCGATCGTACCACCATAGTTACACTGCATAAAGACTGCCCCGGGACCCTCTGTGCAGTGTGCATTGTGGCTCATACGATTGAAGCCTATAATGTGTTCGAGAGCTATTTCGGGCAAGTGCAGTATTAGAGATGGAGGCTTACCCGCACCGAGTTTGTTGAACCCCGAAATAAAGTAAAAGCAATTTGCAACTAGAAGATATGAGATGTTTGAGTGGCGTACCCTGTTTGCGACAGGGGGTGGTTTTATAATAATTACGACTCAATAGTTGGTACAGGGACTGATATTGATTGATTATCATCAGAGGTACAAAATATTTAACCACCTACCGCAAAATATTAGAGATATTATAGAAAGGAACACAATTTATACGAGTGTTAGAATTGTGTGAAAGAGAGAAATTAAAACTATGCCCGAAACAACATGAGAAAGTACCATTCTGGGATGATGTCGTGTAATATTAGTTCTTTCTTACTGTATCTTATTATTCATTCCAAATTATTACTGTTATAACGTCTTTTAAACAAACTACGAATCAAAGTTCTCTTTCTTTTATTTGGGGAAAAGAATTGTTAAGTTATTATATCTTGTTCTGTTGTATTATTACAATGTACGGTATAGAGGTATTGTGTTATAAACTTAAACTTACATATTATTGGATGTGTTATATATTAGTACGGTTCCTACATTATCGTTCGTATTGAATGCATTGAGATCCATATAGAAAGTATGTTACTTTCTATATTAGTCTATCTTTTACATATTATTATTCAGACCTCATCAAAAATTGTAACTAGCCTACATAATGTATGTGGGCCTCATGAAAATAGCATTACTAGTAAGCCTAATGCTAATAAAGATACTTCTTCTTTCATATCAATCCACTGATTACTACTACCTACACATGTGATTTATTTTACCATTTTCGCCGTTCTACATATTTTAGGAGGATCATGTGCGTTACTGTTCAGTCAACTCGGAACAAAAGCTCAGCTCCACATCGATTATTTCTCTAATCCCGCCCCCATGTATTAAAACAAATGCAGTGCGTGAAAAATAGGCCCCATATCCGAAATATGCTTGCATGCGCGCTAGTCACTAGGGAGAATGTTATAACGGAAGAAAGTTAAATAACAACTTATTTCTTTATTGTATTCGTAAAAGTTTTTCAATCTTTTGGATCGCGTGCACGAGACTATTGCCTGAGTTTAGCAGCAGTGAAACTTTAGGCCATCAAAACACCGCAATATTATCTCTACCGCATGGGATTTAAGTGCTGGGTAACTTTCCTAGTCTCAACTGAAGATAACTTGAAATAATATGCGGCATGCTATTGCTAGCGAAAGCATTCTTGAATATTCCTTTAGGGTTTCCATTATATTATACATAAATCGGAAATGGACTTGAAATCTACAGAAATATTTTGTTTTCCTTTTTGGAAACAGAATTTTGTCACTAAATGGCATGGTAAATAATTTAAATTTCAATAGGGATTTTTATATAATATAGCGCCATAAATCACTATTTTCTATTATTTTCATTTTGGTAATAGTTATATTTTTAAGCTCGTTCTATTTCGTCCTGAGGAACACGTACTATTTCGGTCTGTTAAAGTTGTTTTAAAATGTATTTTAATTGGCTCGAAAGAAAATCAAAATAATAAGTCATCCTCTAGAGAATTTGATGCTCTGTCTTATGTCCAACTTGCAATAAATATATCCGTTTTTCAAATGTTCTTAATAATAGGTGTGAAAGGTGTCTCGCAACATCACATTGGAAAAACAGAAATATTTTTTGGAACAAAGACACATTCATAAGAAAGAGCACTGCCTCTGGGACGCAATTTTGATTAAATTCTGGGAATATTTTTATAGCAGTTTTAACAGCCCGAAGGCGGGTGTTCCGCAGGCTAAGTTGAGATACAGATATTTAGGGAAGTTTTTGTTATACGTCTATCATGTTTAGAATGTTTACAATCGTAAGGAACATTGTACAACCCCGAAAGATAAGCGGCTTAATGATAACACGTGATACTTCCAATTACGGAGGTCGCCCGTTCGATTACGGTCGCCAACAATCTTTATTCTTATGTAATGTTTTATATTAATTCAATGTATTTATAATAATGGGGGGTTAATGCAGTAAATTTATTTTTATGTTTTAGCTTCATAATAGTTACCTCCAATATCCTCTGTCAGTAATATCCTTTGTACAGTGTACACGTCTTACGCCACTGAAAAATGTTTAGAAGAATGTGTGTGGGAGCTGCTGGTGGCTATACATTAAATTGGATTGAGTCCCATTTGAAACACAATGCTAAACCATACCATATGTTCCAGCGTGCCGCCAAAAACAATACAGACATAATGAAATGCATTCAATAAATATAAAAACATTATAGGCCTATATTATTTCAGGAGGCAGGAATAATAATATTAATATTAATAATTTTTCGTAGGAAACCTACTCAGGGACAACCATATCCCTAACTAGGTATTGCGATATTTAGAATAGTTAGGAAGGAATGTCCGAGGGCTGATAGCCACTGGCTAGGACTCAAGCTCAGCATTCGCTTTTTGACAGAAGAAAACCTCTTGAAATTCAGTCAGGACTGACGGTGGCCGGTATCGAACCGGTGACATCCCGAATAAGTCTCGTGTCTTACCGCTGAGCCACCCCTATCGTCGTCGTACTGTGAGTCCTTTGTGGCAAGGAGGGCTCGCCCTTAGTAAGGATTAATGTTTGGCAATCACCCATTGGGCATTGTTATTGTGTGTGTGGAGTGTGCACAACTTGTTGAGGAACAGAAGGTTTTATTAAGTGAATTATGCAAGTACTCATCATTCTAACTTTTATATGAGCAATCTTTTGTAAACAGTTTTATTTTCTTCAACAGGTTCTAAACTTAAACCCACTTCACTAGGGTATTTATCATTTTATCTATGCTCCCATTAAAAGTAGGTACCTACTTAGTATAAATAAGGAGGCAATTGCATAATTTCTAAGATTTACAGTTCTCATGTCCGTACGAAACGTTTGGGTGTTAATAATATCCTAGTTAATAAATATTATTGCTGTTTTTATTAACTTTACCTGCCGTTTACTAGTCTCGTTGCATACACATAAACAATGTTGTCTACGTTTATCGAGGAAATAGGCTGTGAGCAACACCATGAATGAATATCCCGCTCTGTAATTGGCGGTATATTGGTCGCTTGCCAGCTGTTAGCACTAGTTTGCAATGTTGGCGGTAGTGCGTGCAAGAATCAACATGGCGATTAGTGGTTTGTCTTTGAAATGACCTCTATTTTGCAATCGATAACATAATATAGGACTAGTGTATTACCAATGGTAGACAAGGCAGATCTCAAATGGGAAAAGTCAGGCGGGTGATTGAAAAATGTTAGTCCGTAGCGAAGTGCGGAAGAAAGAGCACGTCTGTTCTAGCTTATCACCTCACTATGGGTGACGTTCCTGAAGGGTCCCAACAGGGTGATGTCATCCCCGACTGGCATGCTGGAGAGAGAAGGGCAAAGCAAAATGGCATTGTTCAACCCTTACTTACTGGTAATTATACCATGATATCACATTACATTCATTTTATTTTCGACTAGTTTCATGAAGCAGTTTCGCTTGAATTTTCGCAGAATTTTCGAAATACGTGCTGCCAACCTAAAAGTACGCAATTTACAATTGGTCACTACTTCCCATTCATAAAAATAGGCCTCGCCATAACGTATTTGAATTACATAATAACATTTGTAACAGCATCACAGCTCTCTCACGTAACGTAATCGATGTTGATTTTTGCATGTAACCACGCCACTTTAAACAAGCCTACTGATAGGCTTAGCTCAATTTATTTGCAATTTTAATCATTATGTAGGCCTAGGTCTACAACTTTCACATTATCCCTAGGCATGCCTATGGGTACACAGCTTGTAGACTGTAGTGTGTAGGTCTACTAGACCTTGCCACAAATTTGAACACAGCAACCATGCCAGGGTGCTCTTATGGGGGGGGGGGGGGGGGGGGCTATATAGATTTAGGCATAATTATTTTATATTGAACATTGTAGGCCAAAGGGCCTTTACATACACAACCATGTTTAGGGTTTTGGTAGGATTGTACCTACTTGTGATTATATTATCTGTTTGGAATACAGAATTCTTATCAGAGTTCGTGGGCTTCTGTGATAAGGGCGGCATGCATCCAGGCTTCTGTTATTTGTCATTCAATATGCCTACATACCTGTCAACTCAAACATAGCGAATCAATTGCAGTCCCCCACATTTCATTCATCTGTGTCTGGGATGTCAAATTAATGAAACTTAAATGTTGTGGAACTGTGCATGGCAGACACACAAAGCTTTTCTACCTGGCATGCAGGCAGGTTTATATAATACCAGTAGGGTACATTGTTATCAGGATGTGCATTTACATTCTTCAAAATATATTTTTCTCACAATATGTAGCAAAAACTTTTCCTCCAACATTTGGGCTTTGCCCTAGATCAGTGCATGGAGTGTTAATATTGTGTTCAGTAGGTATCTCTCCACCAACTGATTTGGCTAACTAGCAATTTTACAGCCTGTGATAAAAATATTTATTTTATGCACCCAGTAACTGGGTTCCGTAGGCATACATAGGGCCTAGGCATAGGACACAATCTCATTGTGTATAACACATTTTAAATTTAGCAACTTACCTATTCCCCATTTGTATACTTGCTATAGGCCTAAGTTTTAAATAGTTAAGGGGGTATTTAATAAATACACATTTTTCACACATTTCCAGATCTGTACCAAATTACTATGGCCTATGCCTATTGGAAATCTGGAAAAATTGGAGACGTGGCAGTCTTCGATTTGTATTTCCGCAAGAATCCGTTTCAAGGAGAATTTACCATCTTTGCTGGGCTAGAAGAATGTCTCAAGTTCCTAGAGAACTTTCATTATTCGGACAGTGGTAAGCTAATTTTCTATCATATATTAGGTTGTAATGTGCAACATTGGTGTTGACCAGCAATGGTTAGCTCGCGACATTAAACCACGCAAAATTAATTTTAATTTTTTGGTATAGGCCCATCTTTAAGAAAAGATTGTGAAAAAATTATTAATACCGGTACCATTTTATATGATCTAAACAATGAATTATAAAACTTATTGTAGTTGTAGCTACTGGTTTTTATTTCTGTAGGACTAATTAATTAATTCAATAATTTATAGTTAACCAAACAATGTAGGGCCTATTAATCTTATATTAATTACAAAAATAACAAGTTCATAACAATTAGCCTACAATATTTGACAGTTTTTAAATTCATTGTTTAACCCAGTTGTTCTCAACCCTTTATTAGTTCAGATACACCTGGAATCAATCAATGGACCAGTATGCAGGCATCGCACTGCTATTTTTGGAATTATATAATTCCATCAAGGATGAATTTTTTAATTTTATATGGCCATCCGAGACAATAATCCACATCTACTGTACTACTGTAATTCAAATTTGCACTAGGCCTACCATTAATAAATTATGCAGAACAATTAGGTGCTTCCAACTTTCCAAGTGCAAATTGTAACTTTTACTTTTCATGGTTCTCTATAAAATGTAAAGCACTAAAAAGTATATTTTCATTGAAACTGATAAATAAAGATAGCTACACGTGGAGTCAGCTAGATCAGAGGGTCAGATGGTAGGTTACATACCAACACATAAAACACAAATTGACCAGGAAAAATATTAATAAGAGAACCAACCAAACACTCACAAGAGATCATCTAAGCAGCGATGAAACAAATGGAATATTATTACACTGTGCTCAAACTCAAAGATGGTCCCTTACTCCTTTGTTCGGAGCTTGTCAGCCGGGCTTATTATTTGTAACCCGTTGGCAGCAGTTCACATGCAGTGACGGTTCAAAAGAACATAGATTCGGTTATGTCGAACTTGGATAAGTAACTTTAAAGATGCTCCGACCAATTCGAGGTAAACAGCAGTAGGGAATTTCTATATTGTCGGCCGTACCGTGAAGCTTTGGACCAATGAATATGGGAATAGTACCTGCTGTTAAAAGTGCCTTCTAGCTGCTTCATTGTAGTGCAACAAGACAGAAGATCAATATTATCAAGTTAACAGGGTGCTACTGTGTATGGCAATCACTATGAGACTTGTTTCTGATTTGGGCATTATGGTCAATATGGACACATCCAAGTATTGCACGAAACCCTACCGTCTCTGTGTGAAATCCTTTGTCGTGAGCATCCCCATGTAACAATTAATTCAATTTTATCTGCTAACGTGGGCCTTGTGAATGTTTTAGACATTGCATATTTGAAGGAAACACTACCTCAGACAATTGAAGGAGAATTCTTCACATATCTTCGCCAGCTGACGGCAAGAGATGTGGTTCTGACTGCCGTTCAAGAAGGCTCTGTTGTTTTCCCAAGGTAATGGGTAATATCAACTTGCCATATACCTAGTGTGTGATATTGGTGTGATATTATTCCCATCCTGTGTGTCAATTATTGGGTGCTGTCTTGTTCAATATGGTTGTTTTACGGTGACGATGAAATGAAGTGTGATTGTTCCTTGTCCGTTGAATGTAGTCGTTCCACAGCAACCTTGTGGATGTTGATGTCATACATGAGTGAGACATTGGCCAACCCAATGTCCATTTTGGCTCCAGACTTGCTCATCGATGACGTCAGCATTCACAAGGTTGCTGTGGTACCACTTAAGTTTATCATTTACCATTGTGCTGGTTTAAACTTTTATGCCTACCGTAGGCTTTAATAGTCATTTCATGTTGTAGCGTTATTTTATGACTTTTGATGAAATGAAATAATATTTAGAAGGTAAGCACATCTAGTTATTTGTTTATTATTTGGCAAAGTGTATTGAGTGATAAGAGGTTTCATTAGACCTTCTGCTGTACTGTGTTGTGTCGCTCACCCAAGAATTTTTCAATGACTTGTCACAGTATAATGGGTACATAGATTTAGCCTGTAAATGACAATTCGTAGCCTAGCGTTTTGTTAAGGGGGCACAGGGGGAGAGGGCTTACGTAGCCCTTCCAGTCTTCATCTGTGCCTCCCAATACCCTTCTCTGCAAATCTCGCCACTACGACCACAGCACCAGAAATTTCCTATAACTAAATTGAAAAAAGAATGAAATTATAACTATGAATGTGAAATGTCCTTTATAAAAAGATCTTAGTGTGAGTTGCTGTTAAGGTAGTATTTAAGATATAACGAAATGCTAGAACACAATGTTCTCCCATACCAGACTCCTTCCTGCCAATTCAAGTAAGTGTAGGCCTACTGGAGTCCCCCCCCCCCCTTCCACACAATGTCAAAACTCTTGACCCACTGTTCACAATCCCCACCTGTCTATGTGCTTCAAAGTGGATTTTCCATGGAACCTCGATCTCTAATGGTGAACGTATTATCTTTCATTGTTAATTGCTTTAAAATGAATGTTACTGCTTTCAGAATCCCATTGTTGCGAGTGGAAGGTCCACTGATAATAGTTCAACTCCTGGAGACTACATTGCTCACACTCGTCAACTTTGCCAGGTTTTTAAATCAGATATTTATTATTATAATTCGTGTTCAAATCACTGTTATATGAGTTTCTGTAAAATTTCTTAATATCTTTATATAAATTTCTACATATCTGTAAAAACCTGACAATCCTAATGTTATACTCATTACACCGTATGGAATGTTATTTCAACATTTGCCTTCCATGGTTGCCTAAAAATTTTCTTGTATTACATGTATTCTAAATTGTTTGGATTGCGTATCATACGAACGTTATTCCATAATAATTTTTATTTCAGTAAATCAGTCAGTAGAAATAGTGTGCCAGTAAAAAAGTAAAAAAAAAAAAAATTAACAAGGGGCCAAAATGTAAAAATATTTTACACAGGGATGTAGCTTTTTTTGGCACATTTATTTCTCAGTTAAACATGACAGCAAACATTGGGTTTACTCATACCTTAAATAAATTGAAAAATTGTGAAGTTTGGTTGTTAGACTGAGGATATGAGAACTGATTTGTATTTTATTCTTTGTTTGAAAAGGTATTTAAATAAATTATGTGTGAGGCTGAAATTTACATTCTGTTACACAATTATGTAAATTCATGTTATTGACTAATCAAAAAGTGAACAGAACAATAATGCAATTACATATACCGGTACTACATGTAATATGTTTTTAGAGTCAGTATTAATTATTGCTAGTTGCTACTATGGTAGTGTGAAACAGTTAAAATAACCTGTTTTGCATGCTACAGTCAAATGTCATTACAACAAACTCGAAGTGACCTTACGTTTTTCTCGTTATAATGATTATTTCGTTAAAAGTGATCAGTGTTTTTTTTTGTGCTGGAACCTTCATTCCCAGTCCCCAAATTGGTCAAAATTGCGTCTACAAAGCCTAAAAGTCGCGTAGCGCGCGGGTAATGGCAGGTAACGCATGGCCCCTGTATGGCCCGCAACCAGCATTGCACATCTGTGTTACTGGCTGTACTGGCTGTACTGGCTGTGTACTGACTGTGGCTCGCAGGCGGATAGAGCAGGACCCCTCAAAGTGAGAACCAATGCGGCCGGTCGTGCGAGAGAGAACAATGGAGTGGTATCGTGTCTGAGCGAGACGCGACAAACGGTCGTCGTGAGAGAGAGAACGCGCTAGGCGCAGGACGTGTGAGTGGAAGCGAGACCGCGATAGCCGCAGGCGCGTGCAACATGCAAGCGAGCCTCCTGTTGACAGTTCAGTTCGTCCCTCGCTTTGTAACCTCGATCGTGATTGGCGGGCTGGGGTTGTCTCGTCTTGCGGCGGCCAATGACCTTGCCCGACTCTCGTGGATGGCCAGCCGGCCCATCTAACGAGGCGATACACGGAAAAACGCCAATCTACGCGACTGGGAATTCCAAATAATCCACATCTCGGATGATAATTTCGTTGTATGAACGTTTAATAATACCCCGGGGAACCAAAATTTGTCCGTTATAATGATCTTTTCATAATAACGAATTTTCGTTGTAATGATAACAGATTAACATTGTGAACATAGGGATTCAGGCGGGACCACAAATAAATTTCATTAATATGACAATGTCGTTGTAAGGGCGTTCGTTGTAACGACTTTTGACTCTATAAACCAATTTTCATGTTATCAGTGTTCTATACCAATTTTAAGCTGGTGCCTATAACAACTTTTCAATGTAACTTGCCGAAATGGTAAACTGAACCCATAGAACCTTTGAAAGAGTAGGTTGAACTTGAGAAATATAACTATTGAGTCTCAATACTAAGTGATAAACCCACTAAGTGATAAATCCATCTTCCTTCCATACATGCCATTAATGTGTGGGGTTTCTTGGATATTGCGATTTTTTTTTTTACACAGTAAGCTACCATCTTGGGAAAGGCGAGTTTCGACCATCAAAACCCTGTAAAAATAAAACATGATTTATTTCTTAAGAATGCTAGGTAATATTAAAGAAGTAGTTATTAACTAATATTAAGTTACATAAGAACTAAAGAACTGGTTTAACAAAATTTCAAATATTTCAAGTATTAAATAAACCAATTACAGTACGTATAATTCTTTAATTGGCTTCCAATGTAAAAACAAAAAACCAGTTGTAGGGATTAAAATATTTGAAAGCTTCTTAATCCAAAGTTTAGTTTACAAAACTAAATGTTTGTTAGTAACAATTGTTTTCAATATTGTGTAGCGTTTTCAAGATGTTTCTAAGGCAGGTGATATTTAAAACTTTCAGTGGTATGTATTCAAATTTTGTAAAAGCCAACATTTAGAAAAATCACAAGTTATTTAAATCAAATTACCTTTAAATATAAATTATTGCATTGCAACAAAATATATTTTATTCTTGTATTTATTTCTTAATTTTAATTTGTTTACTGATGGCTAATTTTAAGGTAAGCCTGTTTCCAGAATTAATGCTCTCTAATGTCTATGATGTAGGGATGTGCGAAAAGTTATTTTCTGGTTCAAATCAAATAGTTCACGGTTCAAAATTCGAATATCAAATATTGTTTTTTTTTCAGAAAGAGTACGAGTAGCTATTTTTTTTATTTTTATGAAAAGCGAAAATGGCATTGACGATCCGGCCACGATGAATACCAGTAGGCCTATGACATCAGCGACTACCTCAGTTCGATTTCGGCTTTCCAAGTTTGACTTTTCAACTTCACAGTCCCCCCCATCTATATTTTCTTGTCAACGTGGTATTTTATAAGAGTTAAATTTGGTGCTATTTTCAAACTTAGCGAGATCGAATTGTTCGAATTTTTGAATACTATGTATTTGAATTTCGAATCAAATATTTACAATTCAATATTCGAAATAATTATTCGAAATTCGAATATTCGCACATCCCTGCTATGATGCTCTATGTGTGACTTAGGTGAAATGAGTTAGACTACAGTAAAACCATCTCTGATGCCAAGTGTGTTTTGTGTAGCTTGATGGCAACAAACGCAGCTCGCTATCGCATTGCAGCTGGCAATAACATTTCCTTGTTGGAGTTTGGTTTACGAAGAGCTCAGGGCCCAGATGGCGGCTTGTCAGCTAGCAAATACGCATACATAGGTAATGTAGGATAGCAATATTAATAAATTGAGCCTAAAGTGAATTATTGATACATTCAGCCATATGAATGGGCTGTTAAAAATGTGTCGAGCAATATTTCTGTATGGTGAGCAATATGTATAAATGGTTGTGGATTTTTAATAGTTTGGGGTCTACAATCAGTCTAAACCCGACTTGATGTTACCTACTTGTATAGTATTATACACTGTTGTTATACGAAGTTGGCACAATAAATTGCTATTATCTTGTAATAACTTCACTTTTATCAGCTTTTGAATTTGCTCTTTTCATTTCAATGTACATATTCAGTGTTCTCTGTGTGTTTTGCTGTCAAACCTGCAGCAGAGATAACCTTTCATATGCACCATATCATTGATTAATTACTCCATATTCGTTTTTATTTTGTGGCCAAATGTGTCACCAGTTATCATTGCATCGTTTGAATGTACAAAATTGCAATTGTATTCATTCCAAGGTGTATTACTGTCATAAACCTACTCTTTGTCAGTTATATTTATATTAGGATACATAAAATATTATGTAGCTCTATACATTTCACACCACAACTCATTACAAGATTTCCAAGTCAATAAATTAGCCTACTTTCCCAACAAGTCTGTATGGATCGTTTAGAATGAAAATACTATAGTTGCTCACTTGGCCTTGTATCTAGTGTACACAAATCCTTCCATTCAACGAATGGACCTGGTGTCATGTGTCATTTGTTTGATGATCTTTTTATCAGTATGAGCTATTTTTATCTCCTGATAATATTGACAAATGTAACATCTCATTTCATAATTTCGTGAAGCACTATTAATTATTGTAAATTTTTATTTTTATGTGTATAGTCCTAGCAAATAGCTTGTCTCAACTGGGACTCAATACCCACATCATATGACATTCCTCATACATACAAACAAACTCTTACTAAATACCTAGTGTTAGATTTATGATTGTCGGTATGGCCGTGAATACTAGGCCTATGTATTGTTTTTAAATAATAAAATTGTTGGTGGTGGCTGGTTTTTATGTGGCTGTTTTTTAAACTAGAAAGTTGAAGGTTAAAGTGTCTAACATCCCAGAAAGTGAGTTATCAATTGGTCTTTGCTAAAAGTGATATGAGACTAGACCTTGAATAGGGTCAAGTCCCAAGGCCTGTCTGGCTATGATGCGGCATAAATGCTGATAGAAGTGGTGGGGTGTTGATGTGTGAAGTGAATGGTGCCTGGTCCCGGCTATTGATTAGTCTCTCACTGGTACTGCGTGGTACAAACTTGCCACTTTGTCTACGGGTCTCACTGTCAAACACTTAATTACCGGTGGTTACTAACTTCACCCAACGGTTTACAATAAAACATGATTTAAACCTGTTCTTGTTAGTTAAATATTCCGTGAGCTCTCAACATAATTCATATCTTTAGATAGATTAAAAGAAATTACAATTCAGCCTTGTTTTGGTTGCTTTAACCTAACCCAGGAATACTTTCTTGTTTCTATCCATTGCATGTATTTTATTTTTAGCTGAATGTTAAATATTAGTGATAGAATTTAACAATACATATTTTAATTTTGTTTAAACTCTAGTTTTTGCTATGTTAATCAATCTGACTAACTATGAACTATCTATAGACTTCTATCCTCCCCGTAATAAAATGGTACTGTAGATGCTTTCTTACTGATTTTTAAGTATAGCCTACGGGAATAATAAAATATAAAGTAGATCATTGTTTTAGAGTGTGTTATGAATGCCAAATTAGAAAATACTGTTAATTCTATTCTAACTACCATCTGCTTGTAGTTAGTTAGTGTATACGGTGTGTTAAAGGTGTGTGTCATATTATGTGCTAGGGGTATAGAACCTTTATTTGGACTACATTTGATAGAAGTGATATTGAGCTGCACTCACCCAATACATGAGGTCCATTAGAACAAGGGAACTTAGTAAACTGCACTCATTATCAGCAGCTGCTTATCAAAGTCCTTTAATAGTATTACTAGAGCCAACTGTTGATGTAATTAAGATGATGTGTTTACATTTTAAGATGTACTTATTTTATGTGTTATGTAATTAGTATTTCTTTCATTTTCTGTATATATATATAGCTGGGTGGGTTATAAAATAGAAAGAGCTTACTGGCACCACTTGAAAACTAGATTCTATGGTGAGATTGCCAGCTAATATATTTTAAAAAAGTGGTTAAAATAAATATTATTTGTTTGTCAGTATTTTACATGGTGTTTTCTATAATTGATGTATTTTTTTAAATCTCTTATTTATTAATTGGATGGTGAGTGTTTTTTTTTAAATTTATTTTATTTTTTTATTTGTATAATTTAATTAATTTTTCTTTGCAATAATTGTTTTAGTTTACAAGTAGGCCTATATACTAGTTCAAGTAATAATTTATTATAACTAAATTATCCTATTTGGAAGACACAATTTTTTCTTCAAAACTGTCTTGCAGTAGAAGGAAATATTTGTGAACTTGTTTAAAACGCATTTATCTTTTCTCACTAATTTAAATACCTTCACACTGTTTCAATATACTTCTATTAATAACCTTATCAATGAGGGATGCGGAATCTACCTATTGACTGTTTGCGGGTGCTGTTAACTTGTGGACTAGGAAGTTATGTCACTAACTAGAAGTTGCCAACTAATTTGTTGTTTGAATGAAAACTATTTTTATCATAGCATGTGCAAATGTTTGAAGTCTCAGGAAGACCATTTTAGTTTACACGTCGATATTTTAACGATTTGTGTACGTAAAATTAAATCTCAAATCCGATTTCAGTGCACACTGCGTGTCTTGAGAGTTGACTTTCGGCATGGACCAACATTCGTCAATGTTTGGCTTTCTGTTTTGCAGGAGGATTTGATGGCACAAGTAATGTGTTGGCTGGAAAGCTGTTCCACATACCAGTGAAGGGAACCCATGCCCATGCATACATTACCTCCTTCACAGATTGCACAGAATTGAAAACCAAGGTTTGTTTCTGTGGATTGTGAGGCACAGCTACACTAATGAGAGCTGCATGGGTTTTCCCAAATTCAATGTACCGGTACATTACCAGACTGATGAGAGAAAAATTGGTCGAACATTAGCGCACAACTAGGGATGTGCTTCGAAGCTTTGAAACTATCGAATCCGGATGGAATCTTTTAATATTCGTGTCACTCGATTCCAAAACCTTAACATTTTAAAGTATTCAAACGAATTCGAATCTGGTGCCAAACAAGACTGCAACCGAGAAACTCGCAATTATATCGATCATTGCGCAACTGGAACTTGCAATTATATCAATTGGTCGATTATCAAACTGTCACGTGACTAACATGGCCACCGTCTACGTCAAGACAACTACACCATGTGCAACTATTTACATTTGAGAACACACTTGCATTTGAATTGCAAATCAGTCTTTGTAATGTAACTTTTAAAACACTTAACTTCTGAACCTGTTTATCTGTTCATTATGAATACAAAGGGAAGGTTAACATTCAGTGCTGATGCAGGTGCCTTAGTTTCCCACACCGTTTACTTCATTACTATAACTGTAATAAGCTATACAATTAAGCAAATTCAATTCAACTCGATCACTACCTGCTTGCAAATACCCAAACTCGTCTTTAGTATTTAGTGAATACATTAAGACATTGGGATGCTTGTGATTTGTGTCCAAATTTATTATGTTGTGAAACATTAACAGTACATACATATATTTTAGGGATGTGCAGGGACCCGAAAAACGGGTATTTTTCGGGTAGCAAAATTTACCCGAGGTCGGGTCGGGCCGTAAATTATGCCCGAAAAAATCGGGTTGGATAGGCCTAGTACAACCCACTTTTTAGGTTATGGTTGTTAAAAATTGTGAATTTCAAGACCAAGCTGCAAGACTGGGAAGCTTGGGAGGAACTGATATTTATATGAGGATGTCTTACCTTCTATCTTACTTTATTATTATTTCCTAATTATACTCATTTTAAATTTACTTTGCATACAATGGGGCAGTGTAGGTGAATAACAGTATTGCAGGATGTTTTCTGACCATTTCTGACAGTACTCATATAAAAAAGATGGCGACCATAATGCCAGAAACCCACCGCCTTCTTGGCAGAAATAGAGCTAAATATGGCGGAAAATTCAAATGTTCAAATACTTTGAAAATTCGAATCTAGCAGATTCGTATTCAAACTTCATGGATTCGTAAACCAAAACATTTTATGTAACGTATTTTGTCTAATCGATAAATTGGTATTAATTTTTACTTTTTTACACTACCCGACCCGAGCCCGACCCGAGTTCAAAAATCACTACCCCCACATCCCTAATACATTTAAATAATTGTGTCAATTTTTAAGTTTCCCATTAGTCATTTTGCATTGACTATCATGCCAATAGTTTTCTCTTCCTTCCTAAGATGTTGGCACACCGCACAACTGGGGAAATGGTTGATCTGCTGTCAGTCGCCTCCGCCTACCGTAAAGAATTGTCGGTACTGCTGGCGACGTCGTCTGTTGAAGCGAGCGATGGGGAGTTGGCAGCACTGATCAGCTTTGCAATCGCTTTTCCCGAGGGCTTCATGGCACTTGTCGACACGTACGATGTTAAGAGGTATCTTAGGGGGCTAAACACGCTGCTAGTGCACCACACCCACCACAGTTAAAACAATGCACCATTTCACATAAATTACATTTACCTCGATTTTGTGCAACAACATCGATTTAAATACCGATTTCAATTGTAAATACTTTTTATGCAGGAACGTCGATGTTATTGCCAATGATTCGAGTACAGTTGTACGGCGTACTGTCGAAACATTTTGAAATAAACTCGAAAGTTTGTATGACATTGTGATGCTTGTCAATAACTGAATGAACGAGACAAATTCTTAACGAGTGTTGTGATGAATCAATCTTATTTAAATTGTTAGGGTTGGAAATTTGGCACTTCTGAAAGAGTTGGGCTGTGATTGTAGCTTGTAAAGCACTTACGTCACAATGGCAAGGTCAGCCAACGAGGGGGGGGGGGGAGGGGAGGAGTAAACAAAGTGGATGGATATGTTTTGTGTAAGTTTTAACACTTCGCGCATACTAAAAAGAAAGTCGAGTCCGTTGTGGCAAGAGGAATAACTGTATTAATGATTTTTCATGTTGGGATGGATTTATAGAAGAAAAAACATAAATTTGAAATAGTAAAAGCTAGGGATGTCAGACGATTAAATTATTATAATAGACAATCGAATTCATTTTCACCTTCATAATCGATTATTAATCGATTTTAATCGTTTTGTAAAATGTCGGTATAGTAGCAAGTTTCTTTCAAACTTCGGTCTGGTTTCGGTTAGTTTGAATCGCCCGCGCAAGCCACGAGTTCGCACGGAGTGTGTGGGTCAAAATACTCATTCGACTTCTTTTCGACTATCGATATATTTTACGCCACGGAGTTTTTTGTTTTGTTCTGTTCAAGATTTCGACGATAATGACGATAATTTCTGTCCTAGTTAGGCCTGAAGGGCTATGGTTATTCACTTTCCGTTTTTTTTGTACCAATAAGTAATTAATTAAGTATGCTGAATATGCGTCGCAATATTACTTTCATGTGCAGCGTAATTAAAATTTACGTGAATGCTGCAGCTGTGCTGTCAGAAATGATGGGTCTTCTAGTTCTTAGCGCAATAGCGATGCTAGCGCTACCGCTCGCGCTCGAATAGGCGGCGGATCTTGAGAACTAAATTTTAAAAAGCGCGAAAATTTAAAATGGAATTTTTTTAAATAATCGATTAATCGTTTTCGATTAATAATCGATTAATCGAATCGATTTAATCGTAATCGTTGACATCCCTAGTAAAAGCTAAATAATTAGGGTTAAAATAAAACTAATTTCAAACATCTACATAACTCTCAAGTTTACATACATTTGCTAAAAAAATTAAATTGTAGTAAATGTCAATACAAATTACATAGGCCTACACAATACAAAATCAATAAAAACAATACAATAAAAGAAGAAAAGTCAAGATTCCCGGTAACTGGATTTGAACCAGCAACCTCCCTATAAGTCTCACATGTTACCACAGAGCCAACTATATTGGTAAAGGAGTGTTGTCATACTGCAAATATGAGAGGGTCAAATATGGACGTATTTAAGCCGCTGTCGATCGGAACAGCATAGACACATACACACTGGCATGTATGCACACCTCACCCACATACTGGTATGGGGAGGTCAAGCTAACCATGCTTCAATGAATGACAGTGTATTAAGTGCAATCACTTTCATCGTTCTGTTAATGTCTGCCTGCTCCTATCACTCCTGCCTGACTTTAGGTTCCATGAAGTGATCCCTATTCGTGTATCGTAGATTTAGGGCTACATGCGTAGTCCAGTCACCGGTCTCTCTCCACAGCCCTGTGATTGGCCTAGTCCGGTCACTGGTCTCTCTCCACAGCCCTGTGATTGGCCGAGGTTGAGGAGAGGAGGACTGAGTCTGGACTATCTATTTAGCTATCATTCTTGGCCATCGTGTTTAGACAGTCGAATGGTCAAGTTTATAATTAATTCAAAATGCAAGTAATTATTTATTTTTGAATATATATATTATTTAGTTATGACTGAGTAGGCTTTTCGGTTGTGCTCTGATGTTATGCAACAAACGTTTCATCCTCAATTGACATATACATACAATTTTATATCTTGCACTGCGAATTTAAAGCGCACAGATGTCGCTAATAAATTCAAGCTCACTCACTGAACTTTGGTGATGAGGGCAGGACATAGTTTGGTAATGGTGCCTCGTAAAAATGCTGTAAAAATGCTTGTAATAAACATGGTGGGAAATAAGTAAATTCAAGTAAGTCCTAACAAATTCTGTTTGAGGAAGATCTACATTTAATCATTCATTAGTACAGCTTGTACAATACTTTAGTACACGTTGACTTAATTTTACTGGAATTTATAAAAGAAAATGTGGTGTTTTTCTACTTAATGTAAACCTTTATAATCTGCGTTTCCTACCTATGCAAGATTGTTAAAATAGTAAAATAATGCTCTTTGGACAAAATTAGATGCCTTGATCATAGAAACGGTTCAATAAATGCCTGCAATTTCTCGTGTTATAGCAAGCCATTCCTGTTCAGTTGCTTGCCATTTAGAGTTGGCATGTTTGGTTTGGGTGTGGGGGTATGGTGGTAGTACTGATTCATACTATGCTTGAGCTGAACATATTGAGTGTATTGAATCTAACATGTACTAGATTTTCTCAATGTGGTATAAGTTGTAGGGTATCTTGTGCCCTTGTTTCATTCAAATTACCTTTGTAAAGGAAGTTGTAGTAGACGTTCATGCCAATATTGGCACATTTCATACATGCTGCACCAATAAAACTAACCCACTCTTACATCAGGCATGGTGTCGGTTGCAATGTAATTTTTTTCTTTAAAATATTTAATTCTTTCAATTTGTTATAAAATAAATACCTATTTGTTTGTAAAATGGATATTTGATACAAATTATTATTAACGCTGAATGGTTGGTGGAATTGATAAAGTGCAAAAGTATGTTACTAGCTCCAATGGAGGCATAGTCATGAACATTTGTCAATCACCTTCCCAGATTGTTCCAGATTTGTTAGAAGTTAGAAGTAACTAAACTTTTCTCTTTCTAAAAAATGTGACTGCTCAAGCCCTGTACCAAATGTGCGACATCACAGTGTCTTGACCGCGAATATTCTGTTGACAGGAGCGGCCTACTTAACTTCTGCTCGGTGACGCTGGCATTGAACGATGTTGGTTATCACGGCGTGGGCATTCGAATAGATAGTGGAGACCTGGCATACCTGAGCAATCTGGCAAGAAGCACATTCACACAAATTGCTAACAAGTGAGTTTATCATAAACAAAATGTAGAAAACATGTTTTTGTTGCCATTGTTTGAAGATGTTTTGTGGGTACAATTAGGGAGGGGCTCTCCGTAAATGTCACACCATTCTGGACCAAATTAACCCCTCCCTTCTCTTGTCACCGTTAATCACAAAAAGTTTCAGCCCCCCCACCCTCCCTTTAATGATGTCACAAAAATTCAAAATCTTCCACCACTTTTTGAAGGTAATTTACTCCCACAGCCACCTAGACACAGACAAATTCAAAGCATGTGCGTTGTGTATCAAGGCACAGGTGGCCAGCATCCCACACCTTCCTTGGATTGTTTGGAATCATCTTCTGCCCTTCCTATGTATTGTGTGATTGGTACTAATTATTAATTACTAGGGATGTCATAGGGTACCCGGGTACTCGGGTTACCCGGATCCAGAAATTACCCGAATCCATTTTTAGGATCCGGATCCTTATCGGGTAGTATTATTTGTATATAAAAAAAAAAAATACGCGACGATATTTTTGCGGCTACTTTCCTTGAAGCTACAGTGAATTCCTGCTTGTGGGCGTGGCCAGCTGGTCGCTGGTTAGTACGCGCTGTCATTACTGCGGGCGAGTTCTGTGAGGCCATATACACTTCCCCCGCCCCCCTCGCCCTTCCCCCGCGCAGCGGCCACACAGAACCAACCCACACAGCGGCCGGCAGCTGACACGGACAGAGAACGACCTTCAACCGCGTGGTTTCGGGGGGGATGTAACCAAGATGAGATGACATAATTTAGGCTTTTAAGATTCGGGTAACCTGGTTCTTGGAAGGTCTGGAACCGGATCCGAATTTTCCTGCCCTATGACATCCCTATTAATTACACATAAATATGGTAAATCAATCAATATGTATTCAATATCCATTCAAACAGATTACATAATGTTTGCTCTTAATCAATATTGTTTATGTCTGATGTGTATTTTTGTTTATATGAAAAGCTATTGAATAAAATACGTCCAGTAACCATTGTGAAATTCATGTCCTGTTACTATCACAGTACGAATGAAATATGAATGTCTCCGAATACTAATTAAATTTGTCCGTTTCTTCAGATACAATTTACCATGGTTTGCTAAGCTGACTATTGTTGCCTCAAATGACATCAACGAAGACACTATTCTCAGTTTGAATGAGCAGGGCCACAAGATTGACTGCTTCGGTATTGGAACCCATTTAGGTAACGGACTTATGCATCTTCCTGCACCACTTGGCACCTGTGTTGACACTTTGTTGCCTTTTAAAACTCTTCCAGGTATAAAATACTTCCGGCCAGTTTTAAAAGTAGCCTAACCGGATGTGTAACGAGTGTAGTACAGTCTTTACTTTCCTTTCCCCAGCACGTTTCAATAGCGAAACAAAATTGTTGAAATTTATTACCAATTTTCCACTAACAGAATTGGTTTCGCTTACGCTAATTTGTGTTTGATTTAGGGGTGTGCGAGTACTCGAATCTACGAGCTTTTTCGAGCTTTTTTTAAAGCTCGGTACCGAGCCGAGCTTCATTTTCGGCTCGATATTCCCGAGCCGAGCTGTCTAGGCCAAGGCCTAGGCCTAAAAATGTCAGTCGTCGCGCGGTTTTAATTAAATATACTTCTATAAACGCAGACTGTAGAATCCAAAAGGCAGAAACGAATATT
Organism: Isoperla grammatica; assembly: GCA_945910005.1. Classification (NCBI taxonomy): domain Eukaryota; kingdom Metazoa; phylum Arthropoda; class Insecta; order Plecoptera; family Perlodidae; genus Isoperla; species Isoperla grammatica. Next base: position 27,861,197 of record OX246746.1, read on the forward strand.
TAGGTGTCTGCAAGTACGATGAAGTTTTAAAAAAATCGGGGTTTTAGGCCCAACATAAACTTAAGAGAACGTATAGGCCTAGGCCTATACTTTTCTGGGTACCTGGCCTAGGCCTAGCTGGGCTTTCCCTAGGCCCCGATCTCCTGAGAATAAAATGTTACATCTCTAGATACAGCACGATGTTTCGTTATTCTGCGAGTAGAAAAACAGATGCTTTCTGCTTTTCACAGTAAATAATAAACATCTAGCTCTATTTTTCACGAAAGTTCTAGGCCTGCCTAGCCAAACTTTGTTCCGCTTTTTTGGAGGCAAACACTGAGAAATGGTAAGGGGGACTGCAACCGTCCAGTGAGTACAAAGTAACCCCAACTGTATTATAACGTTATTTATATCCGACATTGTGATATGGAATTTCGATCTGTTTGTAGGTTCAGTTGCAATAAAATCAATATTTCACACGAAATTTAGTTTACTTTAGTATGTCCTAATATTCTACTGAAATACAAATGCATTTTAAAAAACAAGTCGAGAAGTTGAAGAGTTGCTGTTACTGTATTCATACACTCTCTAAGCTCTCTAATAATGCAACTACCATGCGATCTATGGTCGATACTGTGAACTAAATGGCCACGCTAGCGCAACCCAAGGTCGGTAAAACAGTTCAACTAAACTATTTTACCAACCTACTGTGCAACAATAACAGGGCTCTATAGGGTTACATTATGTAACCCTATAATAATATAATTAAGTAACTTACATATGTTATAAATAAACAAAGATGTATCGGTACTTGATCTTAGACGAACCGAAATTTCGGTATACATACACTTCCTATCGCATTGCACCAACATAAAATGCAGCTGTAAATTTACAATTAACGCTATTTCAAAAGCTCGGCTTGGCTCGAAAATCAAGCTTTTTTTCTCATACTCGGCTCGGCTCGGCTCGACTTGAAAATCGTAGGCTCGCACACCCCTAGTTTGATTTATGCTTTACTGCTGGTATTGTGTTTTTTAGTATCCAATCCATCCTTAACATGTTATGAAGCTATGATCACAAGCAAGCAAATCAGCTTTGAGTCTGGTTTTTGTCCTGTGCGTTTGGACTAGGTGGTGGTTTATTGTGTATAGACAATATGTTTTCCTATTTCATTCTCACCTTTTTCTATTCTATTTTGTATTGTACAGTGTTACATTTATAATAATTTGAATTAATTTTCAAGGAACACTTGATTTAAGTTATTGTTCACACATGCCATGCTTTTGTCCATTTGTTGCATCACCTATGCACTCAATTTAAGTGTTGCAATGCAAACTTTTTACACTGTACTTTTGTATATTTGAAGTTGGTAGCCTATAATAATGTGTATTTCTGCATGCATAGTAGTAATATGAACATGAGTAATGCTAATTTCTTTGACTTCTTTGTCCGTCTCTTTTCTGGTAAGCCGTTGACTTTTTTATCAGTCCATTTGAAACAAGCAACATTTAATGGTGATTGGTGAAGCAATGGACATTGAAATTTCAACCTGGATTTCCATTGAACACTTTTTCTACTTTCTAGTTTCTACTGTGCCTAAATCAGTAACTGTTTGAATGTTTTGTCTAATAAGTAGGTACTTGTCATCGTTGTATGCAAATTGAGCCATAATTATATATATACATAAACCTAACTTATTTTCTTGATTTAAAACATTGGATAGCTCCATTCTTTAGGTCACATTCTTACTATCTGATAATATTATTATTTGCTTATTATTTGCTTGGTAATTCATAGCTCTCTCTCTCTCTCTCTCTGTCTACTTGAAGAGTTGTAGCTACACCTTTACAATTTACATACTATGTATGTAAATTCTATGAATTCTTGAATGAATAAATATCACTTATGTGCATCTGTTTGTGAAAAACATGTTTTTGTACACATAACATTCAGAAGCTTTTAGGAAATGTTATTTACAGTAGTCATAAAAGATATAGCTTACAGTAATCCCTATTCAATTCAAATTTGAAGGGACCTTTCATATTTTTTAAATTGCATTATCATAACTTTGTTCATATCTTATGAAGTGTGGAAAAACAATATCGTCAACATTTTTTTGATTCATGATTTTTTTCGTGCCCCGGTACAACATGCTCATTTTTACCGGTACACACAATAGTATTCGTTTATGGAAAAGTATCAAAAATAATAACTTTTTCTACACTTAGAAGGTCCCGGGTTCAAATCCCGGTTCAGGCAGAAGTTTTTTAACTTCTAATAAGGATTCAGTTCCATTACTTCTTGTGTTAGGAATAAGTAAACGGTGATTTTGGAGCCGTCCTAGCAACGAAGCACTCAATAAATTCAAAGTGGTTCTGAATCGGCCTTGTTGATTCTGACATTTGTCCGCAGGTGTTCGCACTGTCCAATCACTGATTCATATGTTTCATATTTGAAATATATCGATCTTTGATTGGTTATCGCTCACTCGTCGATGGTGTTCGAAGCCTACAGGGTTGGTTTAGTCGCTTTAAATTAAAGTCCCCCACTGCAAATCAGTTTCATTACTGAATGGGTAGACTCTAAATTTGAATTTATTTTATTTTATTTATTTATTATAAATATTAAAACATATATGCGCTATGTTATATATAAAATATAAATAGGCAATTTATAAAATATGAACCTACTCTTTACAGTTAGATCAGAATATCGTGAATGCAAAACGTAATATTAAGGGTATGCTTTATAAAAAAAAAATATTTTTTGAAGTTTTAAACATTTTAAAATATCCCTTTTAAAGTTCCTTCCTTATAAGTTTATTTTCATGCATACAGTATTTAACAAAAAAAAAGGGATGAACTGCCTTAAAACACACACAATATACTAATAGCATTTTTTGTTGTGGATGGAAAATTGGCTTAACTCATAAGATAAAACACGATGACTAACATCCGCTTAAGTACTCTTGGAACTGGCATTAGGCAGTGAATCATAAGCACGCACTTGTTGTAAAGTGGACCGACCACTTTTATCTATAGAGATCTTGTTTTGTTCTACAGTTACCTGTCAACGGCAGCCAGCGCTAGGTTGTGTGTACAAAATGGTTGAGATAAATGGTAAACCACGCATAAAACTTAGTCAAGATGTAGGTAAAGTGACTATGCCCGGGAAGAAGACTGTGTACAGGCTGTTTGGAGCTGATGGTGAGTACACAAAATAGTAGCACTTACTATACCTACATTTACATGGGTACACAAAAGAAAAGAGATATGCTATCACTATCAGGGTCAGAAATAACATAGTGGAATTAGGAAAGTAATTAATTCGTTCGAAGGTGCAGAACACGAGTAAAATTTGACTTATGACTTTCTATGTTATTTTAAATTGGAACCTTAAACTTGATAGCTTATTTATTCTCAAGGTTCATAGTCATTTAGCTATTTATGATATTTATTTACACCCCTGTTTTTTTTTTTATATATGTAAAATTTATTTTAAGCTCCTATTTATTTTGTATGAATAGGAATATTTATTGGTGTTAACTGATAACACAAACCTTAAATATGCTATAGATAGAATTTATAATAACTTCCAATAAATTAATAATTGGTGGTGGGAGTTTGTCTGTAAAATATTCCCTTTCTCGTGTTTTAGGGCATGCTTTGATCGACTTATTACTACGTTCCATTGAAGACGCTCCTCAAGTAGGCCATAAGGTGCTGTGCAGGCATCCATTCCAAGAATCCAAGCGAGCATACGTGATTCCAACAAGAGTTGAAACTCTTTACCAGGTACTTGCTTGCTTTCATGGAGCCATCTTACCACATGTCTTTTCCATTTCTGTTGGTTTAATGAATTAGTTCAATCTTGCACCAGTAGTAGTGTATACCAGTATATATATATGCATAAGTATATGTGTATATATGTATACCAGTATATATAAAACTGATAACACTGAGTCTGCATCATGTGTAGAGATACAAACAATAGGTTTAATTAGAGGTGTGCGGGTAGCACTCTTTATTTCGGGTCAGGTATTAAAATACCCGCGGGTATCGGATAATTTTCGGGTATGGATAGTTATTTGAATATGTATTCGTTTTGAAAAAAGAAAACACAAATATTAAATATATGACAAAAATTAAAACTATGGTCAGGCAGCTGGAACAAAGAAAATACAGGTAGGCCTAACTGTGAAAGTTCACCTGTCATGTGTTTACTACTACAAAGTGAATCTTCAATAAATGACGCTGGAGGCACGTCGTGTTACCGTAAAGGTTTTTTAAAATTGCATCGCAATAATTACACTAAGATTGGAATTTCTCCAACTTGGAGAAGTGGAGCCAGATCGCCGACTTGATAGTAGGGCTAGACCTACGTAAATCATCGTCACTTTCAAGATCTCCATCGATGTCACTCTCGCCGTCTTCTGAATCCATTGTAGGCACAAAAAATATCAATATCACAAATCAAACTAAAGACAATAAACCTACGTAAATTGGCTCAACGTGCTTCTAAAAAACTTGCAAAACGTGACCGACCCAGAACAAAGTGCAACAAGCTGCAGTCAAATGACAGGTTGGTACATGATCCACATTAACGATTCGATAGGCCTACTCGATATTCCGACGATTCCGTGCGTCTATTGGCTAGAAACTTCGACCTTCGATTTGTTGCTTCGACTCGTTGCTAGTGCTGCGATCTAGCAGAGTTTTACAAACTTCTGTAACGTGGACGTTCACGCTGGCTCAACCAACAAAATTCAAACTCGAGCGGCAAATACCCGACCCGACCCGAATTTTCCAGCTCGACGGTGATTAATCGGATCGGACACCCAATATCCGACCCGAAATTTCGGGTACCCACTCACCTCTAGGTTTAATTATTTGATTTGATCGCATTCATTATTTCATAATTGGCATTTTATTGCATATACAGCAAAAATTAAAATAACGGTACACAATTAAAACCGATAATTTATGTGACATTTGAAAAAATCTAGCTAATTTTGTTGTCAAGGTTGGAAATGTGTCATATAATGCGAAGTCGGTAAATCACAACTACACGACTGGCGGTAAACTTGAAAATCGTGGATTTTGATTGAATCGACACATTCACAGAAATTCACAAAATATTCACAGATTCACATCATATGTGAATTTCCTTAACCAAATTGATCTAACACACTTCTCTTAAATGCATTATTTTTTTGATCACTATCTAAGTGACATAGGCTAAACTCAACTTTTTTTTTTTGATTTCAATCCTTATACTGTAATACAAATAATCCTACCATACAAAAATCATACATTCTAATTTAAATAAATTAATGTAAATCAGCTATGAGAGTCTTCTTAGTGCAACACTTCAGGTAGATGGATAATGCTAGAAATAAGCTAGACTAAAAATCCCTAGCTATAGAAATAACCTGGTGTGTTGTCACAAACCCTCTGAATGTGAGTCCTGGTAGTACTGAGGTTATTTCATTCTTTAGTGCTCAACCTCTTGATTCACAATCACGACTGTTGTTTTCAGGTGTATTGGCGTGAGGGCCACATTTGCCAAGCTCTTCCTCGTTTGATCGACGTCAGGCAGCGAGTGAAAACATCATTGAAATCGCTAAGGCAAGACCATAAGCGCAACCTGAATCCAACTCCATACAAGGTACACTTCTTGCTAGCTTTCAGAACAAATAAATCACATGATCATACCTGCCAAGTTTTACGGATTTCCCATTCAATTTACGGAAATGGCACGTCCTTTACGGTTGTACGGTTTACCTGCAAATCTTACGGATTTACGAATTTTCCGAATTTTGTTTTAAAAATTTCACGAAATTCCGCGATTCTATGGCAATTCAAACATTGCGCGCAAATGTATTACCGGATGTGGTAGCCCCGCCTCCCAGAATCTTCCGTTCACAGTGCTCTCTCGTTCCGCCACGCCCACGAAGCCTACAACTCTAAAATCTCGAACCCAAAAAGCAAGTAAACAGCCAGACACATGAGCAATTTTTGCGTGATTTCCATGTGATTTTATAGATACAGTAGAACCTCTTTAACACGTTTTTCAGGGGGATGGGTTGGAAAAACGAGTTAAGGTAAAAAACGGGTTACAGAAACAAAAGTTCAAAAAACCAAATTTATTAGTACCTATCCTACTGATACAATACACTATGAATTCCATCATGTACAAACAAATCTCGATTTAAAGCCCTAAAACAGCTTTTACTATGTAGTGTAATTCAGCACGAATGCATCAAGTGACAGGCAGGAGACAAGGAACTTACGACAAAAAAAAGGTCTTTCCCTTCCCTCCCCTTGACCGCCAGATTACCCGCGCGCCTTAGGGCTGAGTCGTGTAAACGTTTAAACGTGTAAACGACTGCAAGAAAATATACGTGTACAAACATTCATACACGTTTAACCGTGTCAAAACCCAATTCACCGATTTTCCCTATGTCACAGCTCTTCGACGAGCCGACGAGTCAAAATGACTGTTGACAGCTGGACACAACGGTGGGGAATATAATCAACAATGAATCAACCGTGTTATGTCGTTAAAGGTGCATTCACAATCTTTACTAGTACTATGGTTTAATGATTAAGACTAAGCCGCAGGCTTCTTTCATTGGCTGGGAGGTAGAATACTGCGCTATGATTGGCTGTGACTAAGGTTTGTCTTAGTCTTAATCATTAAACCATAGTACTAGTAAAGATTGTGAATGCACCTTAACCATGTTTTTTCGCAACACTATAAGTCACTTTTTTGTTATCATTTTGTGAACTGGAGGTGTTACGTTTAAACGCCAAAAATTCGGAAAAATAAACGTTAACAAAACTAACCGTTTTCTCCCAGCCCTAGCGCGCCTAGCCTACCTAAGGGCCCGTGACAATACACAGATGGTAGATTTGGCTTCCGGCCAGAAATCCGCCTCGCTGACTGCAGAATCGCCGAGATGCGGCACAGTGACATGTAATAGAAATAAAAATTCACTCACTAATGATTCAAAGAAGATAACCATGTGATGTATAGTCTGTACATGGAAACTTAGTTTTGATATGTAAACCCAAGCTTTGGCAGCCCAAGTATCAACCTACAATGATAATTGTATTGTTAGTTCTAGCGCTTTTTACGACGTACCAGCGTCCCCCCCCCCCCCCCACACGTGAACAATGAGTAGCGAGATCGACCGGCCGGCCGGCGGCAGCCTTGGCGGCTAGCCCACCTCGGCCGACCGGTGTCGATCGCCCGTTGGCGGTCGGTGACTTTCTACTGCAGCATTACTTCGTAAATATGTGCGAACGCTCGCCCTTGTATTATTCCTATTCACTTATTAAAACTGATTTACAAAGGTGGACAATAAATAGAACTATGCAAAAAATTAATAATAATTAAATCATATATTGGCTGCCCGGTTTTGGTTTTAAACCATTGCACCAGAACGGTCTAAGTCTTCGAATAGTCATGGGCGCACACGTGCTTTCTTGGTAGTAGAGACTCCACATTTCGACGCATTTTCTTCAATCTCTTTCCGCTTATACACGATGGTGTTTAACGTTGACGGAGCGAGCCCTAATTATTTTTCTAAAGCAACACGTGTCATATCTACACTATCTTCGACTTCTTTCAAAATTTTTAACTTTCATATCTACACTATCTTCGACTTCTTTCAAAATTTTTAACTTTTCCGCTAAAGTTAGCGACTGCTGCTTCCTCTTCATTGCCATCGCGAGACAACACAAAACAACCCGTAACTGTAAATAACACGAGGAGCTGAGAGGCCAACAATGCACAGAGGCGAACTACCCTGACACCGACAACTCCCTTATCTTTGTGGGCGGGCTACCCCCACTCCGCCCGGCATTCCCGAGCGGTATTGAATGCATACTGCAGGATCGCTCAATGCAAAAAGATACCTTGAACTACAATATTTACGAAATTTGGTTTTTATTTATTTTTTTGCGCAGCGGCATCGCGCAAAACGTGTTATCGTGAATTATATCACTTTCAGGACTATATTTTCAGGACGTGTTAACGTGACAAACGGGTTATAGGAAAACGTGTTAAAGAAACTTTTTAACATTAAATGCCATAAGGAAATGCTGGGACCAGAGAGAAAAAACGTGTAATAGTAAAAAACGTGGTAAGGTAAAACGTGTTACAGAGGTTCTACTGTATTAATAGTTTTCTCACAGGCGTCAGTGTTCACCTGAAGCGATTTCTCGTTCTGCGAGATTGATAGTGCTATATATACATAATAACTGAACTATATTGGATAGCAAGAAAGAAGAATGGTTGAAGAGACCAACTCTGCACAGGAAAAAAAAAAAAATTATAAATCGGTGGCCGGGTGTGATTTTGTAGGCCGTAGAAAACGCAGGTGTTCAGTGTTTTGTGTCACCACGTGCTTTCAAAGCAATGTGCATCGATTCGTAGGCCTATAATAAGCCTAATACTATTAGGCTTATTATAGGCCTACGAATCTTGTCGCATCCCGCGTTGGCCAAGGCAAGTGGCAACCCAAGCCAAGCCAAGCTGCTGTCAAAGTTGTTTTGGAGGTTAACTTACCTTTTGGTTTCGTGAAGTGACTTTTTTATAGTGTGTGTTTCCGGAGGGGGGGGGGGGGCTAGCCCCCCGGACCCCCCTATTTCGTCCCTGTCGCATGCATAGGCTATTCAGGGACCGATATTCATTCCTTTAAGTATTGTACGGATTTTCATATTTCTAGGTTGGCAGGTATGCATGATTTTTGTTTACCTACAATTTAGGGGTGTGCAAGCTTTATTTTGAAATTTTGTACAACTCGGTTTCACATAAATATTTTCGCGTAAATATAGCCTCAATGGGCTCGTGTTTAAGGTAAAAAAAAAAATAAATAAATAAATAAAAGACAGGAGGGTTGAGCACTCTTACACCCTTAATAAATTTACAATGTATTTTTATAAATTATTTCTTAGTTGTAACATTTTCAAGTGATGGTTTACCAATGATTGTTTTAGAAGGCCCGTTGTATGCATCTGATTCCAGCTCTTTGTATTTATGCCATCCCCCGTTATCACATATTTTATGCATGAAATTCTCCGCATAATTTAGGATCGTGTATTTTAGCACAGAAAAGTTGACAACATTATGTCAGTCATCTCAGTAGAGTACTAGTTGATTATGTGATTTAAGTGTGTCCACCAGACCCAGACTTAAATGTCATACCAAGTTCTGCATGATGTGAGAATTTGAATTGCAGTTTGTGTAATCAGAAGGAGTCATCTTTTATTAGCTGAGACCATGAATAATATCAATAATTTTCCCAATGGAAAAAACAATAACATGATTTTTATTCAATCGGAGAGTGAATTGAACTTCCTTGAAATGCACGTCTCATATTGATTACGCTCATGATCGTCGTTCAAGCCATAAATGATGTATTTGAATATTTTAGCACGTTTGAATAGGTCGTCTTGGAAAGTTATTTATGGATTCACGTATAAGACCCCCATAAAATTCCACGACAAGTTCAATGTCCTTGCCTTGTCCAGTGGCCCACTTGTGTCAAGCTCACTTGCACTGTACTCGCTATGATGCTTAGCGGGGCCAATGACCCTTGAGGTGGCATACTTTGCAAACGGGTCTGGAAACCAAATATTGACAGTTCGGAAATTAATGTAATATGAATATGAAATTTTACTTCCTTTGACTGACAATAATCATAACATGAAACTAACCTGGCTAACATTAATATTAGTTATTACATTAAAACTATGCAATGTGTACAGTTTAAATAATGCCATGTGTTCTAGTTAATTTCCATTCAAAGTATGATTCATCCATTCAAATGGGCCACAGTGGACTAGTTTATTTATTAATCATTTCCATTTACTACAAAATAGAATGGGGGTTGGCAGAAAAGAGCACAGCTCCAAACACCAGAGTGACTGCCAACCCATACTAAAATTAAAATATAATAATGAACATAATACAAAATACAAAATATAAAATACAAAACAAAAAACATGAAAACATAATATGAATGAAAATATAATTATAAGATACAACTGTTAAATATGAAGTAAAAAAAAATAAAAAAGAATAAAAAAATGAAAATTTACAAAACAATGTTTAAAAAATGCTCCGTTAAAGAGGCTTTGAAGACATCTAATGAGCGTGCCATCCTGATCTTGAGTGGTAGGGAATTCCACGATTGACAAGCCCTATAATAGAACCCTTTCTGGTAGGCTGCTGTTCTGGCAAAAGGTGGCCTGAACAATAGATCCCTACCAAATTGGGCACTACGATTACAGGCTTGTAGTCTTACATATGGATCCAGGTTTGTCCTACCATTTAACATGCCCCACAAAAATTGCAGCTCTACTTTTTTCCTGAATGTTTCTAGAGATGGAATCTTCAATGATGCACGTCTTGCCGTAGCACTATGAGTGGTAAATTGCGACCTAGCAGCAATAAAGCGTGTAGCTCTACTTTGGACACGCTCCAACTTCATCTTGTTGCTTATAGATGTTGGATCCCACGCTGGGCAGCCGTAGACGAGATGAGGTCTAACGAGCGCTAGGTAAACAGCCCTTTTGGTGCTAGGCTGAGCATGATGCAGATGTCTAGCAATGAAATATAAATGCCTGGTGGCTTTGGCTCGTATATATATAGAAATGTATACCCCTCACACAATATAAATACTGCATTGACATTGTACAACTTTTGTAATGTTATCCCATCCTCGATAACTATAATTTTCACACTAAAAAGTATTTGCATATTACTATAAATGTGTCTATATTTATTTTTAGGTTGCAGTCAGTGATGACCTGTACAACTTCATCCATGACCTGTGGCTTCAGAACGCACCTATAGGGGAGCTTTCTTGAGGCTAGGTCTGCCCCTCTCTTCCCAGACCTAGAGAGCACCTAACATGCTTGATGTACTACGCCTCCTTACGACAACATGAATGCAGGTTTACTACGCCATATATGAAAGCATTTAATCGAGTTGATGTATCCATCTATGTATCACTCGATCTGTATTTCAGTAAAAGGCAAATCATTTTGTGTCTACTTAAAGTTTGAAATTACATCGTAAAAGAATGATACAATATGCCATTATATTTTTCTTTTACTGTGTCTGTTTTGGAAATAGTTTTAGGGTTACCTATTAAGTAGGCTTTCATATTGGTATAAAATAGCAAACTATTCTTTCTTGGGTACAACATAGTTAATGAATTGCGATATTGTGAAAACAAATACACCACAGCTGTAAGCTAACTAAAAGTAGTAAAGTTAAATTTAAGCCAAATGGTAAAAAATACATAATATGTGCAGAATGATATTTAGTTTCCATTCTCTGCCAAGCTTTACAATAATTGTGTTTGAATGATAGCATACCTGTTACATGATCAAGGCTTCAGTTTAATTTCTTGTAGTTTCTGGCTTGTAAAAAGCAATTGCTGTGAAGCATTAAAAGCCACAAAACCTCTGTGGGTATAAGTTAATGCTTTTTTCTCTAACACAATAAATAATCAAATCTGGTGATATCTGATTCGTCACTTACAGCTTTTATTTTATTTAATTCTTACTGCACTTTTTTAATTTTTTTTGTTTCTTTGTTGTGTCATTTATCAACCTAAATTACATTTTTCTATATATTTTATTGTATGTATTATCCATTACTTTTGAAGAGGTGAAATGTTCACAGCAGGTGTAGTGAGCTTCTGATCTACAGCAGAATGCAATTGTGAAAGGAAAGCACTTTGAAAAACCTATACTACAGACCTATGTCATGGTGAATTTACTACTGTGTACTGGTTGCCTAATTTAATTAATTCTGCTCATGTTTGTTTCTATGTAATGTATTTGAATCAATCATGTCTAAATCAGTGCAGTAGTATGTCATGACTCATAGTCGTACTACAAGCTGTATTTGAAAGCAATGTTTCTATTTCCTGTATCAAGGTTTTGCCTCTTTGTAGGTTGTGTAAACTATAGCAAATGACCACTGGCCCTTTTTCTATCTGTATTTTTTACAAATAGGTTTTTTCTCCAAGCTTGGCAAATGTACTTATGTCACTTATTAGCCAATCCCACTGGATTGAAAGTGTCACAATGCTACCATTTTCAAACTGAAAAATTTTACACATCACATAATTTTTTAAATATTCTACTACTAAAGCTGTGCAAATACGTAGGAGTAATTAAAAAACAGAGATAAAGAATAAGATAGATGGTGTCACGTTTGCATTAAATAAATGCATATTGAAAAAAGTGTTCTATAAATATGCAGTGGTTTACATTTGAAACCATATTCATTTATATACATTTGTCTCTTAAACTCCTATTACTAAAATACTGTAGTTAATCATTTTCTGTTTGTTTCTGTTAGTGATAGTTGATGAATATAGATTGTGATATAATCGACATTCAGGCTGAGAGTGGTTACGTAGTGCATAAAGCCCGCGAAAGAGCATAGAGGCTTGCTCGTCTAGAATTATCTTGTTTAAGCTGTGTAGACTGTATGGCTACTGGCAAATGTGCATTTCGAAGTTGATGCGTGCATGAAGATAGGTATTAACCAAAATGTTGTTCAAAACAATTCGCACAAATTTATTATAGAAATCACATACTTAATGAGGTAGTGAGATTTGATGTTGTTCTTTACTGGGTTCTGTAGGTAATTGGAGTCTGTAGTAGTGTTTAGCTAAGAACTACCGTCATGCTTTCCGATGCCCACAAAGTCGAGCAATCGCCCAATTATTATAGAAAAGTAGTAATGAAATATACATTATAAGACCAATGCGACCCAAGTGAATGTAATAGATTACAGTAAACATGCTATTTATGAAATGGCATTTACTAAATGTTTTGTGGAGATAAATATTATAAACTATATTAAATATTAAGCCATGAATATATTATATAAAATATGAAGTAAGTCTTTGAAATGGTCCTAGTTAGAAAACTATCATAGAGTGTTTAACTAAGGTTATGTTGGGTCTTTACTTAATTTGAAGCTATTATGCTCAATATAGTTATGTTCATTTTATATAAGCTCAAAGCAGTAGATACTAGATATATTAAGAGACCAGAAGCAAATTGGATATAAGAGTATATTAAATATACAAAATATAAATAAATTATATACACTTATATAATATTAATAAATAACACTAATTTAGTGTTGAAAACACGCCTATCGATATGGAACCACTGTGTTGGAAGCTTGATGAGTCTTCCTGGTGTAAATTTGTATGATAAATATGTCTTGCTGGCAAGGCTCTTTTATTAAGTGACGACTAGTTCTTACGTGAAATTCATGCCTTAGCCCTTCAAAATGTTTCATAGGTAGATCAGAGAAATTACCTTTCTTGCATTTGTGTTGTAAAAAAAAACATTTTGTGGTACAGTATTGTAGCAGGGCCTAGTCTTTTGACAAAAGTAATAACTTAATAATAAATGTAATTTTTATATATTTTAGTAGCCCAACATGCCTAACATAGTAATTCTTTTCCAAATAGCAAGTAAAGTTCTTTCTCTAACCTTTGATTATTGCTGTACTTGTAGAAGACGCGTAACCCATAACTTACCGCCTACTGCGTAATTAAATGCCGGTAAGTGAATATGTGAAGACAACCATGCAAGAATATAAAAGTTGGACATGCACCCTACAACTTTGTAGTTGTTTTTATATCTTTTGTACAGTAGGTTGCTCGTAACAGTTTCTCAGAGGTTTCAATACAAACACCCATTACAGATCCCGGTACAACACTAACTTGTCATCACACAAATAGTACACTGCATTTGATTTTTCTAAGTACAGTGCATAACTGTTGGTGATATCTTTATAAACTGAATTGCAAGCTTGTCTTGGTGACAATACCAGTATTCCCTGCAGTCTGGCATTTCTTTCGTTCAGGAGGAGACAATAGCATGGTAAACATTGACTTTTTATCCAACTAAATTCTACACATAATTTATCGGATGGCTTTTCAAATTTTCATTGAAAAAACAGTAGGTTACTAGTAGGTATCTTTTAATTGAAATTTAATTTTCTAGTACGTAATGGAAATATTTGGTTATTCGTATGCAGCCCTGGATGCTGTACAATAAAACCCTTGTAACTTTTGATAGCAACTTTATTTTAGGCGGAAACATTATCTGATAGAATGAGGATGGAGAAATGAGTTTACAACAAGAGTGCCAAAATATTTTGTTGAGGGACAAAGCATTCTGATGTTGGCCTATTTAAAGTGACGGAAAACTGGGTTTTCAGATTTACTCATTTGTTGATTTCTTCACTAAATTTATATATATATATATCTTGACCCCGTTTCCAACATTAATTTATCGGGTAGGGGGGAGTAGCAGACTACTCCATGTCTTGGGCTAATGTCTTCGTTGCCGGCTAGCCAGGCCTGACACAACCACCTCCTCAACCTCTTCCTCGATCACTTCTTCCGTTACCAGAGGGCTGTTTAGTAGTTCCCTCCATCTCTCACGGTTTTCCCATAGTCTTTCTGCTTCAACTTCGTTCCATGATCTTCCTCTATTCTCCACACTGTCTTTGATCTGATTTATCCACTTGTCTCTTGGTCTGCCTACTTTCTTCTTATGCCCTTCTTCTTGTTGTTGTTCAAACTCTCTTCTTGGTATCCTAGTCAGGTCCATCCTTTTCATATGTCCAAACCAACGAAGACGTTCTCTCTCCAATCTTACCTTCACGCTTTCAACACCTAATCTTTCTCTGATCACTAAATTTATATTGTAATGAATTAATCCATAGTAAATTGTTTGTAGAGATTTTGAACAAACTTGTGTTGTGTCTGTTCAATTTAAGAAGAATAACACTAGTGCATATCAGCCAGGAAAGCTTAGCCTCTGTTGATGGTTTCACCCAATTTAACGCAGTGTTATAACGTTCCTCGTTACTTGCGATTGCATGCCGGCGTACTTGCGGTTGTGACGTATATGGAAGTATAACGATTAGTTACTCGGTAATTGACAATGACACTGTATTAGGTATTGGTGACAAGTTTAGCTGTAGTGAAACTTAAATAATTAGTGATTATCGTTTCCTCAAATTTGAACAAAATACACAACAGGTAGGATTAGGATATAGAAACCCCACTGTGAAGAAGTTAATAAGAGCCATCACATGCTTAAGAGGCAGGGACACTAACACTCTTTTAACCCTAGTCTTATAACCTCTTTTGAAATACATTTTTTTAAATACATATATATATTATCTATTTTTTGTATTTGAAGGTTATTTCCTATTATTTTTATATTATTAATTATTTATGTTTTTAGAAATATTTTTCTAGATTAACGTAACAGAACCACATCACAAGTTGTAACACTGTAGTTCACCAAGAAAATTACATTGATTTGTAATAGTTGTCATAAAAAAACACCTTGGTACCGGTATATATGTATATTATTGTATTTGTATAAAATTAGTGCACTTTATTAGTACACATAAATAACTAGTAACTAATCCTTCTACATCTTCTTTTGAATTTTGATACATCTCACACTTGGCCTATGTTCAATTTGTAAACACATATAATGCTGCAGTTAATACTCTAAACTGTTCAGAAACCTTGCAGCATTATTAGAATCGCCTAGCATACAATATTTGCACAATCTTGATTTAGATAGGACATATTTCTTGGTATGCTCAGACATTCAATAAAATACAATCTCTGGAATAATCTTTTCCATAGAATCGGTTAACACCTTGTTTACATTACTGCTGGCATACAACTTCTTAGCCTTAACGCGTAAACACACACTTAATCTAGCCTAAGTCAACATCTATAAGTTGCTCCTGCAGTAAAAAGTATTGTAAAGAAGGTGTTTTCATAAGTCTGATGGTGACATTAAACATATTTATTCTTACATATCAAAATGGTGCTTTAACCAGTTAACAATAGTACTCAAAAATATGAAATACGGTACAATGATTGGTATTCAATATTTCTTTAGTCTTGCCTATGTGACCTGCTAGTTGTAACAAATATGATTCATCTTATGGAGTCTGTCCACCTTCAAAAATTGTGCCATTTACATGAGATTCGTTAGTGTAAGTAGAACTAAACGAGAGTGTAATCTAGATTTAAGAGAGGCCACGTGACTAAAGTAACGACACAAGTGAGGGGAAACGGCACAAATTGTCCCGAGACGCATTACAGCACTGTTGCCATGTTGCTATTAGGGATGACATCGGGTATCCGGGTTACCCGAATCCAAAAATTACCCGAATCCGTTCTAAGGATTCGAATCTTGTTCTGATACATTTTTACTTTTTAGGTGAATTGTTGTATGCTTCAACAATGCGCCAACAATGGTGATAACAAAATGACTTGTTTCCATTCAATAAAATACTTTCCCGCTCCGTTATGTACCCATTATCGGCTTGATTAAAAGTAGACTAAGCCTATTTTATGTGGTGTGATTGCTGCGGGCGAGTTCTGGTATATGCCTGTGCTCCCACTGGCTCTCGGCCTACCCCCACCCCTTCCCGACCGTCATCACTGGCTGACAGAACGCACGCTGGCAGCTTCTGCCACGGGCGGTCAATGGCCTTCAAATAACATGTTGAGCGACGTGATTTACACTTCCAGGATTCGGGTTACCCGAATCCTTGAAGGGCTGGAATCGAATCCAGATTTTACTACCCGATGTCATCCCTAGTTGCTATAGAAGTGATCCATATCGACTGAGTGCAATGTTACCTTTCTTCTTGGCAATGCTGGCCTTTAGCCGTACTTGCATATAGGTTCTACATACAACACCCACTAAAACACTGGTTAGCCCAACTTGAAGTAGACCGATATGTGATTAACGCTCACTGTTCCTTGTGTTGGTATTGTAGAACCAGCATTTTGAATTCAGATGAACACTCTTTTGAACAATTAAATTAGTTGGGAATCTAACCCATTTTTACAACTATGGTAATATGTCAACTTGTTTGACAAAATGTTGACTTCTACCAGTATGCCAGCTGATAATGTGTGATTTCGATTGACTGGCTCCGTTAGTGTAGACTAGTGCTGTTCTGCATCTGGGGGCAATATTCTATTTCCTTTGATATTATGCAAGAATAACTAGAACAATCTACGTATCTGTAGTTTATTGGCAAAACTTAACTTTGGCAGTGCAGCCATCACGTGATATGTTTTTCGATGGAAACAATGTAGCGCTATAATAGAACCACTAACACGGATTCGATACGACAATATACATGGTGTTATTACTGTAATATATTAAATGTGGGGTCTTAAGTCCTGTAATGCATCACGGTTGCAATACATGTTAGTATTTATTTTTACATTCGTGATCAGTAGGGTACGATAATACACACGACGATACATTACAAAAGTAGAAAAATTCATTTAAAAATGTTGAGTATGTGTAAATGTTGTAGAGCAAGACAATGAAGATGCCAGCAGTTATGGTGTTAATACTGTTGTAATATGGTCGAGGGGTATCTTAGGAAGCTCACATGCTAATATTTCGTTAGATAAGATAGTGTTGTGTTAGAACTAAGGTCATTGAGATATGTTTAGGCCTAAATATCGAGATGATTATGTTGTCCTAGCATATATGTATTGTGTATGTGTAATTCGTATTTAGAACATTCCTATTATGGCCCAGTGTCACTTGATATTCCTAGATATTGTGTTATTGATTCAAATTGAAATAAAATTACCCTTCATTATCTTCAAGAAAGTATATGAGATGTATAACCATATAGCTAGCTACCTTGTTGTGTCAAAGCTTGAGCAGTATTACAATAATTGTGCATTCTCTCTTAATCCTTATTAGAGTAGTGGAAAACTGTTTCTTATTGATAAAGAACCAGCCAGCCAAGCGAACTTGTAACCCCTTAATACTCGTGTCACGTTGCGGAAATGTTTTTCAAGCCCAGTTACCAAATCAAATGTGCATTTTATAAACTTGGAGGGAAATATTCAACTGAAGTAAATTGAGATGATACATAGCAGTTTTTTTTTTAGATGTAATACTAATACATGTATGTTCTAAATAAATGAAAATGCCTCTTAAACTCTCTTATAGAATTGGCAGTTATATCCTAAATTTATGGGATGGAATGTGAATACTTTCTAAAGTATTGAAATGCTTGCACAGTGTTAAGGGGATGATATCTGTTCTACATGTATTGAACTGTTTGTGTGCATGGACTAAAGGGACAGAGAAACAGTGGCTACCATTATTCAAAGTAGGTTTATCATTTGATGCACTTGGAAATCTCGCACCATAGGGATTTTAATTTAGTTAATGCTGAAATTGTAACTGCTTGTTTTTTGTACTTGTTTAACAAATATATAATTTTATGGAAATAATTGTACCTTATATTAATATTCCCTACTTGCTATGTCCCCCTGCCTGCTATGTCTCACTGGGATACAGTGGGAATGCTACAATCTGAGAAGCATTACAATTAACCACCTCATCATTTGGTCTGGCAGATGAATGTAAGGGTCAAAGTGATGAGGGCATCTTGTCCAATGGTATATATGAATTTAAGTGGCTTTCAGATCACATTACTGGGAAACTACTAGACTCGTTCACATCGAATTCGTAAAACTTAATTTAATTACTGGTAATGCAGATGTAAGTAAGTATAATATGTCAAAGGATTGAATAGCCTAGATGAGATTTCATTTTTTTGTGTGTATGAAAAAGATGGGAGGCCATCTTTAGCCTCAAAAATTGTAGTTTTTCTTTTCATAATGATTTTAACTCTCGCAGTGCTAACGTCGATATTTTCGACTCCTAAACTGTGTCCCGAAGTGCCAGCGTCGATTTTAAAACATAAATATAAAAATAATCCTACAAAAATTAAAATAAAGAAATACTATTTTTTGTTCAATTAAGTTATATTGTTGAATATTACAAACATTCTTATTCATAAAACGTGATGAACATCCAATGTCTTTTTTTCAATTGTACTAATATAAATATAGTAATTTTTAGCCATTCACTACAAGGCTATTTTATACAATTTACAACTTTCTTATTTTCCTCGTAATTGCTTTGCTTTCAAATTTTGGGAGGTAAATTTTGACACTATGTAATAGTTTAACTTACCTAACTGTAGATTATTTATAATATATTGTACGGTCGTGCAGGCGTGGACTGGCTAGGGATGCCGGGATGCGATCGCATCCCGGACACCATGGGCAAATCCGGGCCCTTTGGCAGTCCGGGCACCCGGTCTGCGACCAGAAAGTTCCAATGATGTAAATACTTCTCTGTATAATTGCTAAAAAAATCTTAAATCCCACTCTAAAATCCCACTCTACAAGTATTATTTTGAAATAGCCTACTGCTGCGACTTCGGGTACATTCCGAAACCTCCTGTAAATGATGGGGTTCCAGCATCAGCTATAGCAAGTCCCAGCGTCACATTTTGTCAAGTGTTTTGGAACGCCTACAAGCGAAAAGATAGAGGAATGCGCGCTAAAAATTTGTGATGAAATTAAATAAAAAATATTCTAATCGTTTCCCAATAATAACAAATACGACATGAAATATAATAAAATCCTGCAACGCGTGGTATAAATAACGGTCAAATTATATAATTCCTGACAATTTGACGAGTTTTAAATTATTGCATTTTGAAAACGCCGCCATGATTTGTGAATGCTGGCAGATGCCCTCGCTCGAACCGGCTGGCGTTTTCATGATGCTGAATATGCTGGCACAGGAAGTTACGGAACGCCCAGCCTATGATATTCAGGAGGTTATACGGAACGGCCTCAGCACGGAACCCTTGGTGACTAAGGGCGGGGAAGCAAGGAACAAGCCCTGACTTGCGTTGGCGGTGAGTGCAACGTGCATGCGCAACCACTCGAGTGATATGAGTCGAAATGTGCCGACCAGCTCAGCTACAACTGTTCAGTGTTGTGGCAGATTTTGAATAACGCGCCCGGTAGTGCTACTGGTAGGGTGGCCTCTAGGTTTGTTCGTTTGTCCTGCCTCAACAGGAGTATTTTACGCCAGGAGTAATCCGGAAATACGTCATTTAAACGGATATGGGAGTAGAAATCACAGTTACTCCCACTTGGACAAAAAAACGGAGTTGTCACAGTTGAGATCGTTTCAGTTGTTCCTCCTACTCCTACTCGGGAAGCAGGTGTAAAAACCTTACTCCCATCACAGTTGTAGTAAGTTACCACTGGACAAAAAGAACTTGTCGCAGCTACTCCCATCACACTTACTCCAGGACAGAAAAACGGGGTTTTCGTAATACCGTACTCCTGGAGTAGTGATCACAGGACAAACGAACAAAGCTTATGTTAATCGCGCCCTAAAATCGCATTTTAGGAAATAAACTTCAATGCAACCCCCAAAAAAATGTTGCGCCTTCAGGTTTGTTCGCCCGGCGTACTCTAACTTACTCCCTGCTCTACTTCGATCAGACCCGAGCAACCACGAGTAGGCTTCTGAAACGTCAGAGCAACTCCGAGCACTGATGACGGACGAACGCGTTTCCAGTGCCGAGAGTAAACTAACTTAACTAGGCATATAATAATAATAACTTACGGTAACTAACAACTTTCTTATCAACTGTCCTGTACAGGAAACATCCGTCGACACTTTCTTCCATGTTTACACAGAACACTTCATCGGCCATTTTCGCGCGCGAATAACTTACTCTAGCTTGATCTTACATCAAAACGAGAGTAAGAATATCTTGATCTAAGTTCCTCAGATCACTTTACTCTGGTCGGGCGAACACAACTCGAGTAGGAATGTGGCACGAACGAACACATTTCCGTGATCTAGAGCAGCCAGATCAAGTAGAGTACGTCGGGCGAGCAAACCTTTCGGCGTATTTGCCTCCAGCGGCTGGGGCTCCGCCCCAGACCCCAGCGGTGCCACGCCACCTCGTGCGGGCCCCCCCGAAACCCAGCATCCCGGGCCTTTTTATCCCAGTCCACCGCTGCGGTCGTGGCCGATTTGTTGACTTGTACCCATAGCATTCACTCTTTGTGTGGTGGAAAACCACCATCAGGACCCTGGAGATTATTATTATTATTCCATAATTACATACATATTTTAAGCTTAGGTGCTAATAACTTTGAAAATTCGTTTCTTTCGTCAATAAAATAACACGCACAAAACTTAGGCCTATAGAAAGTGTGATCAACGGAGGGCAAAGCCCTGTAGGTTTCTAGTGCATCTGTCACGACTGCCAATGTCAGAGAAATCTCACCTATATTCAAATATTTGCAAAGTGATGGAAGAAAGCAAGAGGCAGGCGACAACGTGACAGGCCCAAGTCTTGACTTTCCTGACATGCCCGTAATATTACGTGCAAAAGTTTCATGGCTGTTCATCTTTATACTAGTGACTGCATAATCTTGGTTCCTTATTGACGTGAAACCCATTTCCATTGGATAAGAGGTCATAGAATTAATCGTATGAAAACAGTAATCATTAAATTCAGTATATCTTGGTCAGAGACATCTTGTTCGGACTTCGGAGCCTACTTTTGAGGTTCGGGTAGAAAAAATAACTTTATGTATCGGGATCGGGTTTGGGTTAGGAAATAAATACAATACATTTTTTTTTAGATTAACAAGAGAGGGGTGGAGTGTTTTTGTTGGCAAATTTGCCACCGACATTTTTTTCTGACATGTCTCGAAAGTGTTTCATATTTAATATACCCCCCCCCCCCCCCAACACACAATACATTGTGAGATGCGATGAAACAGGTTGCACAAGAACAACCACACAGGTACAAAAATTGATCTTTTTAATATTTGTCAATTGTCAGACATGGTAGTTTACTCACAAAATTATTAGCTATCCTTTAAATAAGTTACTACTTAGGACTTTTTCGAGTACTTAAACAAAATGGTTTAGTAACCCGAAAACCCCCGATTTTGGTGATTAAAAAAGAAAAAAAATCGGGTATGTACAACTAACCAAAATTTCGGGTACCCGCAGACCCCTCCCCAATGAAAAGACATTGAAGCGTCAACGGAAATACACATTACACACGAGGTTAGGGTTTATAGGAAAGCTTCTTTGGTACAACTTAGGTACAATTTTGCATCTATTGAGACCGATAAAGGTGGCTCAGCGGTCAGACGCGTGCCTCTAATTCGGGAGGTCGCCGGTTCGATTCCGGCCACCGGCAGTTCTGACTGAAGTTTTCTTCCGAGGTTTTTCTCAGTCGTGAAGGTGAATGCTGGGACTGAGTCATACTATCAGCCCTCGGACATTCCGTCCCAACTATCCAAACACCCTAATATACCTAGTTAGTCACCAGAAGAGGGGCACCCTATAACAGGGATTTCTACGAAAAATTATTATTATAATAATTTTTTAATTAAATAAATTTAATTTAAATTAATACAGAAATAATATTAAAATATCAATTTTTATAATATTTATTATAATATATTGAGGGTTTTGCGTAGGTGGAGCTTATACTTACGGTAAGTTTTATTTCCTGTACTATAATCTTACTCTAAATGAAAATTCAACTTCACTGCACGTGCTTTGTGCAATTGTGTATTGAACTATTGATATTATTTTCTTAACACTATATTTCAGTCGGTGCAGTGATTTAAAACATGTAGATAAATAATATTACATGAAAAAATTTTTTTTTTTTTTTTAAACAACGCTTATATTTAAATGCACTAAAAAGTAAAAAATAAATTTTCGCCCAACAAATTTTTGCCTCACTCGGAAAATAAAAGCGTTAGGCGCTTTCCCTGCATAAACAGCAGAATACTGCAATCTATGTCAATACCGAAAGCGCCCAACGCTTTTATTTTCCGAGTGATGCAAAAATTTGTTGGGTGAAAATTTATTTTTTACTTTTTAGTGCATTTAAATATAAGCGTTGTCTTTTTAAAAAATATTTTTTTCATGTAATATTATTTTATACTTTTTAGTCTTAAAGAATCTTGCAATCGAATATATATCGAATATCGATTAATTAATTATGATGGTTCAACTGATTATTTAGTAAATATGACAATTGATTCATGTATTGTCATAAGAATACGTCTGTGTGAAAACTTTCAGCTCAATTCGACGTTCGAAAGTGGGTGTTTTATCGATTCCCATATAAAACATCAATTAATTAATTATGATGGCTTAATTGATTACTTAGTAAATATGACAATTGATTCATGTATTGTCATTAAGAATACGTCTGTGTGAAAACTTTCAACTCGATTCGACGTTGGGAAGTGGGTGAAACATCGATTCCCATATAAAACATGAATTAATTATGATGAATTAATTGACTACTTTTAGTAAATATGACAATTGATTCGTGTATTGTCATTAAAAATACGTCTGTGTGAAAACTTTCAGCTCAATTCGACGTTTCGAAGGGGGTTAAACATCGATTCCCATATAAAACATCAATTAATTAATTATGATGAATAAATTGATTATTTAGTAATTATGACCATTGATTCGTGTATTGTCATTAAAAATACGTCTGTGTGAAAACTTTCGACTCGATTTGACGTTGGAAAGTGGGTTAAACATCGATTTCTATATAAAACATTAATTAATTAACTAGATGATGAATTAATTGACAATTTAGTAAATATGACAGTTGATTCATGTATTGTCATTAGGAATACGTCTGTGTAAAAAATGTCAGTTTGATCGGACATTTAGAAGTAGGTGGAATATCGATTCAAAGATTCCGTCCAGTCCATATGAAACATTAATTAATTAATTATGATGAATTAATTGACAATTTAGTAAATATGACAGTTGATTCATGTATTGTCATTAGGAATACGTCTGTGTAAACAATTTCAGCTTGATCGGACATTTAGAAGTAGGTGGAATATCGATTCAAAGATTCCGTCCAGACAAACAAGGCAAGTTAATATAAGCGTTGTAAAATGAAATTATTATTCTACGCAATATTGTATCGAAACAATAAATTTTCTTACTTGGGAAGCATGAGCCCTCTGGCCGGAAGACCGGGTCCCGATTTTGACCAGGCTATTATGTCTACCTCACTAGGCTAGACGTCACAGGCCATGTGACAGAGGGGGGGGGGGGGGCAGAAGCCTTCATTCAGTGCCTCCCGGGTCCAAACATCTATGGATCCCAGTGCAAGGCAACTGTTTATAAGTTGCCTCTCCCATCTTCGGAAGGGAACATGTATGTATACATCCGTTGCTAGGACTCGGAAGCTACATATTGTAGCAATCCAAACTGAAGCAACCGGCAGTCCTGACTGAAGGATGGTCATCTACCAAAAATGAATGAATGAAACACAACTCTGTAAGTGTAATAAATTTAATTAAACCATAACCACCACAATTTTTACAACTTCTTACATTTTTAAAGTATATGCTACATATAGTAAGTTTTGTATTTTTAGTAAGCAATTTTAGTAATTCTTTGAGAATTTTCTAATACTTCAATTTCAAATACATTATTTAACTAAAATTGCACATGGTGTGGATTTTTTTAAGATTAGATATAACTGTTATTTCCTTATAAAACGGATATTCTCAGCAACTGTAAAAATGTAATCAAGAATAAGAAACCAATTAAAAATGTGAGTAAGGAAACCCTAATTTACAACAAGTCTCACACCTGTACATAAAATAGCAACGGAACTCTGTACCGGACATAGCAGCTACCTGTAACCATCGGTAATAGGACGGAAAACGTTAATACATTTTGACATTTTTAATTTACAATATGTTTGTATTCAATAAACGATCAACATTTTATAACTAAACAATATTCTTATAGAAAGCAAACAACCAAAAGCTTGAAAACAAACATGCAATCATTCGTTTTTAATACTTTGCAAAATTTCAAACAAAACCGCAAGATCAGAAAGTTAAGAACTTTACTCCTTATCTGTAGTATTTGTCTTCCGTATAGAATCGATCTTCGACTTAACAGACGGTTTCAATTGGCCAGAGGCAAGCATTCGCGACGCGTAGGTTGGCGTTGGCGTCATCGGCCTGGGAGTTGAAGGATGAGGAGCCTTCCCCACAGCTCCGTGGCTCACTGTGCGAGTGAGTTGTGTTTTGCGTGGAGGAGTGGCAGTACAAGTCGTGACTGGAGTGTAAGGTCTGATCTTCGGCGCCACCCTCGCAGCCGCACCAGCTGGAGACTTGAAGGTCGAAGAGTTTGTTTTGTCTCTTCTGATGAGCGATGTCAGGGTACTGAGGGCACGGCGGGGGGAGTTGAAGCCGGGGGAGCCGGAAGCAATGGGGAGGCGACTCTTGCCCTCCAGAAGCGAAGGAGCGCTGCCGTGCGGCGCTAACTGGCAGCTTGAGTTCTGCGGAGTAGCGCCCTTATTTGGTAAGCCCTGAAATCATGAAGCACCATGCTTCTTATGGCTACATTATGAACTATGCAATTGTGCGACCAAAGCTTACTACAGCTGGCATGCAGCCGTTTCACATTAAACCAAATATTATAGTCACCTATTTATGTACGCTAATTGTCCGAATTGATGACCAATTGTTATAAATTAAGACTTACAATTGGAAGTAATTGAATTTAAAGAGCATAAGGGGAAGGAGGGGGGCGGGTGACTGGTAGGGACAAATCCACCTTCACGCTCTTATACGCCCGTCTAGTGACATATACATGGGTGGCTATTGGTCCATTATAAAAATTACGTTTTTTAAGTCTGTGTTGATGAATGAGAGATAAGGTAAACGAATCTAGTAAATGAATATAGTTAGGGAACACTTATAGTTTCAACTTTCAACAACCTAAGAATATTGCAAAAACCTATAAAATTAAGAACGTATAATATATATATATATATAAATATTTGTTTACATAATTATTGTAAGCCTTTTAACCTTCTCGTAAACTTCAAAAGCTATTTGCAAGTCTTAATCATTTAAACTCATGTCTGTGCGTTGTAGTAACCATGTGCATACCTTGGGGTGAGCTTTGTTGTCAATAGCACTGGGCTGCATCTTGCTCGGTGGGATGCTCTGCAGAGACTGAATAGCGTGGTCTATCTTGCTCTTGGCGTGATACAGGTCATTGAGAGACCTTTCCACAACCTTATTAGCGCCTGGCCCAGCTGCAACGGAGGTCCATGTCCCACAACGTATCAGCCCAGGAGTATCATCGTTCGGAGTCGTTGCCTGTTGTGCAGTAGTATTATTACTCCTTGCGCAATATTAACCAACGCAATATTAAGGGTTCCCATTTTATTGGTCTTGAGAACACTTCAAGAAGATTGAACAAATGTTTTGTATCAACTAAACAATGAATTTGAAAACTTTTAAGTAAGGACAAACGATTTTCAATTCTGTAAATAATTCAATGATAAGAATTAATAATGTTTGTATCTGCAATCGTAAAAAAGAATATTTGACACTGTTGTTGTATTCATTATCTACCTGATAAAAAACGCAATTCCGAGTAGGAATTACTTTTTCAAAATCCTAAAGCGTTTTATAAGATATTAATAAGAAATGAAGTTAGGTCGTCCAGATTACCAAACAGCATCTCTTACCTTCGCCATGATCATGTTGTCCGAGCCTGTGTCCATCGCTTCTATGTAGTCCTTCTTCTGTTCTGACAGTGGTCTTGGCAAGTGGTCCTGCGCCCCAGGCATCAATGTATCAAGAGAACGGTATCTAACGGGTGACAGACGATATCCTGCATCCGTAGTTGTTCCAGGCGCTGACGCCATCTCACTGCTGCCATGAAGCATCTTCATGAGACGAGCTGACACCTCGCGGATCATTCTAGACATGCCTTGGTCAGCTGGGGGCATGGAAGAACTACCAGCAGTGTCCTGGCTATGGAGTTGCTCCTAGAACATACAGATATCATTCTAGACATGCCTTGGTCAGCTGGGGCATGGAAGAACTACCAGCAGTGTCTTGGCTATGAAGTTGCTCCTAGAACATACAGATATCATTCTAGACATGCCTTGGTAAGCTGGGGGCATGGAAGAACTACCAGCAGTGTCCTGGCTATGGAGTTGCTCCTAGGACATACAGATATCATTCTAGACATGCCTTGGTCAGCTGGGGGCATGGAAGAACTACCAGCAGTGTCCTGGCTATGGAGTTGCTCCTAGGACATACAGATATCATTCTAGACATGCCTTGGTAAGCTGGGGGCATGGAAGAACTACCAGCAGTGTCTTGGCTATGGAGTTGTTCCTAGGACATACAGATATCATTCTAGACGTCCCTTGGTCAGCTGGGGGCATGGAAGAACTACCAGCAGTGTCCTGGCTATGGAGTTGCTCCTAGAACATACAGATATCATTCTAGACATCCCTTGGTCAGCTGGGGGCATGGAAGAACTACCAGCAATGTCCTGGCTATGGAGTTGTTCCTAGGACATACAGATATCATTCTAGACATGCCTTGGTCAGCTGGGGGCATGGAAGAACTACTAGCAGTGTCCTGGCTATGGAGTTGCTCCTAGAACATACAGATATCATTCTAGACATCCCTTGGTCAGCTGGGGGCATGGAAGAACTACCAGCAGTGTCCTGGCTATAGAGTTGCTCCTAGGACATACAGATATCATTCTAGACATGCCTTGGTCAACTGGGGGCATGAAAGAACTACCAGCAGTGTCCTGGCTATGGAGTTGTTCCTAGGACATACAGATATCATTCTAGACATGCCTTGGTCAACTGGGGGCATGGAAGAACTACCAGCAGTGTCCTGGCTATGGAGTTGTTCCTAGGACATACAGATATCATTCTAGACATGCCTTGGTCAACTGGGGGCATGGAAGAACTACCAGCAGTGTCCTGGCTATGGAGTTGTTCCTAGGACATACAGATATCATTCTAGACATGCCTTGGTCAACTGGGAGCATGGAAGAACTACCAGCAGTGTCCTGGCTATGGAGTTGTTCCTAGGACATACAGATATCATTCTAGACATCCCTTGGTCAGCTGGGGGCATGGAAGAACTGCCAGCAGTGTCCTGGCTATGGAGTTGTTCCTAGGACATACAGATACCATTCTAGACATCCCTTGGTCAGCTGGGGGCATGGAAGAACTACCAGCAGTGTCCTGGCTATGGAGTTGCTCCTAGGACATACAGATATCATTCTAGACATGCCTTGGTCAGCTGGGGGCATGGAAGAACTACCAGCAGTGTCCTGGCTATGGAGTTGCTCCTAGAACATACAGATATCATTCTAGACATGCCTTGGTCAGCTGGGGGCATGGAAGAACTACCAGCAGTGTCCTGGCTATGGAGTTGCTCCTAGAACATACAGATATCATTCTAGACATCCCTTGGTCAGCTGGGGGCATGGAAGAACTACCAGCAGTGTCCTGGCTATGGAGTTGCTGAAATTATTGTTACACACAACTTTATATTATCACTTAGTATGCGGATGGGCCCGCTACAGGATTGTGTCCCAAAGGTCCGCGCACGTCGGATCGCGGCGAACCGACCCGTCGTCGGCCGCAGAGGCTGCCGGTCGCTTCGTTTCCGACTAGTGTGCGGGGTCGTATTGAAATACATATATTTAATTTCATCGGAAACATTTGCTTCCGTTAGCCACGCTTCGTGACGGATAAGACAGAGCACCGACTGGGGCATTCAACTTACTAACATGTACAACGTCAACATGTATGAAAAAATTCTAAAAAAATATATAATCTGAATATGGGTACGTTCCGAAACTAGCTGAATATGCCATTTCCGTGATGAGGCCGTTCCGTAACCTCCTGAATATCATAGGCTGGGCGTTCCGCAACTTCCTGCGCCAGCATATTCAGCATCATGAAAACGCCAGCCGGTTCGAGCGAGGGCATCTGCCAACATTCACAAATCATGGCGGCGTTTTCAAAATGCAATAATTTAAAAGCTCGTCAAATTGTCAGGAATTCTATAATTTGACCGTTATTTATACTATGCGTTGCAAGATTTTATTATCTTTCATGTCGTATTTATTATTATTGGGAAACGGTTAGAATATTGTGTTTTTAATTTCATTGCAAATTTTTAACGAGAATTTCCTCCCATCTTTTCGCTTGTAGGCGTTCCGAAACACTTGACAAAATGTGACGCTGGGACGTGCTAGCTGATGCTGGAACCCCATCATTTTCAGGAGGTTTCGGAATGTACCCTCTGTGGGTTTCAGGGAACTCATCGCTTATTGTTGACTAGCGGTCGAACATTACCAGACTTCCAGTGGGCACTCGGGCTGTCACGTGCCAAGTATTCTCCATCTCTCGAGGAGGACACGAGCAATCTCCTCCACCTCCCTCCAGGATGAACCTCTGACCCGACCGGTCACAGGAGAGCACCAAGCGACATCCACGAGATAGGGCGGAGTCTGTCGAGCCTATTGGAGTCACATCCTCGGAGGTGCAACTGCTGGAGTGACGGAGTTTGAACCCCAAACAGCGATGGAGGCGAAGCAGATCGTGTATATCGGGTACTTCGGTCTCTGCAGCAGCCTAGGAACAACAGACTATTAGAAGTGTTCGACCAAATAGCTTGAAAAGTGTGA
The DNA here is from genome assembly GCA_945910005.1 of Isoperla grammatica. NCBI lineage: Eukaryota > Metazoa > Arthropoda > Insecta > Plecoptera > Perlodidae > Isoperla > Isoperla grammatica. The sequence continues at coordinate 27,890,689 of OX246746.1, forward strand.
GTTTTTAATGTCTTTTCCGCTATCTTTAAAAAGATTATCAATTTCCAATTTTTAGGTAATGATGGGCTTAATACTATCAAGATCTGCAGACAGTCTTCGATATTTAAATCAACTAGACAAATTGGAGAGATATATTTTGTTATTTTTCATAATCCGATTTTATACTAACACAATCAATGTTCAAAATATATTATTATTGTGACGCACATTTGCATAGCAATGTTTGTCTAGTTAGTCACTATACGTTTGGATACGCACTACTGCAGTGTGTGTGACTCACGCCGCTAGCTAGATAGCTGGGGGCTGCGAGTCGAAGCGAGTGGCGGTCAAAGTCTACTACGTAAGTAGTGTTGTCGCATAAACAAACCCTTTTCAATTGTGCAACTTTTACCACGAATACATCCCAAAAAATATTTCAAGATTGACAGCATAAGCTTGACAAATTGAAGCTGTCAACCATATTTGGCAACGTCGCTAATTGAGAGTATGAGTGGTCGATGTATGAGGATGATACAAGCCTCGTGAGGACGCTCTTTCCCAAATGAGGGTTTGAATTTGAACCTAGAGAGCAATATCACGGTTAACTAGACCAGCGGTTAATTGACCACGCCCACTATTAGAAGGGGTTTAATTTGAGTAACAGCTTATTGATTTTTTTTTTAAGTATTGCACCTGGTATTTGGATATGTGTATAAAGTGCTCCACAATATTTATTTATTATGAATTATATTATGTAGTGGACTTCCCTTTTACTAAGAATGCTGTAGACTGATGGTCGTGTGTTATAATGTAACAAGATTTTTATACTACTCTGTTTTAATTTTTAGTATTACACCAAGGAATTGATGACCGTGTGTTACACAAACCATTGTTAATTGTAAATAACACGAATAAAAATGAAATGAAATGAAATGAAATGAAATCAAATGAAATGAAATGAAATGAAATGAAATGAAATGAAATGAAATGAAATGAAATGAAATGAAATGAAATGAAATGAAATGATGATGATTCTTGTTGCTGTCCTTCTCTATTATTGCAATCGAGGAGTGGTACCTGTACCGGACAGTTACGCTGTATTCGAACCCACGTCCTTGATAGTATCCGCTTAGAGCCTCAGCCGCAACAACATTACCTACCGTACGATTACAACGTATGATCGTCATTATTGTAATAATATGGGTCCGTATTTTACAAGATTGGGTAAAAGTTCCGCAGTGACTCATTATTTCACTTGCGTTTTCCCCATTCGTTCATTGGTTTCCTGATGTATACGAGTGACTTACATTTTATTACAATACTAATGTGTTGTTCTCACAATTGATTACAATATTGGGGGGTCTGGGGGGGGGGGGGGGCAACAGCCGCCCAGGAATAAATAACACCTTCAATTTGTATCAATACTATGATTGCTATGGGTATTTGCGTATGGCTAGTGACACGCTGTCGTGTACGGTATACTTTTACCCAAAATGGCTTTGAAAAATTGAAAATTGTGAACAATTTGGCAGGATTTCATTATTTTTCCAAATGCGAAACGTTTGAGAACTTAGGCGTCTTATCGTTAGTACAAGTAGATTGCGGCACGTCATTGCCTAATACTGACGAACTATGCCCTACGCTCGACGTTGCTTAGCAAAATAATAACAAACATTTAATACCAATCATACTTCTGGGTGTTCGTTGTAAACCAATTTTAAAATGATTTCAGTTAATTAAGTGAAGTTACTAAGATATTTAATAGTTAACGCGTAGTGAAGCAATTAACACTACACAAGGAATAACCCTAATTATGTTTTATATTTTGTATGTTAATAAAGAAAAGTGAATTTCAATTCCAGCTGAACACTGGAAAACACAGTAAATACAGTTGTCTTTACTTCAGCCTACTTCAGAATGTTTTTGCCCAATGGTAAGAACACTGAACTATTATTTGAGTATCACGCTGTGGAAATGACAACTAAAAAATACAACAGTTTTTTTTTCTGAACGTATTTTTATAAAATGTGAGAAAGAGGAATGTAAGCAATAAGCGATGACTTACCTCACTGGGGTTTTCACGGATCCATTGGGTCGCCCAGGAGAAGAACATAAGTTTTGCTCTTTCGTAGGAATTCTCCATATCGATCAACTGTTGGACACAGACTGAACCGACTGATACTCTGATACGAGTTAAACCAGACTACACAGGGTGAGTTATGACGTATTGTGATTCCACCTATCAGGTAGACCGGTACTTCACATGCACTCCTCTAATCATTGTTGTTGTTATTACTTAGTGACAAGAATGAGACACAGCCAACTAACCGTTCGGTTCGGCATGGGCATGAGCAATCCAATCAGGATAATTTTTATGCTTTCGGGTTTTAATTGTTCGAGTTCCACTTTAAATTAATATATCGCTGAAATTAACAAATTCACCGACTTGTACACGAACTTTTTACGAGGGGGGTATATGGATCTCAAAGAGGGTCAGGGTCGGCGAGAAGTGAGAGTGAGAAATTAAGAAGGGGAAAAGTGATGAAGGCCATGTGAAATGAATAAAGACCCATTTGCGGACACCGGTCACCACGAGAATGGACCTTTCTCGACCGGGACAAATGTGTTTCTTTATTAATTTTTTATATTGATATTCCTGTCTTGTGAATGTCTTCCTTTGATCGGCACCCATTTACGTCTCAACTGGTAACCTGTAATGGTCTTTCGAGTAGCCCTGGAATTGGGTTACTAAATGAAGCACACTCCGCTACGTAGCCTTATAGTAGGCAAACAAAATGAGAAGTTTATCGCTCCAACAGAATTTCTAAATACATCATTGACTCTGAATGAATCAATGGTATTTCGTGATTGCGTTCACCGGGTTGATTTAATTAAACATTGGAGTGGTGAATACCCGAACAAAAACACTATCACCTCAATCGACCACTACCAACACTCAAAGCCCCCCCCCCCCCCCGCCACCGCACCGCACTACGTTTGACGCGGGGAGAATTTCATATGTCAGTGACATTTGCAGTTATTTGAATTTTCGCTTGTTGTACATTTTTGAAAGTATTGAGTTCCTTTAAACGATAGGTATTGGCTTAACAGGATTTTGGTATTTCTTAGCCATTGTTATTTTGTTCTGTAACTGAACAAAATGTTTGCGCCTCTAGTATAATAATAATAATTTGTGTAGGAATACCCGTTCTAGGGTGCACACCAGCTTTACCTGATGTGCCCCTCTTCAGGTGACTAACTAGGTTATTAGGGTGTTTGGATAGTTGGGAAGGATTGTCCGAGGGCTGTAAGTATGACTCAATCCCAGCATTCGCTTTTACGACTGAGGAAAACCTCGGAAAAAACCTTCAGACAGGACTGCCGGTGGCCGGAATCGAACCGGCGACCTCCCGAATTAGAGTCGCGCGTCTTACCGCTGAGCCACCTCTATCGGTGCCTCTAGTATACACTAAACACAAATTACAGATATTTAGAAATGAGAATAATTTCACTTTCAAAGTTTAGGATATTGTATTGTGTGTAGCCTACTCCCGCACATATCTTGCTAATACACAATCATTTACCGTGTGCGATGCAAATAACGCCAGTTTCTTTGTTTGTATCTTTAAAATCAACATTTTGGCCTCATGTGGGGCTAGATATTATTAAGGTCCACTATACATTGTATATTCTCAAAAAGGGATGCAATGTAAAACTGATAGTTCGGTTTAGCTCGGACCGTCGGAGCCCGTTGGTGACTGCCTACGCTTATATAGTGCCCTTGAATACTAAAAGCTGTGAAGTGAAAATAAATGATAATAGGTTACCAATCGTTACAAAAACTGTAAGCTCAAAAAGCAGCGTCGTATTTATTTTCGTCTTTAATTAATAATACAGCTGATCCCCCCCCCCCCCCCCCCCCTTATAATCTCGGAGAGATAAGCTGCCGACTAGTGGGGCTCGCAGTCGCACCCACGTCCCTTCTCCCTTGAATCCACATGGCCCTAGGCTGAAACCGAGTGATTTTATCCGTGAATCTATACAGAACCTCCCACTACATTTCCCAAACATTGCACGCTCGTCTATCATCGCCTATACCAACTTCGCGAAACTAACAAAATGCTACTTTAAGAAAGTTAATGTTATTCTGAATATTATTATCAAGCCCTGTCAAATCAACTGCGTATGTTTGCCTTCACCTAGGAAGGCATTTGTAACATGTTGCGCTATCTAGCAATCTTAAAAGGTCTTTGACATGCACGTCTGGGTATAAATGCTTTCTGCGTACAAGATATGTAGGCGTTATTTAAATTGCTTGGTCTTTAAATTTAAGTTAATTTTTTTTAGAGTTCACCCATATCTTAGCACATCTTAAGTGCGATTTGTCCTCTAGTCTTTAGGGACAAGTTTTGGTTGTTTGGGAGGACCAAAAGACAATGAATAGTTATTGAGATGATATGTTCCGGCTATTCTTCTTCTTCAGACGGGCTGGGCAGCTCCCAGGGAGGCCCAAAGAGCTCAGCCATCAGACATACAACCCACCCTGTGGACGTAGTAGGACCCGGTCGTGGCTTGGGCTCGGATGCATGGCTTATTTGGCCTCACTTGTTGTCTCGGTTAGCATCGTTGCCAAGATATGAGATGTATAGCGCAAATATAACCTTCGTCAGCTTATTCGCACCAAGTAAATGGAGAAGTTAAAGGAAGTCTGTAAAATCGGATTAATTTCTCATAGTTGTTATTTATTTTTTTATCAGTCTATGTGTTGGTGCGAAACAGTTACCCATTCATTATTTTGTATGCCAGTATTTTATTCTTTACATATTTATTATATCCCATGTTGTTATGTCTACCTATACATAATACCACAGAGAAGCCGAAGCGGTTGCTTTATGTTTCTGCAATACAATATATGTTTTATGTGGTACATTTACAAAATATACTTGTTTAAATAAAAATAAATAAAAAAAAAAAAAATTTACATTATTTTAGAGTCAACCCACTCAGTAATTAAACTGATTTGCAGTGGGGGACTTTAATTGAAAGTGAATGAACCAACCCTGTAGGCTTCGAACACCATCGACGAGTGAGCGATAACCAATCAAAGATCGATATTTCAAATACGAAACATATGAATCAGTGATTGGACAGTGCGAACACCTGCGGACAAATGCAAGAATCAACAAGGCCGATTCAGAACAACTTTGAATTTATTGAGTGCTTCGTTGCTAGGACGGCTCCAAAGTCACCGTTTACTTATTCCTAAGCCAAGAAGTAATAGAATTGAATATTATGTCAAAATCAATAATCAATACAAGCAAACAATCAAAGGCAAACCGCTTATTATAGCTCAAAGATGAGCTATTTAGGAATACAACTATTGTGTATCGATTATTAAGTACCAGTTTTAGACATTATGAAAAACTTTGAAAATTATCGGATTTATTAAATTACATGTTTAAAGAAATATTCACTAAATTTAATATTTATTAACTATACTGATCATACAAAAGGTTTCTCTGCCCATAAGTCGATATCTTATAAATGGTATATTATGTCCCCCCCCCCCCCCCCCCCTCAAGAACTCTCTCTTTAGAATTTGCAAAACCCACCTCTAAATTCAAGGCCAGCAACACAAAATCATGTTTACAACAAATATCCGCCCCTGATTATAAGAGAGTACACTTTTAAATACTTGCATCTACCATTCAGAGTTTCAGCTATTCAGAGAGTTTAGAAATGACATATTATCTGCAATGTTGAGCTATGTCGATTTCTTGTGAGCAGGTTCTCCGAGGGCCTGTATTGCCGTTTATAGGCTGTTTTATTGCTAGTTGCAATAAGGCAATTATATGCGACTTAGCATAACAGTGACATTATTGCCTTACACTTGAATAACCTAAGTATGTTTGTACATCCCTAAGTTATACAGGTAAACGATTTAAATTTCAAATTTACAGTTTGAAGTTCCTGGTGCCAACAATATAGTCTGACCACAGAAATAATAATCTATAGAAACAGCCAACCAGCTTTGATTGTCACATGTAGCTTACGCCTTATATGGAATACCTAAAAAGATGATCTTCAGCAAATAATATTTTGCAGCAGCCGCTTTTTTTCGTCTTTTAAAATATCCATACAAGGAAACTTGGGAAGGGTTTTATGCAATGTTCAAAAATGCAAAACAATTTAAATATACAGAACGCATCTCAATAATGATAATAATATAATAATAATAATACTTATACTAATAACAATAATAATAATAATAATAATAATAATAATAATAATAATAATAATAATAATAATAATAATAATAATAATAATAATAATAATAATAATTAATAATAATAATAATAATAATAATAATAATAATAATAATAATAATAATAATAATAATAATACATAATAATACTTGACATTACATCCATATTGTCCGCGTAACGTGTAAAAACCGGCTTTGACCGAGATTGATGACTGTTTGAACTTTAAACTAGTAACATGTGATTAATGATGTTAAATACACATGGAAATACTTGACATTACGTCCGTATAACATGTTAACGCCGGTTTTGAACAAGATTGTATGATTATGATACATTCAATAAAATGATGATAATAATAATGATAATAATGCGGTATGGGATTTGCCAGAAAGAGTCTAACATTGTATGCAAACCTCAAAATGATATGCAAGGGGTCAACATGTTTTTACCTGGATGAGTTTTTAACGGGTTTTATATTATCGGCTTGTCAACAGCTTTTGTATCAAGTTATTAATATATTAAAATCTATTTGTTGGGATAAAGATTGGGTTGATGATTGCGTGCGATTAGAAAAAATAAACTATTTTTAATTGTTCTCATTTGCCAGTTTTTAACTCCCGCAGTGCCAACGTCGATATTTTCGACTCGCAAACTCTGTCCCGAAGTGACAGAAGTCGATTTTATCGACTTCAAAAATTTCAAAATTTTTAATTTTTTTCCAAAATTGTAATTTGAACAGTCTTTATTGTATTGAATTATATACCATAGTCAATTGCCAAACTAATTCAATCATCATTTTTGTTAATAATGTAATTTATTCTTGAATCATGTTTATCTTCAAGACAGCTTATGAAATCCATTAATTTGGTTATTGATTATGTAAAACGAGCATTTGTTCTAGAAATTCTGATAGCGGAAGCTTCGAGAAGAAAACAATATTTTGAAATTTCAAGCAATGTGCAGAGGAAGAAGGACGGGTTCAGATTTAACATTACTCCTTGGAACAGCTCGAAACAATAATGTGGATGATAGAGATTCAAATTCAAATTTCTATTAACATTTTACACATTAGCGTTAATTATAATACAATACAATTGGGAACTTAAAACGTGTTGCATATAATCAATGATTGCTGTTTGCATTTTGGTGCTTACATAAGTCAAAAGGCGTGGGAGTGTGCACCTGCTTGTTTGCCACTAATTGTGAGCTATTAATTCTATGTAGACCTACTAAAAATAATATTTTACTTTCATAACAGATAGGATTATCAATATTGTTAAATTTATAATTTTTAGGAAAGCATTCTGTCTCTCTCGTGTAGAATAAGCATGGCTTCCGCTTCCCATGGTTATGCAATTCTATTATGGTTTAATTCGTTTGAGACAGAAAGCCGTTGTTAATTACTGTCATGTGCTATGTTACATGAATAGATCAATCATATTTTGTATATGTTTTTTTCTGTAAATTTTCTGAACACAGGAAATAAATATTTTATACTTTACGGAATTACATATTTTATTCAGTTTTTAACGATATTATCATCAATCATCTAGTATTATCTTATATTATAGGGAAAAGTTTAATCATCTTTTGGTATTTTTTGTCTTGAAACGTACTGTTCACAACAGCTGCAGTAGAAACTCAGCATTATACGAGCGGTCATTGTGTAATGCCGCAAGATGCAAATGTAGCCCAGATCCTAGCCTCGTTGAACTTAATGGTGCAATGGTTGCATTGCTGCATTTACGTTTTTATCGGAATTTTTTGTGTGTGAGGCATCAATTTGTGCCACTGTTTTGCATGCATTTTGCTGTTGAAATGCACAATAAAACTGTAGTTGTTGTGAAATTAGGCATTTTACACTTTTTTAGAATGTGTGTGATTGTGTGTGTACAGTTGTGCTGAACAACACAACATTGATTGGTGACAAATGATCTACAGGGATAGTAGCACACAAGAATGCATTCAGTGCAAACATGCAAACACATGAGCACGCAGGTCGTATTCGTATGGGCTGTAGTGTAGAAGAAGAGTCGATAAAGTAGTAGTACTGTTGAGTGAGTAATATAGGGTAGAGGCCCCACGCCATCGGCAGTTTGTCTACCGCCTTTTACTGTCCAAAATACTTTAGTCGGGTAGTAGAAGTGCGCCAAGCGACACGATGACGGAGCCTGATTGGTTGGCTACTTTACCGAAGATATACGAAGACAGCCGAAAACTCCGTCATCGCGTTGCTTGGCGATCTTCTACTACCCGACTTAAGTATGTTGGGCAGCATAAGGCGGTAGACATACCGATTGCGTTGCGGCTCTACCCTATATTACTCACTCAACGATAGTACTACAACTTGAGGTACAATACGAGACAGTACCACAAGAATCAGCTAGGCCTGGTGGAAGCATAGACTGACTCCCACAACACGAGACAGTAGTACCACAAGAATCAGCTAGACCTGGTGGAAGTAGAGCCTGACTCCCACAACACGAGACAGTAGTACCACAAGCGAATCAGCTAGGCCTGGTGGAAGCATAGCCTGACTCCCACAACACGAGACAGTAGTACCACAAGAATCAGCTAGGCCTGGTGGAAGCATAGCCTGACTCCCACAACACGAGACAGTAGTACCACAAGAATCAGCTAGACCTGGTGGAAGTATAGTCTGACTCCCACAACACGAGACAGTAGTACCACAAGAATCAGCTAGGCCTGGTGGAAGCATAGCCTGACTCCCACAACACGAGACAGTAGTACCACAAGAATCAGCTAGGCCTGGTGGAAGCATAGCCTGACTCCCACAAAACGAGACAGTAGTACCACAAGAATCAGCTAGACCTGGTGGAAGCATAGTCTGACTCCCACAACACGAGACAGTAGTACCACAAGAATCAGCTAGACCTGGTGGAAGCATAGCCTGACTCCCACAACACGAGACAGTAGTACCACAAGAATCAGCTAGACCTGGTGGAAGCATAGTCTGACTCCCACAACACGAGACAGTAGTACCACAAGAATCAGCTAGACCTGGTGGAAGCATAGCCTGACTCCCACAACACGAGACTGTAGTACCACAAGAATCAGCTAGACCTGGTGGAAGCATAGCCTGACTCCCACAACACGAGACAGTAGTACCACAAGAATCAGCTAGACCTGGTGGAAGCATAGCCTGACTCCCAGTCCCACAACACGAGACAGTAGTACCACAAGAATCAGCTAGGCCTGGTGGAAGTATAGCCTGACTCCCACAACACGAGACAGTAGTACCACAAGAATCAGCTAGGCCTGGTGGAAGTATATGCTGACTCCCACAACACGAGACAGTAGTACCACAAGAATCAGCTAGGCCTGGTGGAAGTATAGTCTGACTCCCACAACACGACTGGTAATAGAAACATCTCATTAACCCACAGCTTCTGCAGCACCCCGTGACTTACAAAACTGAATCTAAATTAACCTTCTTTGGCGAGTAACCTAGACCTCACTAGTAACTCCATGTTGCGATAGTAAACAGCTCTGTCAGGCACGTCGGAAGTATGTTTCTCTAGGGGGGGGGGGGGGGGGGGGGATCTAGGAAACTTTCACTCATACTTATATTAGGGTTCAGATAGCTCAAGCAAACTGATCGAGACTCAAAATTGCCGAACGTTTGCACACTTGTAGAGTCATCTATAAGGTTCACTATAATATGATAAGGAAAAGTGATCTTCCTTCGTTAGTTTTTAAGATATCTTGTGTTAAATATCTCGATTTTTATTATTTTTAACATTTTTTGAATAACAAAACGTCACACACGTGCACTCCTATACTTATTCTAAAAATATACATTTCCCATGATTGTTCATACAAATTCTAGCTCTGTATCGAAAAAATAAAAATCAACATGCTAGCTTTCTGAACGATTTTAAAGTTGATTAAAAAAGCACGTAAAAAATTGGGTTGATCATTAAAATAATATATTGTTCAAGCTCAATTTTCTAACATAATTTTAAAAATAAAATTTCATTGATTACTCATGCACGCCAAGAAAATGTTGTTTGCAAGAAAATTATTAATCACCAATAATTTACTCAAATCCGCATGTTTTTAGAAGTGCCAAGATAGGGAGGGCATCACTGTGTCCATATAATACAAGCAATCTCATTCTTCCTCCTTTCCTCCAAATTAGAGCCATGCGTGGTACAGTGAGTGGTACTGGTACCGCCGAGCCACCTCCACCAGTGTTGTACAGTGGTACTGGTACCGCCGAGCCACCTCCACCAGTGTTGTACAGTGGTACTGGTACCGCCGAGCCACCTCCACCAGTGTTGTACAGTGGTACTGGTACCGCCGAGCCACCTCCACCAGTGTTGTACAGTGGTACTGGTACCGCCGAGCCACCTCCACCAGTGGTGCAGAGTGGTACTGGTACCGCCGAGCCACCTCCACCAGTGTTATACAGTGGTACTGGTACCGCCGAGCCACCTCCACCAGTGTTGTACAGTGGTACTGGTACCGCCGAGCCACCTCCACCAGTGTTATACAGTGGTACTGGTACCGCCGAGCCACCTCCACCAGTGTTGTACAGTGGTAATGGTACCGCCGAGCCACCTCCACCAGTGTTGTACAGTGGTAATGGTACCGCCGAGCCACCTCCACCAGTGGTGCAGAGTGGTACTGGTACCGCCGAGCCACCTCCACCAGTGTTGTACAGTGGTACTGGTACCGCCGAGCCACCTCCACCAGTGTTGTACAGTGGTAATGGTACCGCCGAGCCACCTCCACCAGTGGTGCAGAGTGGTACTGGTACCGCCGAGCCACCTCCACCAGTGTTGTACAGTGGTACTGGTACCGCCGAGCCACCTCCACCAGTGTTGTACAGTGGTACTGGTACCGCCGAGCCACCTCCACCAGTGTTATACAGTGGTACTGGTACCGCCGAGCCACCTCCACCAGTGTTGTACAGTGGTAATGGTACCGCCGAGCCACCTCCACCAGTGTTGTACAGTGGTAATGGTACCGCCGAGCCACCTCCACCAGTGGTGCAGAGTGGTACTGGTACCGCCGAGCCACCTCCACCAGTGTTGTACAGTGGTACTGGTACCGCCGAGCCACCTCCACCAGTGTTGTAGAGTGGTACTGGTACCGCCGATCCACCTCCACCAGTGTGGTACAGTGGTACTGGTACCGCCGAGCCACCTCCACCAGTGTTGTAGAGTGGTACTGGTACCGCCGAGCCACCTCCACCAGTGTTGTACAGTGGTACTGGTACCGCCGATTCACCTCCACCAGTGGTGCAGATTGTAGCCAACAATATGAGGTTATCACCGCAGGGGGTCGCACGATGTTTCGTGAATCAACAGTCTTGCCGAGTTATTCTTGACCCGTTTTTACCTTTGATTAGGTTACTTTAAAAGTATTAGGACATTTTATTTTGACTGTGCCAGATATTGTAAAATGTAGACTGTTGTTAAAGAACACGTATTTCTAAAGACAAGGAGTCTACAATGTAGAAGGAACGACACGGGCACTATTTATTTTATTACAAATAGTCGGATAAAATATGTCGATATACACACTTTATATAGTGGTTTATTCCATCCGCCCCAGTAGCAAAGCTCCGGTGGAAGAAGCATTGGTACGTAGAGCCGGCGATCTGGGTTCGATCCACAGTCAGGGCAATTATTGGCATAACGATTTCGTTTGGCTATGCTGGACTATATCGATATTTCATGTTGATTGTTGCATCGTTGCAGTGACAGTTCGCAATATAAAACCATGCACGATGAACGGTGCTTTACTGACATATTACGAATGTGCTTAGATATTGACACAATGATTCATACCCGGGATTTAGTGTTGTTGTATGATGTAGCTAAACATTTATTTTAAATTTTGCTGCGTTCTAAAGACATCAATAAAACACGTTTATTTTGCCAGTCGATGAATGAATAAAGCAATCATTGAAACACAATTATTAACGTATATTTTGGATTTAATGTTATTAGATCATTATAAAAATGCTCTTTGCAGCTAACGCAGTTTTTTTTTTTTTTTTACAATAGGAAAATGTATCTTTAAAAGGCCAAAAAAGAAAGCTTACCTCATGCATAAAATGTTTACAAGACATGTGCAGGCAAAATAGAGCCCACACTTTAGCGTAGCGTACGAAAATGACAATAGAAAAGAAAGGATGTTCTAAAAACCCTAGCAATGCTCCTTACAATTAATTGTCCTCAATAACTAAACAAAAGGACAAAATAATTGAAAATACTATATTTAGCCAGGAAAAGAAACATTGCTAAAAATCTGATTGATAAGATGGCTGAGTATAGTCTTACTATGGATAATAGTAGATAATAATAATAATTTTTCGTAGGATACCCGTTCTAGGGTGCACACCAGCTTTACCTGATGTGCCCCTCTTCAGGTGACTAACTAGGTTATTAGGGTGTTTGGATAGCTGGGGAGGAATGTCCGAGGGCTGATAGTAGGACTCAATCCCAGCATTCGCCTTTACGACTGAGGAAAACCTCGGAAAAAACCTTCAGTCAGGACTGCCGGTGGCCGGAATCGAACCGGCGACCGCCCGAATTAGAGTCTCGCGTCTTACCGCTGAGCCACCTCTATCGGTAATAGTAGATGTGACCACCATGCACAATATATCTAATGCAGACCTCGCCCGTTAGACCGTCCATGGGTCACGCCGTATAAACCACCTTTGACGGTCCCAAGTAAAATAATTGAATCCAGTCTATGACACATAGCACAAATCATAACACTAGCCTCAATAACAATTTTAACTCATCTGGTGAAAGTTGTTCAAGGAAGATCCAAACAAAGAGCTTCACGATAACTTATAAAGACTGTGTATTTAATTGTCAATTGAAAAGCGAATGGGGGGGGAGGCAAGTCGCAAGTGCCCCCATAACGTTACAGCAGCAAGCTGCGTGCTGAAGCAGTTGCCACCGTCTGCTTCCTCATTGTCGCGTCAAACGAAACTGAAAATAAATAAACATTTTTAAAGAGAGATTCCGGTATAAAATCTGTTTAAGAAATCCAAGTATGGAAAGCGAAAGAAGTGATCGAATGCAGTATTACATACAATGCATATTTCTGCATCGACAATCACTATGACATGTGTGGGGTTAATGTGATGATCGGTTTAAAGGCCGGTATTTTGAAGTTCAAAGGTCTGGAGTATTAGCCTATGAACGTACAAGCCGTTGTAGTCGTCCGATAAATAATGGATGCTGATTTAACAATCAGTGAATTAGCAAACCCATATAAAAGGAGACGGAATTACTTACGGCACTCAGACGAAAGGTTTCAGGCAAGCTTAGCACACGCGTACTTAGCGAGCTCGAGATCTTCGTCCAAACTCCGCCATCCAATAACAATAACTACTCCACAATAATTAGGTCTACTTTTGGAACTCTACTCTAAAATCAACATAAAATATAATGGAATGGATCATCATCAAAAGTTTACCCCTTTCCACCTACTTCCTGTTCGTCCTACTGGTAGTGTTGATTCTGCTGGTGCTCGTTGACTCCCTGAGGGTGAGGGTGGCAAAGGGCCACTCGGAGGCCCCTGGGCCCCTCTCCCTTCCTCTGATCGGTTCGCTCCACCTCCTGGCTGGATACAAGGTACCCTTCGAGGGATTCACCGCGCTGGGCAGGAAGTACGGCCAGGTGTTCAAGATCGACATGGGCTCGGTACCCTGTGTTGTCGTCAACGGACTTGACAACATCCGGGAGGTGCTTATGGCTAAAGGCGCGCACTTCGACGGGAGGCCCAACTTCCAGCGTTACCACCAGATCTTTAGCGGCAACAAAGAAAACTGTAAGTACAACAGAGCGCCTTGGCATACAGTTGGGAAGGAATAACAATAATACTAATTTTTCCTTGGAAACCTAACTTGCCTCTAATCAGGTATTGATCAGGAAACTGTGTGTGGAGAATTTAGTAAGATTGATATATCCAAAGGCTTTTTGTGAACAACATTCCCTCTTTATCTGAGGAAAATCTAGGATAATAAAAAAACTCCTTTCAGGATTGCTGGTGACCGGTATCGAGCTAACAAACGTTCTGAGTTAGAGTATCGCGTGTTACTGCTGAGCTATATTTACATTCCCGGGTTTGTAGTAGACCTACGGAACCCCAGCATCAGTGTTGTGGCTGTATGAGGAAAGTCTTGGAAACCTTTCAGTCAGGATTGCCGGTAGAAGAGACCGAACCCTCGGCCTTCCGAATCATAGACCCGTATTCCAGCAATCCATAAGCTTTGGTTAGTAATACTGATTTCACGTATCTTTGTATTGTTTTTTCAGCCCTGGCCTTCTGCGATTGGTCCGAGGTGCAGCGAGCTCGCCGTGAGATGCTACGTGCGCACACGTTCCCCAGGTCCTTCAGCGAGCGCTTCAGTACTCTTGATGCACTATTGGCCGCGGAGCTGTCCTCTCTCACTGACCACCTCAACGTCCACCACCACAACGTCGCCCTAAAGCCCCTCGTGCTCCACGCATGCGCAAACGTCTTCACCAACTACTTCGCGACTCGCAACTTTGAACGGAACGACATCAGCTTCGGGAAGATGATCAAGAACTTTGACAACATCTTCTATGAAGTGAACCAAGGATATGCGGCTGACTTCATGCCGTGGTTGTTGCCACTGCATGGGAGCCACTTCACAGAGGTTGGCAGTTGGAGTCACGCGATACGAGAGTTCATGGACGAGGAGATCATCGGCAAGAGGGTGAGCGCCTGGAGGCCGGACCAACCCCAGGAGGACTACGTTGACGCCCTCTTGGAGCACGTGAACGCCGAGGTGGAGCCCCGACTCTCATGGGACTCCGCCATGTTTGCACTGGAGGACATCATTGGTGGACACACCGCGATCGGCAACCTCCTCATGAAGGTAAGTACTCTGGCTTGCTTGGATTAGTGGGTATCCGCCCATCTTAAAACTTCCTTTCAAGCTGAAAACGATTCATTTTATTGCTTGTTTGGGATGCCATATTGAAAATGTAAGAAGGGGGTGCGGTTGCGGGGGGTGGAAGGGGGAGTATAGTGCAGGGTATCTCCATAGTTCCATGACACAGACCACGACGGCTCCTTCAGGCCACTGTGTCTCCAAGAGAGGTTAACCACCTAACAAAAAAGAGAAAATACTTTCTCCTGAGCAAAAATGTACAGATTTCAAGTATGCAGTCCCAGAATTTATTTATATGATTAGAAAAACACATTGAAAAATCACTCTGTAAGAATTGGTGGCGATGTGACGTAGCTCATACCAAGGGAACAAATTGGAAAAAGTTGCGAGTAGGAAAAAAGGGGAACTTGTAACACATACTGCAATTAAAGAAAATATTTAAAAAAGTAAATAAAAATAACAAAATGTTCTATAACGGTAGCCAGCTTACAGAGGTTATGTAGGAGGGTGAGTCAGTAAACTTATCTATTGGTGTGTCATAACACAAGACTGTTAGAGACGCCTATATAGGGCGCTAGTGCAGGTTACTGTGTCTACATTTTAATCAGTCTATCTTAGATATTATTATCGTAGATGGCTTAAGATGGACACTTTTCTGAGGCATAAGCTTTCTCTCCCTTTTCTGTGATATTTAAATTTATTCTTTTCATACTTGTGTTATTTTTATTTTTTATCAAATCTTGATTTAATTTCTATCTAATAGCTCTGCTTCTTCATACATTTATTTAATATTTTGAATATTCAAATGTACTCTGTTTCTATAGTAGTAATAAAAAAATAAGTTTTCGTAGGAAACCTGCCCAGATACCATTCATGCCTCTTTTGAACGTGACTAACTAGGTATTGGGGTATTTTTAACAGTTGGAAAGGAATCTCCGAGGGTAGTTAGTATGATTTAATCCCAGCATTTGCCGTACGTGTGACTGAATAAAACCTTGGGAAAATCATACAGCTAAGATTGCCGAAAGCGGATATCGAACCAGCGACCTTACGAATTAGAGCATAGAGTCATCTTTATCGGTTATATTTCTATGGCAGTTTTGTTTTGTTGGTCTACCTATCTTTGTTGTTATAAATTTCTTTGATTTATGTTTGTGTTTTTTTCATTGTTTTTCTCTTATATTGTATGGTTGTATTAATTGTCCTTTGCAAATCAGTGTAATAACTGGGATAGACAATCAATCAATAAATGCAAGATAGGAGTGTGAGAATAATGGCAGGTGGTTGTTTGTATACAGTGTTGCCAGCTTGGCAATAACCGGAAGTTTAAAGTGTTGCCAGCTTGACAATGACAGTGTCTTCTCTCTTTTAAGATACTGGCATTCGTCGCTACCAGACCGGAAGTTCAACGCAGGATTCAGGCGGAAGCCGACGCCCAGACGGATTGTGGCCACCGCCACGTTTGTTTGGGGGACCGTGTCAACATGGCGTATACAGAGGCTGTAATTCTTGAGGCTGTACGTCTAATTGCCAGTCCTATTGTGCCGCACGTTGCTAATCAGAACAGCTCTATAGCAGGTGAGGCATTCAAATAAGTAACTATCTCTTCTTTGTAAAACTGTTGACATATCAAACAAGATCATGGTTGAGACGATGGGCAAGTGACAATAATTCTTCTGGGCTCGGGAACAGTTTGAACAGTTTCTTGCTCGCGTGGTCACTGCGTAGTTATCTTTGTCTACGTCACTGGTGCGGCTCTGGACTCCATGCAGCAATATTTGTTAAGGTTCCAGATATCCTATCAAGCTGAATCAAAGAAATACTTCCACATAATCGAATTGTTCTTGATAATACATAAAATGCAATTAAGATGATATAGTACCTTTAACTTTTATTTCTTATTTTCTGTGAATGAACGAACGGTCATGTTTTTTGGTAGTTGTAATTCATTAATAACATTTAATTAAATAACATTGATCCCAGTAATCGATAGACAATGCACAATGCACATGCAATGAGTGTACTATTGTATCGTGGTTGAATGGATACTTGACTCACCTGTATCCTGTCTTAGCCATGCACGTAATTCATTCAAGACGTCAAGAACTGGGTGGGATGGGGTGCTAGAACGCTAGAATCTGTCCATTGTAATTGGTAATGACGCGAGTATCTGAATGTACAATGCGAGTACACTGGGCCGCGTCTCTCAGACAGCTGACTGGAACAGATACACGTGAATGCATTAGTCTAACGGTAACTCTGTGAGGCGGAGAAATGCAGCAGCCAATAGATTTTAAACATATTTTAAAAAGCGGATTTTTTAAAATAGAAAAGAAACCACACATTTTTTAGGTACTAACTGAGAGGGGATAGGGGGGAGTTAACGTATATCTCAATCAATGCGTTATTAAAAAGTTCTTACAAATATTAAACATGCATTTTACTAATTATGCGATTTAAAAATATCCCCCGTTTTGGACAATGTTCGCTCTTTTAGCAAGTTCTTTTCAAAACATGACAATGCCATTGAATACAATGAACGACCAAATTAATTATTTAGGAAAAAGATATTTTAATGTAAAATAATACAACAATTTCTTATTTACAAATCGTGTTTTATACATTCATGAGATTATTGGAAATAATACTATAGATTTGTCACCGCGTCCTATTCTAGACCCTGATACCTCGTTTTATTTCTGTTTTTATAATCCCACATTGGGCATCTGTAACTATGTAACTGCAACTGACTGAAATGTAGTGCACGTTAGACTTGGAAATAATAAGAATTTGGTTTTCACAGCAATTTTTTGTTAACAAATCCACAATTTAAGAAGGTTGTTAGTTGGGTTAACCATCCACATGTGAATACCATGTAGATGAAACACCACCATATGAAGATCCATATGTCTAACTTGTCGCTGTATTGTTGTAGGTTTCGATGTGAAAAAGAATACTCTAATATTCCTCAACAACCACGAGTTGAACATGAGTCCGGCCTTGTGGACCGAGCCTACCCTGTTCCACCCCGAGAGGTTCTTGGTTGAAGGTCGCATCGTGAAACCCGAACACTTCCTTCCGTTCGGGGTAGGTCGGAGATCCTGCATGGGCTACAAGATGGTACAGCTGCTCGGCTTTAACACCCTCGCTACTCTGCTGCTCAACTTCAACATCCTACCGGTAGATGGGGTTAGCTACGACGTACCTGTCGGAGACCTAGCTCTGCCGTGGGACACATACACATTTAGCTTTCAGAAGCGAGTCTAGACAAAACAGGTATTATGTATATTTTTATGTTGCAGCAGTTTGCATTCATAATTATGCAAAGTTAGGTTTTATACTTTTCAAATGACGCAGCTAAAAGCGAGTTTGAAAAAGTGTGTCTGCAGTCATTAAGTTAGTATCTTCCAAATTTAGCTGTTTTTGTACAATATCTTGTAATACATGTCTGTAACTTGCCTGTTTTCACTATGTTAAATGTGACCTATTAATATGTTTAAAAAGATAATCGTCAATCTACTACCGTTGTTTTATGTTGTTTCGATTAAAGAATATAGCACGTAAGTATTGCTACGTAAACAAGTATACATCAAGTATTGGTCAAAACAGTCAAATTCCGTGAGAGACAAAACAGCAATTTATTAACTAACATGCGAATTCTAACCAAAGTATTGCCAAGTTTGGAAGTCATTGTCAACCATCGATATTATGAGTTTAAAAAAAATACATCTTAGTTGCAAATAATAACACTGCCAAAAATTGTCTCAACTACATTTTACCACTCAATGTGAGGGAAAGAGTAGCATACTGTAGTAATATCCCTTGTGGTAAAATTGTGTAATAATACAACAGCTTGACCACAATTCGTTGGTGTAAATTGAAGATGCTATAGGAGGAAATGGAGATTAATTGTTGTGAGGTTGTTTCAATAACTCCAGTTACCTGTTTACGAAACCTTTTATACCATAAGATGAACATATTAAATATCTATCTTCACTTAGTATGACTCCCAGTCCCATAATGGTGACGTGTAATTTCCTCATGCAATTGTAAATAAAATTGTTTATGTTAATAGTTCTTTTAGCTATCCGCATGGCTTGAGAAACAACATAATATAATTATGGTCGCCAGTTATGCCTGTATTATGTTTTGGAAGCAAAACGCCAAAGATAAAGTCGTAAGGCAGGGAAATGTTCACAATGTCCATGTGTTTCGTTGTCATCGACTGACAAAGAAGATGATCTCGTTAATTCGAGTAGAAATGCAACTGTCGATGTTGTTTGTGAGCTTTGTTTACTCGAATAAGTCCTCAATAATTGTACATTTAAATACAATATTCGTAGTGATAGTGTAGGATTTGGTTGTCTCTATTTGCCACATGTTATTACCCCTATACTAGACATAGCTATTAATTAGTGTACCAATGTTATTTTACATATTATTCATTACGGTATCATCAACTATTCCAGTAAAATGTACATTGTTTTGTACTTCTACAAGAC
Organism: Isoperla grammatica; assembly: GCA_945910005.1. Lineage (NCBI taxonomy): Eukaryota > Metazoa > Arthropoda > Insecta > Plecoptera > Perlodidae > Isoperla > Isoperla grammatica. The sequence goes on from OX246746.1 coordinate 27,910,344, forward strand.
GTCTTGTTTAAATTCTGTTGTCATAATCTGTGATTGAAGATTTTATTATGTGTAAATACTTACATCCAACAAACTATAAACCAAAGATGCATTATAGAAATGGCGGCGTTCATTAATTTCTTTGTTGTTGATGTTCGTGAAGCACTCGGAGCAATGTGGGCTACGTCCGATGAGGTTGTACTCATTACTTGTGTGTAATTATTAATAAACGAATCTACATACATGATTGTGTTGGTGTGATATTCCACCCTACATAGTTAGTTTTATCCCATGCATCCCATAACCAATTAATTAACCTAGGTTGAAACGATTAAATTAAATTTATGACTTAGGTTAGATTTTGGTGAGAATTATTTTTGTGAGGTGGGTAGGGGGGCGGGGACATGAGTTTCAAAATTTCGAAAAATTACCTTATGAACAAAGTTTTAAATCTATTTTTAATTGTAACTACTTAACATTGAATTAAAGATGCTATCGTGGTTTTCTGGGTATAACTGTGTCAAAAGGTCGAACCAATCCAACGTTTCGCCCATATTGCAATGCGCTTCTTCAGGTTTTATAGTTGTTGGTGTCTGTATCAACACTCCACGAAGGTCCCTGAAGTAGCCCATTGCAATATGGGTGAAACGTTGGATTGGTTCCACCTTTTGACACGGTTATACCCTGTAAACCACGATAGCATAGTTGACTCCGGCCGTGAAAGCCTCCGAAATAGATTATTGAATTAAAGATGGTCGAATATCTTAATTGTGACGGTTGTCTCTTGGAGTTACTTCAGTTCAGACTATTAGATACTCTTAAATTATTAGTTCGTAAAAATAAGAACTGTAATGATTACAATGTTTGAAACTTTTTAAATTCACTGTTTATTTCGTACGAAACCACATTATCAACATTGTGTGCTGCGTTATCAAGAATCCAAGGTCCAGGCTTGTAACAATGACGAAATACTTGTGTATCACCCAGTACCCCACTCTATTAGCGCCAGAGTAGATCTATTGACCAGGCATATAATAATAGGGCGAAGGGTTCGGGGAAAATGTAATAAATCCGGAAGGAGATATCGGTCATAGCATATAGCAATATCTGCCTTTAATCCGCCATCAGCATTTTGTAGATTACGCCATTGAATAGTACGACCGCAGTCCGCAGTCGTATAGTAATAATCCCGATGAGGTCATCACCGTTGTAGTTACTTGATTCAGCGGGTAGGGGGGGGAGGGGGAGGGAGGGGGGAGGCTCCCCCTCACCCCTCTTCAGGTGACTGACAACAGATATAGACAGTCTCTCCGCAGGGTGGCCACACCAGTTACCAGGGGCTGGTTTCACGAGAGATTTATTATTTTAATGTTCATTGAGCGCTAATTAGTCCGTGGGCATCAGGTGTGTTCCCTTATTCAAGGTCGCCACACCGGTCTTCGTTGTCCTGTGATCGGTCGCCTCTGATCCGCAAAAATAAGGTAAGTATTTCCGACAACGACAGGTCACAAAAATGGCCGTATGAGTATAGCATTATGGTCAATTATAAAAAATCCATTAATTGCGTGTTCAGGTGATGTATTTCAAATGAGAATCCTAAAATAGCCATAGAGGAATACTAAATGCACTTTATATACTTTTTGGTGCGTATTGTGAGTAACAAGATTTATACATTTCATAACGACCACAGTTGCCCGGCCAAAATCTCCGGTCGGCTTGGTCTACCACCCCACGACCGGTCGAATTTGGGAACGCGCTTTGGCCTCGACCACGTAGTATAAGTTGTTATCTGTGGTCTCGACCAGCGTCGACCAGACTGAATAACGGAATGGGCTGGTCGGGACCGATCTGATCCGACCGACCCGATCCGATCCGATCTGGTCCGGGTCCGATCGTCTAATATGGGAACATACCCATTGTAGCGGAAGTCCCCGAGTGGCTGCGAACACCCAACTGTTTTGCAAGTGTCTTCGCACCCGCTTTGGTCCCAGGGGCCATACGTGCCTCTTTGTGACTGAGGAAATTGCCGGCAACCAGAGTCGAACCCTTACAGTGCTACTCTCTAGCGGCGTTGTGGTACACCTCGGAGACAGTGATCTGTGCTGCGACCTCTACACCAATACTTGAACTAGACTTGAGCGCCACGTTCAAAGCGTCGGTATTACAGTCACCAGCATGTATCATCGTTCTTCCCTTATCAAGAAGCACTCTTGGCAGCATAATATAATATTGGTACTAAATTAGTCCTACCATGGCATCTATCTATCTATGGCATGCGTACCGTAATATAGGATCAAGATTGAACATCATTATTGCTTTTTATATCCCGAGACAGCCTTATAATTGCCTTACTACTACAGCCTTACTTCGACTTTCGTCAAAGGGCAGGTATATAAGTTAGATTCTAGTTTTGTAAAGCGTATTGGGATAGCAATATTTTCTACTGGGAGAATGCTTTTTGATATATGGACAGAGCTATAAGCGGGTTTCCATAGAAGAAAGCCACACCCTATATAGAGCGGCCAGGGGTAGGGTACGTGCTAGTTCTGCTTTCTTCATTATAGCAATATAGTGAATATTATCCTGAAACGTCTCTATCTTGTGTTTTATTTACTCTCAATTGTGTTATGTATTACGTTATATGAATCCAATAATAAGCTGTCATTTTTTTTTTAAAGTAGTTCAGTAATTAATTATTTATAACTAATATAACGAGGATTTTTAACTTGGGTGTAGACCTATAAGGCAGTGTGATCAATGGATTTATCGGTTTCTATTTCCAATCAGTGAGTGGTCTGCGTTACATATCCTTCAAACACTGTTGTGTCATCAATGGATGTATTGGTTTCTATTTCCCATCGTGAGTGATGCGTTATATATCCTTCAAACACTGTGGTGTGATCAATGGATGTATTGGTTTCTATTACCCATCGGTGAGTGATCTGCGTTATATCCTTCAAACACTGTGGTGTGATCAATGGATGTATTGGTTTCTATTTCCCATCGATGAGTGATCTGCGTTATATATCCTTCAAACACTGTGGTGTGATCAATGGATGTATTGGTTTCTATTTCCCATCGGTGAGTGATGCGTTATATATCCTTCAAACACTGTGGTGTGATCAATGGATGTATTGGTTTCTTTTTCCCATCGTGAGTGATGCGTTATATATCCTTCAAACACTGTGGTGTGATCAATGGATGTATTGGTTTCTATTTCCCATCGGTGAGTGATCTGCGTTATATATCCTTCAAACACTGTGGTGTGATCAATGGATGTATTGGTTTCTTTTTCCCATCGTTGAGTGATGCGTTATATATCCTTCAAACACTGTGGTGTGATCAATGGATGTATTGGTTTCTATTTCCCATCGGTGAGTGATCTGCGTTATATATCCTTCAAACACTGTGGTGTGATCAATGGATGTATTGGTTTCTATCTCCCATCGGTGAGTGATGCGTTATATATCCTTCAAACACTGTGGGGCGATCTAAAATGTTAAAGCGATCGAACCCAAAGTTCGTCAATCCCCATATGGAGGTTCATTAAACCTATTTGGAATCATTGGAGTTCAACAAGCGTTCTCTAAGAGATTTATAGACTCATAGATCGAACAGCCCTCGGACATTCCTTTCCAAGGATTCCGAATGCCGCAATACCTAGTTAGTACTTAATTACCTGAAGAAGGATATGGATTGTACCTGGAAATAGGTTTTCCACGAAAAATTTTAAACAACGATTAACACGAAAACAGATATTCCCGAAATAAATATTAAGACTTTGAATACGAAATTCAAGGCACTAATTTGTTCTTTCGTTAAATTTGTTAATTTCAATTTTCATTAGTGGAGTAACTTGAAGAAAATATAATAAAATGGAAATAATCCGTGGCTCGCATACCTTGGCCCAGAGCACGTTAGTTCCACACCACAAAGTGCGTCCCTAGCTCGTCTATCGGGGGGGGGGGGGGGGGGGGGGAGGGGAGGGGGGGGTGCATCGTCTATCAGGTGATATGTTCTATTTCGTGTTCAGTAAATGCCAATAACAGCTGTTGGCGGGTGGTGGCGAATCAAGGGGTTGTGGTCAGCCCCCTGGATCTATGCAATCTGCAAAACACTGTGGTCACGCCGTTCAATCGGACAACGGACAACCCATCCCAGACATTTCTAAACGTGCGCGGGCCAAATAGCCGCACGGACTGGTCTGGTTCAGAGAGGGGAAACTATCGTTGAGTGTGAACACTCCCCGACTAGTTTCAGAGGCAATTGGTTACAACGATGGGACGCTACATTGGTAAACTTGATATAACACTAACTCTACAACTTTGCAAATTGAGTTAAATTAAAAATAAACATGAAGTAATTACAAGACACTACACGAATGTAAAAGATAAAGATAATGATTAATATTAATGTTTTTAATAAGTTTTTTCGGGTTTATACTGATATTTATTGTAGTTCATTTATTGTTTGTTTAAGCTAGAGTATACATTATTTATAAGTTATAAGCCAAGACGTTAATTGTTAATTTACAATGTATTGTTTGAATTGAAGTCTTATCATGTTGTGAAGCTATGTGAGTGAAGTCCGTGCGCAGATTAGCGACAGTTATACGAATCTAAGTGGGATTCGAACCCAAGCTCATTTGTTCCACAATACCCAGGCCTCCAACTCAGCCATACGAGTCCTCGCGGACGGCTTCCATAAGCTCAGAAATGAACACAAGGTTTGAGTCCTCAAGAGCACATGTAATTCGCTCCAAACTTTCAACTTTTGAAGGGACACTTTGTAATTAATTAACTGCAGAACTCGACATGTAGACGAAATAATTGAAGTCTGGTTGTGAAGTCCAAACTGACGCTTTGGAGCTTCATTATAGGACTCGGTACAGTCGGTCCCAATTGAAAAATGTTATTTCGTGCGCCTAAGCACTTACCAAACTTAAAATGCTTTTGTAAAAAAAACTCTCAACTCAATATACAGACAGTAGGCTACAATTCAGTTGGTAGATGTTAAAAACTACATTTGAAGCAAAAAACAATTTTCTGATTTTAAAAGCTAACTAAAAGGGAATGTAAGCTTTAAGAAAAATCTTCTGGAGAAAAGGGATTTTTTTCATCAATATCTGTTTTTCTGCTTAATTTTGCAAACATACATTATCCATCTAACTCATAAATTGTATGTCAGATTTGAATGTAAGACCACTGTGCAATGTATTTCTCTTTCATTCAGATGCCTCGTGCCGGGTACTCGAATTCTGGTGTCGGGTACATTATGGTGAAGGCGCCGGGTACTTGATGCGTAGTGCCGGGTACTTGATGCCTCGTGCCGAGTACCCGAAGTCTGGTGTCGGGTACATAGTGGTGGAGGCTCGGGTACTTGATACGTCGTGCCGGGTACTTGATGCGTAGTACCGGGTACTTGATGCCTCGTGCCGGGTACCCAAAGGCTTGTGTCGGGTACATTATGGTGAAGGCGCCGGGATGCGTAGTGCCGGGTACTTGATGCGTAGTACCGGGTACTTGATGCCTCGTTCCGGGTACCCGAAGTCTTGTGTCGGGTACATTATGGTGGAGGCGCCGGGTATTTGAAGTAACTACGCTTCTATTTCTGACCAGCCATATAACTTCGACCAGCGATGAAGAACATTAGTAGGGGGTAAATGGGGATACTGGAACAGTGGTGGATCTCGCTTTAACATTGTAGTCCCATAAGAGATCCACCACCGTGGTGGTGGATCTCATGGTGGATCTCGTGACCTACTTTCACTACCTCAACATACCTAACCTAACCTAACACAGCTATAGGACTATACCAAACCTAATCTTAACCTAAACTAGCCCTGCCAAAGGGCATAACCACCACTTTTCAACCAATGCACCTATCCAGCCCTAAGAGTAAATAAGCTCATCTAGCCTAACAAAAAGACCTTACCTAACCCAACCTTCCTAATGGAATCATAAGTATGGCAGCCACTATTGGTATTTAATCTTGTATGTGCATTATCGCGATAAACTATTGGTATACAAACGTAAAGCGTAATGCCGAAATTTCAAAGGGTCCTATACATGTCATTTCATTTACTACTATAGTGTATCGTAAACAGCCAACAAACAGCTCCAAAGTCAGGCGACATTATGGAATGTCACTGTTGATGTTTACGTAGTTTACGAACATTGTTACAAACACGACAAATCACCCCACCTTATCTCGTAAATGTGTGCGTTCTATCGTGATTAATGATTATTATTGTCAGGTAGTGTTGCAGTGAATTAAAGTGCCACGTGTGTCTGCATGAACTTTTAAAGTTAACAATGCAAATGTAATGAATGCGTAACAAATAATCAAGTGACTGAATATTATAGAAACACTTTCTTGGATGGAACATATTTGACTGAAAACCGTAAATTTCAAACTCCAACCCCGACAGGGAATTGAACTGGTACCACTTAGTGGGCGGGCCTCTTGACTACAAGCACAAGGACTCACGCCGCCAGGCGGTTGGGGCGCAAGTCCTAAGCGTATATGCCACCTAGGAGCGTGGGTTCGAATCCCGTATAAGCCATGGGTTATTGGAATTATCCTTCATCTTCATATATCACCCCATATCGAATAGAATGATAGCGATAATTAGGCCTGTCAACGGGTACCCACCCGTTGATAAAAATCCGCGTAATTATCCACGCCTTCGGGTACCCGTTTGGCTGTCTGCACGCCTCATTTGTAATTCTTAAACTACCGCACCGATAGGGGCTTGATAATTAATTAGTAATAGAGATCGCGCTCGTTCTTGAGTCGTGCCTGCCTACGTTTGAACTATAATCTAACTTCGTTATAAGATGCTTGAAAATTATGAAAATCTACTTGAAAATAAGTTTTTCAATTCTACTTCACCCTTCAACTATCTACAAATTTTAAAATATAGGCCTAAAGGTATCAGAATACACGATTCTAAAAACGACGGGTACCCAGGGAGGCATTTCACAATATTTCCCAGTCCTTGCAATAATAGAGACGTAAAGCAACAACAATAGGCATTACCTGGGCCTGCCGATTATAATATCAACGTCCACGTAATGTTTACAACTATTTCCATAACAGCAATTTGTTCTCT
>OX246746.1:27917636-27927636 GCA_945910005.1 Isoperla grammatica
ACAGTAATTTGCGTTAAAACAGTAATATAATAAGTCGAAAAAACAAGATTACTACGTCCATGGAAAACATGTTAAGTAAGACTTAATTTTAATAAAAGTCTTTAAAATGTTTGCTGAACACTAAAAATTTCACCTTATTGTCTCTTTAAACCTCTTGTAATTGGGAGAAAGGTGGAGGGGAAAAGATCATTGAGCTACAGCCCTTCTTTCTTACCACTTGCATCACTGGATCTGGCACCAATTGGTGTGACGTCATACATATGAGGTCCGGTTTCTCCGATACAAAACTTATGGCCCGTCTACCAAGATTTAACAAAATTTGTAATGTCATTACTGCGGAATTTCTCAATTAACAGTATAACACAAAGATTTCACCCGTAATACCAAACAAACTTTAACGTTTAGATAAACATATAATAAGACTTACATTTTTATGCAATTCATACAACAAAGTAAATAAGTTGTTGATATTGATTACTTGGGTATCGAATTCAGTGAGCGCAATTATTTTTGAGCCGTTCATTTGTGGAAATACAATAAAGTCGATCCTTTGCTGATTTTCCAACGACTCTCGCGCGTCTTTCGAGAGTCATCAGAGGCAACACTACCTTCAGATTATTATACTATTTGAGTGTTCCAAGGCAAGATCAAATTTTTTCTCTTGTATATACTGTTTAGAATATAAAGCCCCAACCGCAATTGTCGGTATCGGGATCGCAATCGCAATTAAGAAATCATAGAAGAGTTAACCTACATGGTTCTAATGGCGCTGTTCACAATAAAATCTTTATGTCGGAATGATTTAGCATAAGAAAATGTACGGTAACGATCCATCCCGACCCCGATTATGATCACGAATATGAATATGAATACGAGAATATGGAATATGAAAAAATAAATAACAATTGCTTTGTATTTTTATGGAGGGCATTGACTGCATCGTTTATACATTGGTCTAGAGACAAATCTTATGAAGAGCTGCTATGCAATATGCATGCTTAGTACATCAAAAGCAAATACTAAAATACCACTGTAGTAAGTTGATGGTGATTAAAATGGGCTATCAACAACAGCAAAATAAAAAAACTAAAACATTTTAAACGGAGTGGCATGGTTATAAACGCCCTACAATCCAGTTGAACCAAACATGACTGTTGCTTGAGCAGCAAAAATAATTTTCTCACCAACCCAATCAAGTGGCCATATTATTGTTGTGTAATTAACAAATCAAGATTCACTAAGCTTCTACATCGGGTCAAGACAATAACCTATCATAACAGTACCTCAAGCAAAAGATGATGCCGCACGTAGAGTCAGCTAACCATGAGAATTATACCATCATTGCCTGGTGAATCACTGCAAAGTGAATCTTGGTAGACGGGCCTAGAATTTTGTATCGGATTATATTATTGGCGGTGTTTAACGACGTACTCGACCTCTTAGGTCATATGACGTCTTCCGAATCAGGTCCATCTATACATCGCGAGGTGGTCAATCGTCATAAAGGGAGTCCAGCAAGGGAGGGCAGGGACAAGTGGGAGAATAAATCATCAGTGGGATAGTGGGGGTGAGGGAATATCACTGGGTCTCCTTTCGTCACCTCTTACGACCAGCAGGGTCACTCTGGGCTTATTCTAACCCAAGCCGTGACGGGTATTTTGTATCGGAGTAATCGAATCTCATATCTATGAAGTCACATCAATTAAATTGGGTAAACATTAAAACATTAAAATTGAATTTACAAGGCGCTCTTTTACTAACCCCCCCCCCCCCCCCCCCCCCCACCTCCTCACCAATATATTAGCCAAGTACTAGGGCACATTTTCTTTTATCGCCTTGTTAAAGTACTTTTCCTAAAAACGACGTATTAATATCTTTCGATTGATACGTTTAACGAAACATCTGCATCCCCCCCCCCCCATCCCCTAGGAAAATGTTTTATTTTTTTTCTCCCGGAGATACCGATAATAAAACCCACGTATCGGCAGCTGTCTTTTGATACCCATAATGCATACATTCAAATATGTATTCCTTTTAAACATCGCTAATTAATGTATTCATTAATTATGCTGATTTATCATACGAATATTACTTTTATTTCGGTAAACTTTCTACAGTAGTTTCATATGTTACTTCTTATGTATTTGCAACTATCGACTATATATTTCATAATACCAATTATACACGGGAACCATTTTATTACAAATGTTATTATATTGATATTAATTAATTAATGCTTGCTGAATTATCTATATACAGGTTTTGAATGTTGTTCTTATTACAAAAGGCTTTACTTAATGTATTTAATATACAATATCAGAAAAATCTTTGAAAATAAGGATTATATAAGCATTAATTAATGTTAGCAAATTAATTAATTACGTTAATTAGGGGGGTCGGACGGCGGTAAACTTTCTTCGGAATATAAAGGTATACATAGCCTACAACTTCTGATAAAAAAAAATTCTGTACCAATTAATTCCGGGTAAAATTGCTATTTGACTGGGGTATTAGTACACTGCCCCGTTCATGTGCAAACAATTCAAACGTGTTCTTACTGAGTTCTTAGGATGGGAGGAACAACCTAACATTGATAAAAATACAATTGGATAGTAGAATAAAGAATTTCCTCTTTGTATTCTAGATCGTCTTCATACATTCACGACTAATTACGTTGCCGAGGTAATTAGGCGGACGAATACACAACTAGAGTGTCTCTATACACTGGTTTTCTAGTCAATTAGACCACTTCGGATACCTTCGTTGGTCTTCGGGTGATCAATTGTCTATGTCTATATCCAGCACCTACTTCTTATAAGCACATGGTCGCCGTTTTACCAGTACTGTTGCTGACTAAATAATAAAGTTCATTTTTTATTAATTATCTAACTGCTAAACTGATTCATTCAAATATATATTCATTTTTTTTTCTTTTTGTTGTTTGTATGTTTCCCGTTTTGTCACTAGTCACATCTTTGGAAGTCTTTGCTGCAGATTGATGTTATGTTATTTGGTGATGGCGGATTTTGGATTTTTTGCAGCTCAAAAAGTTAATAATAAATAACTGTCTGCGACTGTGAAAGATTTAAACGTGTGTTAGTTAAGTGTTGATTACGCAAACTATTCATCATGGCTACTTTACTAGATTATCAATGTGTTTATCATGGTATTATTCGTCAATATTGGATATTATTGATTTCTACGAAACCTGAAAAGACATACAGACATACAATACAACAAAGACATAGAAAAGACAGCTGCATTCAGAAAAAAAGCTGCTGTCAAAGCGCGACACGTTTTCATTTTTATCGTTTCAAAGTTTCCGCTTCAAAGAAGTTGTGCTTACATCTCTAAGAAACTAGAGCGTACTGAGGAAGAAAGTATTTCCAATCTAAAATCGATCAGAACTTCTAAAAGGAGCATTTACCAATACTTCCACATAAGATATACTGATCAAAATGAGTAGGGTGCACTTGACAGTCATTTATCATTCAGTTGTCAAACTGATGAATATTTACCGGCTTGAGCTTATGGAGAAACAGTTTCTTTTAGTTTTTCCGGAACTACTTCACGAACCGCCGTGTAGACGGGTTTTTAATACAGCTCTGTTTTTTATGCGTGTTCACCCTTTATATGTCAAACGCAGTAGATCTTTTCATTACTTGGAGTTAATTGTCTTTTAAGTTAGACCTGTATTCGCGCTAAGTAGGTCGAGTAGTTCTCGTCACTAGTTTGTACAACTTGGTAAATGGAAGCTGGTTTTAGAGAGCAACGCTGAATCGTGTGGTGGGAGACTATTGTGTTGTCCGAGCAAGCGTCACTCGAGCGTCGTTCATAATATTATACACAGTGGTTTATGCCATTTGATGCAATGCAAATGAAACAATACCGTACAAATAAAGAAGAAAAAATCAATCATATTATATATATACGCTGAGACTTGGTAAACTTGTGCGGGGAAGTAGCAGTGTTAGAAATTGCCTTGAAAGAAGAAAATTCATAGCATATGTATACTGGCACGTCTTCATAGCCGAACCACAAATCAAAACTACATATTTTAGGTTACATGTGTAAAATAAGCGATATCTATAAAAAATACGTATCGGTATAGTAGTATATAGTATTACATATAACATATTAATATTATTGAGTCTGTTCAATTGGCATTTCCTACTATGGAAATAACTTACATCTTGGCGGTTTTGGCTTCTGAGATTCTAAAATATTTCTTTAAAACTGGTTTTCCCTATGGTGGCTGTGTATAATAGCATAGCTGTTAATCAGGTGGAGTTAACCTGTGATACTTGACGTCATTGCTGGTCCTATGGAGGATTGTTTTAAGCCCCTTGAAGAGCTGGAAAAAAAAAGGAAAAAATGAAATAATGAAAACCCCTTGAGGTGTTCCCAGCGGTGAAAAGTGAGCCCGTGACCTCAGCCAGGCAAGACTATCGAGTCACTGATTTCTGAGAGAGCTGCTATCGCTAAATCAAGCCACGGTCGATTAATCGCTTTTATCCGTCATCAAAATGTTAAACCTGAATGATTTGTTCTTTCTGATGTTGTATAAATCAAAGTTATTGCGCTTTTACTTGGATCAGATATCCGCGTTTCTTTGAACCGAACTGCAACGCAACGATTTAGTTCAGCTGCAGAGTTTAATATTTTTGAGTGATTTTTAAGACTAACTTCTCAGTCCATCGTCTTGAAAAAAATATATTATGAAATACATTCATGCATGTAATAGCATGAAAATGATGGCGTAGAAAGCGAGCGACCATATAAACAAACTTGAGCACTTCTTTTTTCGGGGCGATTTATTCACACTTAGGACTGTGTTCTGCTCTTGGAGAAGCTTCTTTTGAATCGAGAACTAGTTAACTTGTTTCAGTCTGAATCACCCTGAGAGAACTGAGACGAGCCGCGTTGGGCTGGGGGCGGGGGTGGGTGGGGGGTAGGGGGAGGGGGCGAGGGGAGGTGTTTTAAAAACAACAAAAGGCAACTCGAGATAAAGTCACATTTTATTCCGGAAACGGAAATATATTTCCAAGCTTTACGCTCTGATGAACTCAAAATTTACACAAGAAAAACATACTCAGACAAATTTGTGTTGAAAGCGCATTGAGAGTTTGTTGCTCCTGTTTGTTTGGAAACGGGAGGAGAATGGTTCTCTCTCGTCATTAATACAAAACCAACACACAAGTTTCCCGATTGAGGAAGCGCACTTGGTGTGGCTCCCTGTGACGCTATCACCTGAAATAAGCGCGCTACATCGTGCACACAAACGGCCAGGCCAGCTATTTGCAAGGATATTACGAATGGTTAACTGAGTTTCCTACGAAAGCGAAACATAATTTGATAATTACAAGGATTGCGAATTCCGAACGGGGTCGCTTAGTCGCTCAACGCTCAACAGCGGGAAACAAAACGCGCCAAAATAACTGGGGAATCCCTGAATATGACTTGACCTTGAATAATTAGTCTTGCTCAATATTTTCATAAATAATGACGGTCACTCTCACACTACACATTACGAATGAATGGTGACGAAAGAATACGGAAATATGGAAATACGGAAATACGGAATACGGAATACGGAATACGGAAATATATAATAATTTGGAAATAATGCCGAATATTTTCTGGTACTAATTTACTGCAGTAATTGCACAACTGAAGCTCCCTGGTCGTGTTCCCAATGTGTGTGTTACGAACCTGTCAATCCGATACAATGATTCACAAGGCGCCCTGGTATTGGACAGCAATCAAAGACACCCAGGGCATTAAAATGCTTCACGGGAGCGATTGCGCAGAAAACAACCCTGGTTCCATTCACAGGTTGTGTTAAGTCCATATTTACTAACGGCAACGAGTTTATGTCTTATGTAAACGTTGTGGTTACGTGGTTAAGTGTCTTATGCAAATGTAGTGGTACGCAACATTAAAGCAGCTTCAATATTAAGTGCCGGTTTGTGAGCCGTTTACATCCCAGTAGGTGTACTTACACGCAGTATTCACGTGTGCGTGTATTGGTGTGTAGTGTAGTGTGTACACTGTAGAGTATAGAGTATACACGTGCTTAAGTTAGCTTTATGACTCATGCTGCGTTTATGACTGTTCTGTTTGTTTGTTGTCACGTGTTGAATGGTTAAGATGTAAACGATTCTGGATAATGGATATGATGAAGCGAAAATCTTATCAAGTACACAAATAATGTTTATATAATCCCGTCAAATTAACTTGCAAGTGTTGTCACGGATTATCTATTAGGGAAGTGACGTGTGTGACAACTACCAACCTAAATCTAGTTCCATCCCGCTCTCTTGCCTAAAGTATTGTAGTGATAATATCGCCCGCCTGTTGTCAGACGTGGTGAAGTCGCATTCCATTCACGGTTGGTGCAATCAATGCAGTGGACAATAAAAATACAGTTATCACGCGGTGAATACCGTTGAAATAGACCATGTGGAGCGACCGTCTCTTCTCAGAATTTTAGGGGACACCTTGCTTCTTACGGCGTGGCCAGTATACTTGATATTACTCTCTTCGTTTACTCAACTTTAATTTCAGATTTTCCTTTTTTTTTCAAGCACTGCACTTTTCTGGCGCGCGATATGCAACGCTCTGAAAGGAGATGGGAAGTGAAAAATAAAAAAAGCTCCAATATGATAAATCAAATATTATAACCTATTTCAAGAGAAATTCCTGCGTAAAAAACAAGCATTTATGTATGTAAAATAGTTTCAAGTTTTTACAGTTTTGATATTCTAGCCGTGTGACGTAACACTGCCGTGTAGTTGCTACCGAGTAGAGAGAGCTTCGATCTCTCCGGTTTGCTAGACATGCGCTGTTATCCCTAGACACGATCCTGAACAGAAACGTTGGTATAACTATTAAAAATGTGTTGTTTTCTCCCGGAATTTGTTCATATATTAGTACGATGATTTGGACACCTATAAAATGGTGGATGGCTGAACCGTTCAGTGTAGGAAGTCAAAAGATAGACCGATGATACTTGTAAAATTGATATTATTCAGAAACCGATATTGACAACACAAATGAGTGAGGGAGAGAGAGTGTGTGTATGAAGTATGACCAGTTGTATTGTTGTCGATAACTATCTATAGCTTTGTTACATGCTTTGAAGTTGCAGCTATGGTCAATCATGTTTATGATATACTCAATGTCTACAAACTACAAAGGGTTCTGCAATGAAAATTACAAAAGTACATAGTGAGTTAATAAATAGGTAACTTTATGGACATAGTTGTGTTTCGATGTTTGAAATATAATAAACGTTGATGTATTGTGAGCATATACATATATTATATCCCTTGTTTTATAGGCAGCCTGTTTTTGTCTTTTTGTAATTGGCGCCTTCGTATTTTACAAGTCGCCGTTCTTGTAGGGTCGTTTGTTACTGCAGTATCTTGACAGCTAGCTTGTTGTTAGTAAAATACAAGTTGGATTGTAAAATGATGTAGTCTGGGGTGGGGTTTGTTTTGGAAGAGGGAGTGAGAATCTTGTGCAAAGTGGAAAATGAGACTCGCCTGCTTGGGGTAGGGGGAGAATTGGCAATATGATGGGGTGGAGAACGGATGCAGAGGGGGGGGGGGGGAGGGGGGTGAGCTACTACAATTGTGTGGATATTGACAAATCGTTCTATGAAGGCATAAAACTCGAGAAATATATAGCTTCACGTAACAGGTAGGGTGTGATGACTTTGGTCCGTGTGACCTATAATGCAGACATGTTAGTATATCTCACTTTCCTCACTTTCTTCGTCTTTGCCTCACTTGCATCTAGAGCGTATATATATATATATATATATATATCGTGATGACAATGATGGTGAACTGATATTTATTATTTCTGCTGTACACATTTCGGCAACGATCAAAATGGAGATGACTATTTCGTTCGTATTTTCTTGTAATGAAAGTTGTTGTGGAAAGTAGCACGGGGAAAATAGTATAAAATATGCAAAGAAAACCTCGCTTTGTATTGACAGTAGGTCACAATTTTCAAAAATTTTCTCGATATTTATTATTCACTATTTTTCTAAAAATAAAAATATGATTATGAAGTCTAAAATTATTATTTGGTGATGAGATGAATTTTTTAGGTTAAAGCGCAATTTCCCTATATTGCTTACATCTCCACACACAAGTAAATACATCAAGAGAGAATAGCGGGTGCGGGTGCGGGTACAGTTTTTATCTCGAGGTTGCGGATAAGGTTTTTAACAAATAGCGGGTGGCGAGTGTGGATGAGTGCGGGTTCGACCCGCGCAGGTCTTTAGCTGAACCTGTTGTTACTGGTCGGCTCTTGAATAAAGGCAGCCATTGTAGACCGGTGGCACGTGTTGCTCCTATGAAACATGGAGGGAGAGAAGCTGTTCATAACAAACTGCTAATCACGTTATGACGTATATAACGAGGCGACACATCGCGTCTCTGACTGACTGGCGCCAATAATTAACAGTCTGCATGCTGTGAAGCTGTGAGGCTGGAGCTGAAGCCTCCCAACGCTGTTGACACAATGCACGACAAATTGACTCGCGGCCGTGCTATGTATTTTTACGCGTGCGAGTTGCACTAGCTTTATTAAATTATAGCGTTTGAGTCGTCATTTCTGAAAAGCACTTTTTATGTGATTTTAAATTGAGGGAATCGAAAACAGAGTCAGGTTATGTATACTAACCAGTACTTATCCACCCATATTACTTCTTATCTTGGGTGACCGCTTCAAAACTAAAAACCCGGAACATGGGAGTTTTGGATGTGGTGTTTTTTTCGCTTTTATTTTAGGCAAGGGTCGTTTCTTTGTCCTTTTTCGTCTTCAGATGGTAGGAGATGGAAGTCTTGCCTCTATTGAAAACACACATTTCCAAAGTTGTATTGCAATTTGTCCTCGAAATGAGTTTTTTTAATGAAAGAATAGCTTTTCTGTAACTCATCATTAAACACGCACCTCTCACCCATTTTATTTAGTAAGAAGACGAGCGAGAATGTATAGGAAGTCTGGACGACATCTGACAGGTACCATGAAAAAGTAGATTAAACAATGGTGTTAAAAACCAAACGTATTACGTGCTTGTAGACACTATTGCAATAACGAAGAAATTATTAAACCTGTTCTAAAAAGAACACTGAGACATTAAGAAGTCCCTGGTGGAATTTATCGGGACACCGGGACAGATGTCTGAACATCCTACTAAACTATAAACCGATGGAGATGGCTCAGCGGTAAGACGCGAGACTCTAATTCGGGAGGTCGCCGGTTCGATTCCGGCCACCGGCAGTCCTGACTGAAGGTTTATTCCGAGGTTTTCCTCAGTCGTAAAAGCGAATGCTGGGATTGAGTCATAATATCAGCCCTCGGACATTCCTTCCCAACTATCCAAACACCTAATAACCAAGTTAGTCACCTGAAGAGGGGCACATCAGGTAAAGCTGGTGTGCACCCTATAACGGGTATTCCCACGAAAAACAATTATTTTACTATAGCGAGTGCTTCATAATATCATACTATTAGTTTTTCTTAGCTTAGAGAACGGTGGCGTGTCGTCATGTCTCAAAACAAATCTTGGTTCCCTAATTAGAATCGATATTATTTCATATTATATATTATATATAACTGAGGGTTATAGGGGGATGTTTCATTTCAAAATCATTGAAATAGCCGATTTTGAATTTTCAGGTCTTACGTGTTCGAAATAATCAACATAGGCGAGAAACAGATTTTATTAGTTGCGTATCTAGCTGCTCAAATAATTCATGTAACATATTGTCGAAGTGGGTGTAGCTGGATGGGGGGGGGGTAGGGGGGGGGGGAGGTCAACTGTCTCGCCTATGGTGAATCTCTTAATCCGGCCGTGACTATTAGTACGGGTCATACTTACACGTAATCGTATTGTCTCGCCATCAGGGGGGGGGGGGGGGCGTCATTATATAGTTGTCTCTCAAGGGTAACAATGCGAATAATAGGCACGATCCTTTCT